>OY735206.1:38482621-38505121 GCA_963457665.1 Thysanoteuthis rhombus
ACACACACACACACACACACACACACATATATATATATATATATATATATATATATATATATATATATATATATATATATATATATATAGATAGATAGATAGATAGATAGATAGATAGATAGATAGTGATGAAACCAAACTACACGAAGAAAAAAACCTGGACACTTGGTGCAAACTACTTCGCTTTATTTTTTTTTTAATGTTAAAATTGCTTTAGATAGATACATAGAATGAGATACGTGAATATATGAATTGAATAAAATTGATACAAATCACATGCGATACAGAGAGGGATAGAAGGAGTAATAAACCAAGATATAAAGGAGAGCGGGAGGGAAAAAGGAAAGTTGACCTCTTTAATAAATAACCGATAACAATTAACTAAAGAACGGATTTGATTACTAAGTCAACAAACTCAGTTATCTGTTGAAATTTCTAATTAACTTGGGTTCATTTTAACTACTTTATTTTCTGTCGAAATCGACTGAATATTTTTCAGTTTTGATAATCTAATTTAATTTTCGATCTGAAATTAATCATGTAATTATACCAAAGGCGTGTCTAAGTTAATATTTGCTATTCTTGTTATTCAAGAAAGCATACAATAATAAACCTGACATCGAACATACATACACACTCACCAATTTGAGAGGATTAGGATAACGAATCTGCTGAATACGTTTTGCTCACATTACGTTGTTTTTTTCCAAACATGATTGCTTGTTTATATCACTTTGGCTTTAAAAACAAACAAACAAACAAAAAACAACATATGATTGGTTGCTCTGATATTCCTTTCTTTTCGTTTTCCATCATTGAATAATGATTAATTGGTGGATTCGAAAACTACGACTCTTTCTGCCTTTTTTTTAATTCTTGGCTTCTGTTTTACGTTTTAGAGTCAAATTCTTTGTTTGCTATTTAGACGATATTTCCTCATTTTCTTGTAATTTTCCTAAAGTTTGTAATTTTTGAATGCGTTTTTAATATTTTATTTCTAATTTCTTCTCTAGATTCCTATTTCACTGAGACTGGTCTTTTCGAACAAACAATCAGCCAAATAAATTTACAGTTTCAAATCCAAAACTAACTTTAAACAGGATCAATAAGACATTCAAAAATTGTTCTCGACAAATCGGAAAACCATTCTGAGAGGGCAGTAATTGTTATACGAAATATCAAATAGATAGAGTCGGTGGAAAGTGATATATCAGCTCTTTTAGTCTGTTATTACTGTTAGTTTTTACTCAACGAATTATAGTGTCCAGGAAATCGTGGGTTGACTTTTGAAGGCCTTACTTATCAAACCAGAAATGCATCAGGTTGTGATATAATGATTTTAAAACTGAACTTTCCAATCCTTATTGCTTGATAATAAACTCAATCCTCGTTGGATGTTTAATGTTTGTGGCCTTGATCAAATATTAAGCTACGCTCAGTAAATGATAATATTTCAAATAAGGACACTCTTGTTCAAACGTACGCAACAGCTACGGGATTTTCTTGATGAAAATTGGTTAAACTATTACTTTCAAGTAAATTTTCAATGTATTCTTCATCCTTCGAAATATTCCAATTCCGTCTTTATTTTCTTATTGCAAATATATATATATATTTTTTTAGTCGAAACACCTTCTGACTTTTATCCAATTACAATAGACGGAGAAAAATATTACACAGGCAGCCTTTTATGATATTTTCTCAAGTTAAGAATCGATACTGCTGTTGAGACATGGAAGATTAAACACACTTGAGCTTGGTGTGTTGAGAAATGATAAGAAGTGAGCTGTACAGTTAAAAAATCATCAAAAGCACGAAAGATAAAGACAGTAGTTTTATGAAATTTTGTAATTATGATTATAGTTTACCTTGGAACATTGGAATGTACGTTAAAGACCAAAGAATTCATCGGCTGAAATGTTATTCTTACACAAGGGAGATGAAGAAACTAATTAGAAAAATTATAAGACACACCAAGAATACCTCATCCGAAAACATGTGGCAATGCTGTAAGGCCGAAGAATTTATCGGCTGAAAAGGTGTTGTTTGAAACAACCAATATAAAATCTATAGTCTCAACAATATATACAACACCTGATAGAAACTGGCGCAAGAGAGATGTTTAAAAGCACCATGCCTTGTTTGTTAAGGTCTACTTGAAAATTGGGTGACCAATGAATAAGTTATTTCTATTGTCTTGCTTTGGTGCAGGTATCACTAAAGGAAACAGATATTTCAGAAGAAAATAAGCGGGTACAATGTAATGTATTAATTTAGCATAAACTTACAATGTAAATCTTAGTGCCCCCTCCCTCTGACTGAAAACCTATTTAGGAGAGATTTGAGGAGAACAAAAACTGTTTTTCAGAGGTATCATAAAAAGTAAAGTTTTTGATTTTCCACCCTCTATCTTCATTAGTTCGGCCTTTAAGTCTATTATATACATGGCCTGCCAGTCAGCCACAACGAAACATAAGAAATAAAAAACAAGTTGTCAGTTTTGAATTACAGTTTCTATTATCAGAGCCATCTTATTCGAGGGATTCATACTATGCAAAAATGCTTAAGTATCTATGGACAGAAATGAGAAAACCGAAGCAAATAAGCCCAAAATATAGAGAATATTGAAAATATCTAATCACAGGAGTTCAGACAAAATAGGAAGGCCAAAAAAATGTATCGGCCCTAATGTCGAAAAACAAAGATAAACACGCTATGAAGAGGCCATATATGGAACAATAGGGTACTCCATCTCAGAACTTTACAGATCACCAAGAAGGTTGGAGATTATATCGACCAATATGTATTTAACACAACAAAAATCAAAACGACAACCCAAGAAGATTGATGAAAAAATGTACTTAATTCAGAACTGTAGACATCACCCTGAAGTGCTCAAGCAGTTATAAAGATGAAAGAAACAATCAATGGTAATATCACCTTTTTCTTTTACCAGATAAAGTACTGTCAGTCATCATTGATTTTTTAGTAAAATTTTTATCATTTCAGTATCTGTTGTTTTTAATCACAATTACTCAGGCCGTGACTCTAGGGCCATCAGTAATCAGCACCAACCAGTAATAAAGAATGAGCTTTCGGCGAGACTCAATATATGTATTCGATGTTCGACACGAAACCTACCTTGTTAAGTGTCCATTTGGCGAGGAAGTCAACATCGGCTCTTTTAACTAACATTCAATTTGAGTCCCTGGCTGAATGCCACTGTAGATTCATATCCATATCTTCAGGCAACACTGATCGACCTGTAATATCGTTGAACGTCATGTCCAACATAATTGCGTTACTAGAAAGCTAGAGAACAAATTGTGATGCACATGCACCAGTTTGATTCAGAAGCCACTTCCGGCAAACATTCACTTAGCATGCAACACTCTATGACAGCTGCATATAATTATTCTCATGATAACATAGTTGAAAGCGGTATTTGTCTTTTAGAAGATGTAATATAATACAATTTTGTTTCCTTTTTCTTTGTATCGCCTGTTTGAAAATTAATCTCCATAACTTAAACCTTTATTTAGTTTTAGCTCTTATTCAATTTCATTTTTTTCCTCAGTTTCTAACGGGCATACATTCTTAAATTTTGATATCCCGATATTAAATTCAGAAAACTTCAATTATATTTTTTCTTTCAATTTGACCATTTCTTGGGTTGGATGACAAAATGTCCTATGGACAAATCCACCATGCTTATTGACCAATGACCAATCAGTCGGCGAACAACTGACTGAAAGCCGATAAATGGCAATGATACTGTTTATACAACCATCTCTATCAGCTTTTTAGCGTCAGTCGTTGGATATAGACCTTACCAAGGATTCACTTGTATCGAAGAGCCAGTCTTTCCTGAACGTCTTTAGTTCATTGAACCATATGATATTCTACCGGCCACATATTTTGCATATGATCTTCTGGGATCCGCGTCATTAGTTGTGTTGTCCAATGGTTGTCTGCCATTCACACAACATGAGAAGCCCATTGCCATTTGAGTTTTCTAATGATTTCTATGATGACTCTGACTCCTGTGTTTTTTCTTCTTATATATTGTGGTGTCTTGTGATCTATCCATGTGACGTTGAGCATTATTCTCTCAAGCACACATTGTACGGCTCTCAGATCAATAGTAGATCTTTTAGTAGAATTCCATTTTTTCAGTTCAATGGGTCAGAATCAGTATGCAGTCAGATTGAGAAACTGCTCTGTCAGTAAATGTGTTTCAAAATACTGACGTACACGAGGTGTACACTTTGTTGTAGAATAGTATCTATGAATTCAGGGACTTCTACTGAGTCAAAAACCTCCCTGAAAGCAACAGATGCTACAGCAAGGGGCAGTTAATATTTTGCTGCTTTCTTTCTTAGTTATTCAACCGAATAGTCGAGTAGACTCTTCTGAAGCCAGTCTCTTCCTGTAACTGGCTCCCATCTAATGTTTTCTTCTCATATATTGTGGTATCTTGTGACGTTGAGCATTTTTCTCTCGTGCAATGGTAAATATTTAAGTAAAATTCCATTCTTCAGTTCAATGGGGACAGTGCATTGGTTTAGTACCTGTTCTAGGACTGAGAGGATTTTCTCGTCTTTGGAGATTAAACTTGCTCTACCGAAGGCTGGTCAACCTAAGGTGATTTTTCACTTGATTTCTTCTTTTGTTGAGGATATCATTTAAATTTGTTGTCGTAGATAGTTGTAGCAGTGTACTTTCACCAGTTTTACATTTCTGATTCTGATCGTTTTGTCTTTTTCCTCAACAAGTGGGCTGTAAATGCCATCTGTCTGAGGGAAGTTTCTTGTTTTTCCTCCATTCTATTCGTTTTGCATTTTTTGGAGATCATCAAAAAGTACAATGTCGTCAGCAAATTTGAGGTTATTTAAATATTTACATTCTTCCTGATTCCTTTATTTTCGGAGTTTAGGTTTCAAAAAACCATAGAGGTATGACTTGAAGAGTTTTTGGTGAACTGATATCGCCATTTTATATCCCTTTTATGAGCTCGAGAGGGACAGAATCTGTATGCAGTCAGATCAAGAAACTGCTCCGTCAGCAGATATGCTTAAAAAACTGACATACATGGGGTGTACGCTTTGCTTTCGGATAGTATCTATGACTCCAGGGATTTCTACTGAGTTTGAAAACTTCTTGAAGTCAACAGATGCTACAGCGAGGAGCAGTTGATATTTTCTTGCATTCTTTCTTAGTTATTTAACCAATTAGTCAAGTAAATTCTTCTGCAGCCAGTCTGTTCCTGCAGCTGGCTTTCATCTAGAAGTTTCCATGAATTGGTTCGTGATCATTTTGGTGAAAAGTCTGTCAAAGCAGTTAAGTAAGTTTATTGCTAAGTCGTTATTTTGCTTTCCTTTTTTATATAACGACATTATGATTGCAGTGTTTCAGTCTTCTGGGACTGTACTCAGTTTGAGCCATAAGTTGAATAGCGTGACTAGTTTCCAAGTGATAACTTTACCCGTTCTTTCAGTAAGTCGATAATGATATCATCCGGTTCAGGGACTTATCCTTTTTTCGTTTATTTGATGGCTTGCTTCATGTCACAAGCAGTTACCTCTGATATATCTTTGAACTGGTTACTTTTCACTCGTTTATTTTGTGACTTTTCGTTGAAGGAATAAAGGTTTTTTAAAGAATTCTCTGGCAAGTGCAGTAATTTGGTCCTTATCTGTTGATAGGCTAACACTGTTTTGAACACATTTGTTATTTGCACTTTCCCTGTACTGAGAATCTCAATAACCCTTTTTTCGGGAATGCTTTTGATGATTACTTTTTTTCATTTTCTCATCATTTCTTTTTTATGGTTTCGCTTAGTTTTGATGGTTCGATATTATTTTTTAACCGGTGTCTGTGGCTTGAGTCTCAAGTATTTATCCAAGAGAATTTTGCTTTCTTTGGACAGTTTACATGTGGTTGCATTGCTCATAGGCTTGAACATATTAGTGGATTCAACTAAGGAGGTTTTAATTCGTTGTTGCTTCCGTTCATGATCACTCCAAGCTCAGGGAAAGTTCATATCTGTTCTTTCAATTCCAGCTCAAAGGATCAAGTGAACTGTTTTTTATGCAAAGTGGTTACTGTTTTGATTAATATATTTTCAGCGTTTTTTTTTTTGTTTTTGTTTTTGTTTTTTTCTTCTCTTGGTATCAACTTGAAGGTTACAACTTATCATCCTGCAATTGCTCCTTACATGGACTTGGTTTGAGATATGAATGTTTTTTTGACTGTGCTGATCATGTCTACTAGGATGTAAAGGATTTTGTTTTTGATTTTGTGATGGTGATTGCTATGGTATAATGCTTATTTGAGTCGAATTCATTATGAATGATTCCACTAAATATACATTAAAAGCATACGTAGAAAAATCGATTGTGAACAGTCAGAAGTTAAGGCAAGCGTTATGGAGTGAAAAGGAATCTTACATGCATAGTGTAAATCCAAAAGTAAATATTTGACTGCAGAAATACACTGAAAACAAGGATAGTCCTGGTATGTAGTAAACCTCTCATTGATTCGACGTTTTTCTTACTGAATTGATGCGATGGAATGTATGTTAAGGGCACGTCTTTTCGGTATCTTTAATTTCCTGTTATCGCAATTATTCCCCCAACTACATTAATTCAGAATGTCCATTCCCCCTGCACAACTTGTGCATTGACGTATGTCCCTGCTTTTAATAAATGGGGAAATATGACAGAAACGCACAACTAATTCTATCTGATTCTTTCATCCTATCTGTGTTTGCATTTGCAAATATGATCTCCATTATCACGATTTTATGGATCGTATTATACATTTCATTCAAAAGAAATACAAGATAAGTCATCTTAATCGCTCTTTAGAGCTAGAGGTATGTTCCTTTGTGGCTTCTAGTTAACATCAACAAGCGAATAAGCTAAACAAAGGACTCGTTTAGCAATTCTTCTTGTGAGACAGTACTTCTCTTCATACGAGGTCCGTCAAAGATGTATCCACCCATTTAGTATCAACAACAAAATAGCTCACTTGGGGAAATTGGGCCTTAGTCTCCTTCGGATTGTCCTCGTTGGCACTTCACATTCATATTCCTCCAAGTTTCCAAAGTATGCTCTTTAGATTGCAGTCAGCTGTCTTTTTGCATTATCCTTATAGTCATCCATGGTCTGCACAATCACCCATTTCAAGAATGGCAAGCCAGAGGCCATAGACAGTCAAATCTGAACTGTTACGGCTGATATACCTTGATGAAGCGATGTTATGGTGTGGAAATATTGCGTTATCATGAATGCAACAATCATGCAGTAAATGACTGCCGACTGAGAAACCAAACAGGAAGCTTAACATTTTCTGGACTTTCCGAGCTGATTTATCAGAATCTCTTATTCACACACTCTATTTTTTCCAGTTCCGATGGACTTTTATAGCTGTATCTCCAGTGACCAGGCAATTGATTAAAACTATTTATTCCCGTTTATGATATGCTATAGTTTCCATCAATGTTTGCTAGAATAAGAAATTATATCGACTCCCCTCCCGTGATACCAATTCATTCCAATGTTTCAACAGTATCTGTGTAAGTCCAAAATTAGTTCTTCATTTTCATTCACCAATCGTTTGTGATTTTATTGATCTCAGTTAGAGATAAAAAATTTCTAATTAAAAAGAAGTTTCTATCAATGCAGGCACCAATCCTGTTCTACTACCTCACCAAGTCAAACCATTTAGACGCAGCAAACTAAAAAAAAAATACATTTTTCTGTATTCACGATTTTTTGTGGTTCTATCAATAAATGCAGCTTGGATAGTACTCTTAAATAGAATAAATGGCATAGCTGTATGAGTAGGTAGAAGGCTTTTGCTGAACTTGAACGGTGAAATAATTCAAATTCGTATTCTCGGGGGGTTTAAGGTATGCTCAATAACATAGAAATCTACTAATCTAATTTTTTCTAGCGAATGGAAAGGTATAAATCTCAAAGTCAGGCACAAAAACCTTTCCAATGATCAAACTGTGGTAGACTTTTGCTTTGTTATCAAGCACAATGGATCCTATAAAAAAGCTGTTTGGAAATTTGAATTAGATGGATCCCAGACGAGTGTCACACATTTTAAGGATTTTGCAACCATCTTTGGACTGTACTTTGAAAACCTAATAATATAAAATAAGTTGTTGAGAAACTGTCCGTGGCATTATCTTCCTAGGGTAGGAGAGTCCGTTTTGTACGTAATCTTTCGTGTCTATACGAAAAAAAAAATGAGGAAAATTGATTGTTTTTGTGCATGTTTATTGCCTGACCGAAGAATATTTTCTCTTTGGGTTGACACCTTCAAATGTAAATAGAAATCCCTGTCAAATTAGAAGATTATCACACGTATCAATTGCAAATGCGGCCCACTAATTTGGCAGCTATTTTGAACGCCATTTCGAAAATCTTACCTTTTCATTTGCTTGAAAAAGATAGAAGATTCTCGCTTTCTGAATTAGCTTATCTCCACTATCAGTCCGTCAACGTCCGTCGTTGACGATAGATCTTCCCAAAGATTTCGACTCTTCTCTATCGTGGACGTTGCAGAGCCAGTACTTTCTGAATTTCTCTAGTTCGTCTCTTCATCTGGTATTCTGCTGGCTTCGGTTGTGCATGTGATCTCTGAGGATCCATGTTGTGAGTCATGACGTCCATCCATTGTCTGTCATTCTCAGAACATGTCCAGCTCACAAGCATTCGAGTTCTTTTAATAGATTCTATGATACCACTGATTCATATCATCTCCTTGATATATTGCACTGTCTGGTAATTTCTCCAAGCAAAGTTGAGCATTATTCTTCCATGTGCATATGGCATGGTTCTTAGTCTGTAGGTCTGTCTTTTGGTTATGTTCCATGTTTCAGCTCCATAGGTGACTGCTGGGAAGATGCTTTGGTTTTCATGATTAATGAGATCATCTTGTTTTCGAAGGTTGAGCAAGCATTGGCAAATGTTGGCAAGTCTTCAGTGATCCTTTACTTGATTTCTTCTTTTTTTGAGGGTTTTATTGAGATGCATTGTTCTGGGTAGATGTAGTGGTCAACTTTTTCTAGTCCTACGTTTTCGGTTTTCATCCTTGTGTCCTCCTTTCCGACATAATTGTTGCATATGATATTTGTTTTGCTGAAGTTCATGTGAACGCTGCCTTTCTTGCTTTCATCCAATAATAGTTGATGGTAGTGTAAGTTCTCAGCAAAAAGGGCAATGTTGTTTGCAAATCTGTTTCCTTTGTTTCCCAAGTTTTCGTTTCTAAAGACCTTAAAGACAAGCAAATGAAAGAAAGTCACTCTTAACGCCTAAACTACATAAGCAACTGTGCTAGAGTCATAACTATTTTGCTAAGTTATTCCTGCCTAATCCGCAAGCCATATTGAGAGACTTCCTGCAGCAATTGCTGTAAATTCTACTATCTATACTACGCTAAATGTTACAAGGCCGTGAAGTGAAATCTCCCGTAAACCATGACTGGATTGATTCAGCATTAGAACGACAAGATAGGAATGAAATCTATTGTGAGATTTGACGTCTGAAAATCCGACATCACAGCTAATACGACCTGACTCTAGGGCAGTGGTGATTAACGGATTGAGCTTTGGTCTTTAGCCAAATCAAGTAAACTTTGCTTTATGCATCAGTATCAAATTTAAAATTTCAAAATACTTCCTCTTGTTTATGATATAACTATTACATTCATATTTGATTTCTGTTGACTAAAAATCTACATTCTGTTGGTGCACATTCATATGAACATTAGTTAAATGAATGTATTACGTTGTAAATAATGAAGTATGCCGGGTAAAATACTTTCTAGATTATTTATGCAAATCTATGAAGAAGTAAGTGAAACCTTAGGAATGTATCTTTCTAATTCAATATCCAGAAAACGCTTGAAGCCATAGACAATCTTTCTCATATTTATATTCTGGTCGGATCAGCAGAAGATATAAGTCGTTCTGTCTAAAGCAGAATTACCGAATGATATACTAGCAGAAGTAACAGGCCTTGCCGAGGTTTATTAATACCGAATATCAATACAATTACATTACTGCAAAATACTCTTGATTGATTGCTAAGGAAAGATTCTGAAAATCAGAGAATTTTGATCCGATAAGAAAAATATATTCTAGCAATTCAGAAAGTATTAAGGGAAGAATTTTGCAGAAATCATCTGCAAACAGCTGTAGTATTTACATTATTATCTCATTGCTTATGTTTGATTAAATGGTTCCAAGGACAAGTTAGTTTGCCATTGTGCAGTCATATCAAACAATAAATTGATAACTCTATCAAATTTTAAGATAGATTTTTCGCATTTTTGGGTAGCTCCAGGTTTTCTTCTTTAGTTTCATAAATACTGATAAAGAAACAGCACTTCAGATGAAGAGAGGTTTCAAATACCTATTATGCACTGGATCAGGAGACGTGTATAATGTGATTGTATTTACTTGAATTCATGGAATTGATGATATATATTTAACAACAAGGATAGAGACGATGGTCCTTCAAAACCCTGTCACGAGAGGAATGTCGAATAGCACATTTCAGCTAATATCCACTCTTTGTGACGCGTGATTTACTCTTTCTTCACACTGTCAAACTCCTAGAGGGTTGATTTTATCATCCCAATTAGTCAGACGATTCAAAGAGGGAGGGATGCAGAGAGAGTGATGCCATGACTTCATGTGGTGTCAACTTGCAACCAGAACGAAAAAGAAAGAAAAAGGAATTAGTTCGTCCTTATCACACATTCTTTTAGGATTCTTTGTTACGACAATGCCTTTTTCCTGCTGACCCCATATTCAGATTTAAGCTTCAGTGAAACAGGAGTTTGTCTCTGAAAGAACTAACCTTATCAAATTTCAATTCTCAGCTGACAGATTGATTACTGACACATCTAAAAAATAACTTTGCCAAATCGTTTGCCTAATTATCTATTCCCCCATCATAGAGAAAACATGCTGTCAATACAGGAAACTTGGTCGTGGCTCACATTTGGTCAGCTGGCGTTGATGAGAAAATTAGTAAACTTGTCCAAGTATTCAGGGCTAAATCCTATTAGCAATATATACAGTCGTGATTAAACGGGTAGGATTTGTTGTGTCGGCATATGAGTTTTCATGAGATTGGAATAATTTTATCACACATTTATTTACTGAATCCTACCCGAGATTTTAGGCTACCTAGCAAAACTTTTACTTTTTATGCCAGATAAAAATGAGAAATATTCTTAATGAGCATTTTCCCTCTTTTTTTCTTTTCATAAGAAATAGAGATGTTTTGAAGACAGATTAAGATAAATTGTCAATTCGTCACGAGATGATTTTTTATCGAAGGATATCTTCTGCCAAAGAAAAATCAAAATTATAGTCACGTGAACTGTTTCATGTTTAGTGTGAAGATGGCATTCATCAATACTTTGAAAATGGTGATACCTATCTCTACTTTGGAGGTATGATTATTTGCTACCTTACATTTATACATTAATGTAAAACAAATGATTGATTGAACAGCGATGGAAAATGCTTTAACGTTGTCTTAGTATAAAGGGTTCAAACGCAATACAAACATGATGACTGTTTTGCTGTCCCTCCAATCACCAGAATATATTATATCACTAGAAGTATCGACAAGTAGATTGAATGAAAGTTTTCTATCCATCCATTCTTTTTTTTTTCTTATCTATTTACTTACTAAATCCTATCCATGATATCTGGTTACAACAATAAAAATGTATGTTCCTCCCATGATGATAGCTAACAGAGTATTGGACATTCAAGATGAGAATACTTCCTTTTCCCATGTTCTTTACGAATATAATTTTCCATACCTAGATTAACATCAGACATCATTACATAAGTTGATACGGTTTGATCATCAAAGACTTGATTTGCCAAGAGAATATCTGAATGAAGATTACTCGTAGACTCTCATACGTTTAGTCTGGGGATGCCAGTCTTCAATTCTGTTAGAATGCTGGAGTCCATCTCCACCTTCAACGTGAGACTACTTGTCACCCTTCATTTAGACATTAGTGTCAACTCAATTATACCAATTAGGTGAAAGTATGTCGATGACAAGGCAACATCTGTACATCCACTGATAACTCTAATTACTTAAATGCTCTCAATTATCGTCCAATCGTCTGTATCAATCAAGCAATCATTCTGATCATCTGAGATGTTAGGCAAAGGGAAGATCCAGGCTTTGAATTGCCGTCTCTTTGGAACCTTAATAATTGTTCTGATGCTAATCTACCGAAACCTGAGCAAACTTGAATTGTATCCACTATTTTTATAGGGTTATTCGAAATGTTATCACGTAAAGAAAAAAAGTTCGTGTAAAGTATTGCGTGCGACAAGTATTTTCATCCAATCGTTTCTCATTGATTATTGCTTGCTGCACTTTTAACGTTATCTTGTATCGAGCTTATTTTTTCCTTCATATCACATGATTGTCAATGCGTACAGCTTGGGAATCCACGTTTTCTGCAGGTTAAGTTCCAAACGGACGGATATTAACAATCTTTCTTTTTTTCTATACCTTTCTATCAATAAGGATAATTGATATTTCTTTTTCCCCCTGTTTTTCTGTGTTTTATGTATGTGCATGCATGACTCTACGAAAATAGTACATTTTAAGCAGAGTACTTCTCAGCTGTACACACTCGAAATGTCTCAACTAGAAGAATGAAACCGATCTGTAACATAATGTTTCAGGAGACGGTTTAATTTACAATATGATTATCATGAAAACTACACCTTTTAGTCTTCACCAGGCATGACATCAAAATATGAAATTTCCACTTTAACTCTGTGATGTATTTTATAACACCATGAGATTAATTCCGATTTCTCAGTTTCTCATATAGATTTTTCACATGATTTTATGTCCTCATAATCCTTTTAGAGTTTGTTTTTTTTTTTTGCTACGTGATCACATTTTAAAATAATGTTTTGCTCTCATCTGGTTTCATATTCTAATAGCACCTTTGTTTTCAAGTTGCAGTCGAAGCTGAGAGTAGTTTTATTTTATTCTAAGGGACCAACTGTGAGTGGAAACCATTTTTCTCTTTTAATCGTCAAAATCTAGGACTTTTTCCCAAAAAGGTCAAAAGTAAGGGTTGAATTTTTTTCCTATTTATGTAGTCAAAGTAGACGGGGAACTTTCAGAGGTCAAGAGTGAGGTTGAAGTTGGCCTTTTAGAGGGAGTTAAAAAAAAAACATGAATTTGATGTTAGTATTCATATAATCGCTTCTTCTTACCAGTGATGCCTTGTCTTAAATACAGAACACTAGAAATCTATTTATTCCTAATTTTCAATGAATTTCTGCGAAACAATTACATGTTCTTTATAACACGTTACATTAATTCCATAACAATGACAAGCTTTTTTTTTCAAAATCTTTCTAATTTGATATACATTTCTATAGTGGAATCATTAGCTTTGCACTTGGATTATCTATATGCTAGCCTTACTATGTCAGTAACACTTAGCATTACTTAGAAACTAACAATGATATGTGTATGTGTGTGTGTGTGTGTGTGTGTGTGTGTGTGTGTCGAAGCTATAGTTCAATCATATTATATCTCACGATTGATGGTACTTTTGCTCCCGTGATATTTTAAAGTATACATAAGCGTTATTACCACAGATTTTGGACCCCTATTAATGCCCAACAGGCACAGTAAATAACAGTTCATTAATTGAATTACATGATTTCCTGTAAGCAATCAGTGGGTACCAATTGAAAAAAAAAATCAATTTGTCTGGCATTAACATTTAATCATCTTAAAATTTAGGAATAAAGTTGCAGTTGAATTTTGCAGAACATTTATAAAGACCAACCCATTAGTGTGATGAGAAAAGCAAACACGTATAAATCTATAATTCAATAGGAGTATTCTCTTACTATTTTATAGAATGCAAGTCGAAAATCACTAATGTAAAGTGATGCCATACTCTTGCCCTTTCAATGAATACAAGTCGAAAACCATTCATATGAAATAAGTTCACTACTTTAATAAAATGCAAGTCAACGATCACTCATGTTTAATATAACTACACTCATACAATTTTAATAAGATACAAATCAAAAATAACTTAAGTAAAATGTTACCGTACCCTTACTATTTCGGTAATATGCAGGTCAAAAATCACTTACGTAAAATATTACCATACTTTCACTATTTTAATAAATGCAAGTCGAAATTCACTTCCGTAAAATATTACCGTACTCTTACTGTTTTTATAAAATTTGAGCAAAAAATCATCCATGCAATTTACTACCGAACTCTATAAAGCACGTGTGGCAGATCATCATTACGGTAGGAAGTTTTTTTTTTCGTCAGAATCCTAATATGTGTAGCCTTTCTGCCATTCTGGCTGGTATTTCGAAATTATGTCGGGTACCCCACTGTGGGGTAGTGGTCATCAAATTATTCTCAAAGGCCATTTCCATATTCGTGGCTGACTTACACTTGTAACTTGGTGCCAGACTAATGTAAGCTTAGTAAATAACAACGCTCCTCAGAATAGAATAAATTAGGCTTATTTCTTTAATAATTCTTACTACTTTCCCAAAATCTCAGTTATATATGTTCATATATATATATATATATATATATATATATATATATATATATATATATATATATATATGTGTGTGTGTGTGTGTGTGTGTGTGTGTGTGTGTACATATATATATATATATATATAACTATCGATTTGTCACTCAACTTTATCTCATAATGATAATTGCTGCAACAAACAAGTTGAAAATATTGATCAAATTGTGGCAGGTCTTAAAATGATGTCTGAGAATGAACACAACCGAAAACATGATACGGTCTGTCTCAATTTGCACTGCATACTATGTAAGAAGTGAGACCAAATAAGAAATAACACTTCTGCTGAATAGTACTATCATATACCAGACAATGTGATAGATTAACTGGTAAAAACAAAGATTATGTGGACTTTTGATACACTTCGTTCAGGGTTATTGACTACTGTAGATCACACGTCTTCTTACATGATACCAAGAAAAAAAGATGAAGTGTCTCATAACTGATGTTGCAATACCTGAAGACGAGAACATTACACAAAAATAAATAAGTAATATAGAAAAATACCAAATTGTACGTGGGAATTTTCAACTGAAAGGGGGTTGCTGAGCAGCTAGAAGTCGCGCCAGTGGTAATTGGAGAACTGAGCTGAATCCAGACCTTACCTAGGACCCGCCACATCTCTCTATTATTGGAGTTGAGGAGATGATACAAGTCAAGTTCGTTTCGCTATCTTATATTCAGCTGTTGATGCTATCGCAAGTGTTCTGTGGGGATTTACGTCGTGAATCGTGATGGTTAACGGTTGTCTTACATTCATGCAACATGTGTATCCCATTGCAATTTGAATTTTATGATACATTCTGTTTCTGACTCGTTTTTTCTCCTAATAAATTGTGCTGTCTCGTCATATCCCCATTTGATTATTATTTCATGTTTCGAGGGTCGATCCTTTGGTTATGGTTCAGCTGTAAAGGTGACTATCAGGAGGATGTTTTGGTGTCATACCCTTTTGCGGGGGGAAATATTGGGATTGTTTTGTTTTGAAGGTTGATCTTGGCCTACCTACCAAAAGCCTGCCAAATAGATTTCTCTTTTGGGGTATTTAATGGAAATTCGTTGTTCTAGGTAGATGTTCTGTGATCTTCCTCCAGCTTCGCGTTTTCGATTTCGATCGCTGTGTGCTTGTTGTACATGACCTTCGCTTTGCTGGAGTTCACGTGAAGGCCATTGTTCTTGCTCTCATCATTCGCTTGGCCTGGTATTAGTGGGGGGTCATGAAGGTTATCTTCAAGAAAAAACAATCTTGTCTTCCAATCTGAGGTTGCCCAGGTATTTGCCGTCTATTCCAATTCTTCTATTTTTGCAGTGTAAACCTCAGGGGGAAGAAGAAGAAGAAGAAGAACAAGAAGAAGAACAAGAAGAAGAAGAAGAACAAGAACAAGAACAAGAACAAGAACAAGAACAAGATAGAAATTTGGATTGATAAGAATAATGATAATAATAATAATAATATTAATAATAATAATAATAATAATAATAATAATAATAATAATAATAATCATCTCAGTAGATTTATATAGAGTTTGAGCCTTTTATCATGTAACAATCCTATCTCATAGCTGATTTTAATTGTGCGGTGTGCCGTATACCTGGAATGCTACTTGATATGTCAACCCTTCTGTCAAATTGAACTGGGCCACTTAATGAGCATTTAACTCTCAGATACAAATGTTACATGAACCTATTTAAGAGGCTCTTTGGAAGCATGTGTCACGAGAAATGAAGTATGTGTTTGTTTTTTCAGGCTAAAATGCCAACCGAGAATAAATAAATAAATAGATATATATATATATATATATATATATATATATATATATATATATATATATATATTCGATGATGAATGTCTAATGGGGAAAATATGAAATGCTAATTTTGTTATTTAAAATAAGAAATGTTCAGATTGATCATCAGCATTCTGTCAGCGTCCAGCATTAGGACTTATCCTAACTTGCCAGGACTCTATCTTGGGCGTTGTGGTGCCAATCTTCGTAATCTTGTCTAGTTTGTCATACCATCTTATTTTCTCTTCGTCATAGTTTTACATATGATCTCTGGAAATCCACATCTTGAGTAGTGATGCCGAGCAGTTGTTTGAAAATTTTGTAACATCCAGCTCATTGCCATTCGTGTTTTTTATTGTCGCAAAAATTGGTATGGTACGGATATATCATCTCGTCCAAAGTATTCACAGCCTGACTAGATATGATCTTCCGAAGTTAGACTTGGAACATTAAAAGATCAGCATGAACAGACAATACCCGATTAACAGTAGGTGTGCTGACATCATTGTGTTTCGGCCGAGAACATTCATCATCTCGGAGAAATCTGAGACAAACTGATGGAAGGAAGCAGGAAAGTTTGTCCGTACATGAGCTTCAATAAAGCAAATTCCATTTACAACAAGCAAGCTGAGGACAAAGACACAATGATAAAAATCAAAATCTGAAAAATGAAAAAATTAATCCACTTTAATTGCCACTAAGACATGGTATACTCAAAAGAAAAAAAAACAAGCGGAAAATCACCTTAGGTTGACAAGCTTTCAATAGAGCAAGCTCAATCTTCAAGAACAAGAAAATTACATTAGTCAATAAAGAAGGGTAAAAAAAACATTGTATTCTCCAAGTAGCCATTTATGGAAATTAAACATATCCAGAAGATCAACTCTCAAACTGGGAACCCTGAAACATGCACAAGAGCGAGTCATGCTCAACAACTTAAATAAAAATTATCACGTATTCATCGTTTTAATGACTTTTGATGATGCAGACAATAATAGGTTTGCCTTAGGAGGGTCACTAAGGCGTCAAACATACAATCATGTCAAAGCCAGCTATAGCATCGTTAGAAGTCTTTTGTACACTTCACTAACCGTTCCCCGAGTGACATCACAAAGACTCAAGACGACTTAAGGAAATAAGCGAGATAGATGATGGCAGCGAAAGACATTGACAGAAACTCTGAAAACTATTAATTTTACACACCTATTTCCCCCCTTTCGGTCTTGTGATGGAACGTAAAATAACAAACATCTGTCGTTTGACCTGTACATCATCACAAATCAACAATGTTTATCTCTTTGTGTATTTTGAACTTGAAAGAATAACTCAGTTCCCAAACATCGTGACAGATAGATGTTTCCAAGAAACCTTATTCATACTCGCACACCGCACAATCTTCATACTTTATTTTGTTTGGGAGGTGATGCAGCAAGTAGTGTGAGCTAAAAAAAAATGCAAACATAACTGAAGACGTACACGTAGGCAAGAAAGATAAGATGAATTATTTATGTAACGAAAGAGACAACTTACAGCGATTGAGCTGAGCCGTTTGAGGTAGTATTTTAACTTGAAGTTAACTTTTGGATCATCAGATTGATAAAATAGTCCCGACCTATTCTCCTGATTATTGTCCAATGAGAAAGACAAAACTTTTCAGTGAAATACGTTTTCTACCAAAGACTACTTTGCTGTAGATCGACTTTTTATCATTTGTCCATCAAACATTCAGCATAATAGATATCAGAGACTTCATCGCAAATACAAATATTCTTTTATTACGGTACACAGTGCTGCGCTTTATTCATTTGGCATGGATATTTTTGAAATGTTTTGAAACTATCCTGAAAAAAAAACGACGACAAATTCAAAGAGTGCTGTGTTGCACAATTCAATGCATATTTTTGTCCGCAGTTTGAGCAAACACCAAGATGGAGCAGTTTGGATAAAACTTCTCCAGGCACAAGTGGAATTGGACTCGGAAATCATTTGAGAACACCGGAGATTTGATATCATGCTCCGATTGGTGGCTCAGTTTGCGAGTTACCGGTAATAAACCCAATCAGGAATCGATAAGCCAAAAGTAAAAGATGAAAGTTGGCTAGCAGTGGTCAGTCCGAATATTAGGTGAGTAGAATCCGCAGGCTACATAATCAAGGATGTACCTTCTTTAAATCTAGTGATAAATGTGGATAAAGATTTTTCGAGGCGAAGGTAAGGAATGTACTTCTCGTTTTCATTCACAAACGGTTAAGCTGGAATAATATTTTTAACCATATAAAACGCAAAACAATAACTTTCTCTTCCCTAATTCTCTCTCTCTCTCTCCATCTCTCTCTCTCTCTCTGTCTCTTTCTCTCTCTCCCCCCTCTTTCTCTCTATCTATCTATCCATCTATCTATCTATCTATCTCCCTTTCCAATAATTTGAATATCTTTTTCAAACAAGCTGAAAAATATTGATCTCCGAAAAAGAAACGTCAAGCGTTGCCAGTCTTGTATGCAAAGACGTGAGGTGTGAGACTTCTTTTTCCAAGCAGCTAATACATAGTGATTCTTGATATTTGCTGAGGGAAAGAATCTGAGCTCTCGAAAAATGAAGACACACAACAAAAGACCAAGTACAAATCAAAATGATCGTAAGAATATTTCTTTCTTATTCCTATTATGGTAAAAAAAAAACTTCTTGGAAAGTTAATGCTCAGTAATGTTTGAATCAGTACTTTCAGGGTCTACTTCTCTCTGATGACGAGGACTAAATATATTCACCCTTTTTTCTCAGATCGTTATCCTGCAAAGAGCATGCAAGGGGCTAACCACAAATATAATTTAGATCCTGCTTCAAATCCAAGGTTCCCTTTTTTCAGATTTAATTAATCCTCTTCACGCATACCGCACATTGTCAAATGACCCTTTACCCTCATTGACTGATATCTAAAAGTGTGTATCAACTGAGGGTTTTCGCTTTCTAAACTTTTTTCTTTCACTTGGTCAGTTCGTAGGACCCCATTTTTGAATCCAAACAAAGCCTCTTTCCGATTATGTGTCCTTACATCTATCTACTTTTATAAAACACTCTTTATTATGAACAAACACCACTGGAATAAGTGTTGGTTTGATACAATCGCTTTTAAGCATCAGTTCGTTGCGAACAAGTGTCAAAGATGAGCTTATTACCTATAAGAGATACTTGAGTTGATTAATAAGCTGATTCTGTCAACAATTACTACTGTTGCGAGAGCCATACTCATTGGGTCTAAATTCTGTTTTTCCCGTCTTCTTCGACACTGGGTCGATAAACTCTTTGACTACCAGAGCAAACAAATCACAATCTGAAAAAAGCAGACCCTGCCTGACAGGCGTAAAATCGCATCCCACACCTCATGAACCTAACTTTCATTGATGTAACTCTAATCCTTTTGGCCACGGATGCGTTATTGATTTCAACAGAGTACTATCAGTAGTGATTCTGCAACTACCTCCTAAAATAAAGAGGAATGGATAATACGACCGTGTTAAGCTACTACGGAACTGATGATAGTAATACTGAAAATGATTTATCTAAAAGAAACAGCAAAAATGAATTGAATAAAGCTTGTAATAAAACTAAAAATAGTGATAACGATTCATCTAAAAATCAACAATAAATCGACGGAACAGAACTATTGATAAGATAATAATACAGTCATTGTGCCGCCTAAAAAGCAATATTAATATAAAGGAAGGAATTGTCATAAAGCTATACAAATGAAAAGCAACTGAGACACCGACATGAAAATTTTATTTTATCCGCTTTTGTAAGAATTTTGTATTATGAACATGACCTTTAACAAATAAATCTAAGCTCCATGCTCTATGAGATCTTGTTGTGACTTAAAAACGCGAGGCAGAAATAACACGATCGACTTTTCAACTTTATTACGTCCTAACGTCATCTATTATTTGTTATTGATACTTCCAACTGAAACCAATATTACTTCACTGGCTTGGTTCCAATCATATCGCAACGGAATCCAAAATATTGCTGAGTTCTATTAATATTCCTTGCTGTACTGGTCATCATTCGAATTGTTGACAATACTTACTGTCTTTTGGTGGGGATGATTTTGAAATATATATTTCTATTTCATCTGACTGTCTCTCAAGTTAATTATCGATTTGTCATGCTGAAAAAATCTAATGAATACTACCACATAGAAGTGGAAATATTGTACGTTTGTTTTATTTTGTTATTATTCTTTTTTTACGTTGCATACAACAAAAATGTCGGGTTTTCGTCATCGGGAACACGAGAAGTTGCTCAGGGAGAAATGTCCTGATTTAGTATACAAAAATGTATTGTCCTTTACAAAGAGAATGTAAACTCGCAATGAGCAAGTAAAGCCATGAGAAGATCAAATCATCAGGTTTGTAGGGTCACTTTTAACGTTGTTTATCATTTGATTCAATAACTTTAGATCAACTTCGATTTCGGAACTCAAGAGTATGTTCTTAGTGACGAAACATTTTAAAGTAGACCGTACATCAATTCATCAATATCAGTAAACTAGAGTGTGGTACAGAATATTTCCTGTGTTCTTGCGTGGTTTTAATTTGTTTTTATATTATAAGATATGAAGTATCAGAGGTGCTACTCAACTCTCAGACATACAATGAGAACGATACTAACAAAATTATTTAGGACAGAGTAGAAACTCAAGGATGCTAGCTAAGGCTATATTGTAATCGTTGTTTGTTTTATACTCACAATGGTGAGTGAAAGACAGAAAAAAATAAGTTGAGTTACATCAATATTAAAAAAGTTCTGTTTTTTGATTGATTTTTTCTGATCGGTGTACAAATTGAAAAGGTGCATAGGCTAGAATTTATGATTTGACATTGAAATCCAATTCGAGCCTTACATTTTCTACTACTTTAAATGGCAATTGATGTTCTCGTGGAATAGTTCGGTCTTTCATTCCTACTGGTCATCTAATGGATAGATCCCAAAACTGTAGATTACAAACTCCAATAACGGATAAAGTTACATAGTGGAAGCATCTAAATTTGATCCTGTATAAATCACCGTTTTAAAAATGAACATAGAAGGATAAAACGGCCGACATCCGACCAGTATGTATCCAAGTTTTATTGTATTTCACAATAGCAATATCAAAACGCTTCTATGTAGAGTTCACGCTTTTAAAGATGATTCATAAGTATCCCCAACTGTGTGCAACTTTGCTATACGTCATTTTTCCCGCCTTCACGAAGAATAGCACAAATCAAACATAGCTTTATGTGACTTTGGCTCACAAGAGGTTTTATTGGAAGGATATACTTTTAGATAGCAGGAAAACATCGTAATTGTTCTGTAGCTAAACAAACAATGTTTGCACAACACAAAACATTGAACTGTGTTACGTGCCTTCAACCTTACAGCGCTGTAACCACTGATTTAGTCCTTCGGATCCAATGTATCTGTTACTGTAAAAATAGAATATATGTATGGTTGATTAATCCAGCTCTTCCTATTTTAGGCATGATAGTTGGTGCATTGGCGTATTCCTTGCCAACGCTATCCACTATTTGTCATCGATACTTCTAGCTGAAACCAATATTAATTCGCTGGCTTGGTTCCAATCATATTGCAACGGAATCCAAAATATTGCTGAGTTCTATTAATATTCCCTGCTGCACTGGTCATCATTTGAATTGCTGACAATACTTACTGTCTTTTTCCGGGTTGATTTGATATATAGATTTCCATTTCGTCTGGTCGTCTCTTATGCTAATCACGAGGGGGTCAGTCAACTTTGCAACCACAATTCACACTCAAAAAATAAACGAATACACACGCAAACACATGGCCAAGCACTTATGATGGGAATAAATGATACCCTTTCTCTTGAGAAAAATCGTTATTTAAAAATGCGTCTCAAAATAGGAGGGAAAATAGCATTTATGCATAATGCAATCCAAGTTCTGTTGTTCTATCTCTATGGTTCCAGAGCAGAATCGGATTATCTGATATAATTCCCTCACGTCACTGCCTCTTTTATATCAAGCAGTGAAAACTTA
>OY735206.1:38510121-38605121 GCA_963457665.1 Thysanoteuthis rhombus
ATTCTGCATAACTCAAAATATTTCCACGGAGTAAGCTCAGTAAGTTGTGTAGTTCTTTTCTGATAAACATTTACTGGTCTTTTTCCGATTTTATACCTCGTAAATATTTGCATATGAAAATTGAGGTGTATTTCAGGTCAAGTACTTGCAAATGTTTTGTTAGTAAGAACACTATGCCCAGTAAAAGCATTGAACAACACTTCTCGGATTTTATTCCATCACAGCGGTAAAATAATCTATTTATTTGCTCTATTTTGCTTTATTTAAGTTTTGATCTTTCAGGTGATTGGCTTTTATTTCACGAATCTTTGGGTTCAATAACAGCTATATATTGCTTTCTACAAAGGCAATAAATACATTAAAAAAAACTGATTTCACATTCTGAAAAAACATGCAATTTTCAAGAAAATGATTTTTTTTTCTATTTGAAAATGACAGCGTCGGCCCAAACATGATAACAGAAATGAAAGAGAGTATGTTTTCTTCCTACAGTTGTTATCATCACATCCGTCGGAATTTCCCTGAAAGTGGCAGAAAAAAAGAAGTCATTGAAATCATAGTTAAATGTGATCATTGAAAAAAAATACTCAAGAGGTGTATTTCTAAGTTATGTTTATCATACGCTCAAACAAATAAAATAAATACTTAAGGTACTCAACGTGTATAACCTGTTTGCTTACATGTATATCTTTAACGTTGTAACATCTGTGATGCATATTTCTGGTGAAACATTGAAAAAAAAAGTCACCACCGCATGTTTAAAACAGTATTATATTTATTCTAATCAACTTACATGTACAACAGAACATATGATATACGAAATATCTACACGAATATATCAAAATGAACGATTTTGATAATTTGACCGAATATGAAATATCTCAAAACATTGATATACACGTGCAGTCATATGGAAAGGCAATTGAAAGCATGCTCTGCTCTCTCTGGTAGGTTTCACATGCTAGGAAGTAAATTGTTACGTTGGGTTAACTAAGAAAGTGAAAGGTGATAGGACTGGTGATTCTATTTTGGGTCACCAGAGGTAAATTTTGAATCATAATAGCTTTTTTGGTCATGATACATGCAGTTAATTTCATTCCCATCGGTAAAATACTGCATTTGATTCATTTGGACAGAAAATTATGATAAAATAAGTGGTGCTTACCTTGGAGGTCATTGAAGGTCATTAAAGGTCAATTCCAGATTAATAAAGCATTTTTCAGCTAAAAAGAAGAAATTATATAGTTAAAAACCTGGCAAATTTTAATTTGTGTGTAAATCATTGAGAAACCGTGATAATGTTTTTAGACAGGTATTCTAAAGCCCAACAACGTCGTTATACTGGTTTGCAATAGAGAGGGAATTTATCCTGTGTACCTCGACCAACTAACGCAATACAAAATTTGTTTTGTTTTGTACATCAGAATATTTTACGGTAATATCTACCTTCCAGTATGTAAATGAAATGACAGAATCTTTAGTAATGATCTATACAGCACAATAGCCCTATCTTGTTAATAAAGCTTGGCTTGGTTCCTGACAACAAAGAATTAATTTTACTGCTGAGATTAATTCTGAATGATTTGCACTATAGAGAATCATTTGAAATACACGACACAAGATTCAGTATTGAAACTGAATTTAATTTGGGTTAAAAATTGCAGAATCGGTGTTTGATCACAATTTCACTTCTATTGAGCTAGCAATGAATGAAAATACAGAATCCAAATACTGCCGTTGCTAAAATACCAAGAGCTGATATCGGTGCTAGAATACTAAGTTCAAATACTATTCGGTTTATAATTCTGAGTTCAAATACTATTGAGGCTAAAATACCGAGTTCAGATACTAACTGGATCTGACAACGAGTGATTATGGTGTTAAGTTTACCTTACCGCCAGAGTTTTATGCGTCACTTTTGATATATTCGTCAGAGAAGACGGAATGGGACCATAGTATAAATAAGAATTAAGATCTGAAATTATTTTAAATGCACCAAAATCTGAAGGATAGGATCGCCATTTTGCACCGTTTATTCATCCGCTGTGTCAACTTGGACATTTATTTGCCGTCAAGTTTTAGATTTCTAGTTCAATAATATTTAATTTGATTACCAATGGTATATAGTAATTGAGGGTTGAATATTATCAGGGTTCACACGTTAAATGCCGTGTTTTACTCTAGAGAGAATAAAAATAAAAATTATATATTACTGCATTGCATTTTTAGTGGATACATCTTGTGTATATATATATATATATATATATATATATATATGTATATATATATATATAAATATATGTATATATATATGTATATATATATATGTATATGTATATATATATATATATATGTATATATATATATATGTATATATATATGTATATGTATATATATATATATATATATATATATATATATATATATATATATATATATATATATAATGTAAAGGTTTCTTCTAAACCTCAGCACCAACAGCATCTATCTGATGATTTCTAGTAATTTCCGGATACGAATTAGAATTAGGACATGATGCTGTTCAAGCAAAAGATAACGTCGAAAATACAATTTGAGTGAACCCTACTTTGGTACAACTGCCAATATGACGATAATAAAGAGAGAAAACGGAGAGGGATTCCGGGACCTGTTTTAATAGTGAAGTTTGGAGGATTAGGATAAGAAGCTTTGTAACATCTTCAATGTTTACAGCCCCTGTATTTTCTACCACGGATTGCAATCGAGCATTTCGGACTTCGTATTCGTGATAGAATATTGAATAATAGAGAATACATAATTTGTGGTTTTATCGAATATGTGACCTCAACACCCATACAATTTTATGAGGATGTCATATTATCATTTGAATGAAGGTTGCCAAAAAGATATTCCTGCAAATAGGTCATATTCTGATTAATTAGTTGTTGTTTTCTACGTGCATAACATCTTTCCTGACACTTCAAAAGTGACATGCTTTTTATAATATATATATATATATATATATATATATATATATATATATATATATATATATATATATATATATATATATATATATTTACTGGAAGGATCGGGAAGACAGGAAAAGAAATCAAGAAGTACTATCTCAACAAATCTCCGATAATCTTCTTTGCGTTCTCAGAGATTTCCACAGCAGCAGTAATAAAGTTGTTGTTGTTGTTGTGGTTGTGTTCCTAGCTTGTAAGATCTGAAGAAAACTCTCTCCCCGACTGCACTGCTTGCTTATTATTTTTCCAGAGTGGGGATTAGCTCGCGCACACAGGATCAACTCTTTAGGCTCGGCACCCTTCTTCAGTAGCTCAGCAGACCAAGACAGCCGGGGCGATTACAAAGTTGGAGGGTTTCGCGAGATTAGGTTCATTTTAGATGGACACAAAGGATTCATCCTTCCTATTTTTTCCCAACGGCCTAGGGTCGGTAATTACATTTACGTCCTTTCCAAGGGTATTACTACGTATTACGCAAGTTTGTCTGGCAATATTTGGAAATCATGGAGGTTCTCAATAAAAAAAAGGGCGATGTCATCAGCAAATGTGAGGTTAGGTACGTATTCGCTCTCTATCCTGATTCCTGTGTGTTCCCATTCTAGGTTTCGGGAGATCATTTCAAGACAGACTGTGGGGAACGGGTGAGTAGGTATCATCTTGCACCACTCATTACTCTAGTTTAAAAAGACCAAAATCTCAGCGTAGATGAGGATATTTGATGAAGGTATATTGCAATATTATGATGTATACGTTGTCTATGCCTTGTTCTACGATAGCATCAATGACTTCCTGGGTTTCAACGGTCCGAAGCCTTAACAGCCATGCCCCTCTAAGTAGTAGTTAGCGCACACCAAATTCTATCCATACGAATCTTCTGATACCCTATTATAAATCTTTTTTTTTTCTAATTGAGTCAACAACAATGAAATTCACAAACCCCCACAAAACATTGTGTTGGTCTATGTTTGGGCTACCAATAAAATAATCAGATTGTAGGGCCATGACCTTATTTGTCCCCTCAAATGACCCAAAATACATCTCATCAATAATTCCCTAATAGTTGGCTTTGTAGAAAAACTAAACACCCTAATCTTGTCCACTGTTGAACTGTCCATTGATCTGCATCAACCAATGCAACTTTCCCTGACGCTACTTCAGGCTACAATCAGCAGATTAAATACTTCAACTTTGTACTGAAATACGTCTAGACAACGTTGTCATGAATCTATGTCTGACGATATCGTGTTAATTACGAAGATGGAAATTCACTAGAAAGACACAGTCATTTCACAATAACTAGAGATCGTTGCAGTATTTAAGCTGGTTGTTTTGCTTGAAGGAAAACGAATGGCTGGTGAGCTTTTTCCTAATTTAGTTATTTTTCAAGTTGAATATTTGTCGGCATCATTTTGAACCAAGTCTTTTTAGTCGATTCTGGAAAGCCATTCATGAACAGTTTACATTAGTACGTTGTGGTACAACTGTGTAATAATTGTTGAAAATCAAGATTTTAGCTCATTCTGGACGCAAAAATAGCAGTTTCTAGACCCTAGCTACATACAAGTTTTATCATACTGCATATCAATTGTAGGAACAAATCCTTTTCAAACCGTATAACTATATTCATGCACGACTTTTGTTAGTTTGGGAGCATCCCAGGGCAAGTATCGGTGAATGAGAACTTTCTGAGCCTATTTTGAGCCAAATTCAAGTTTTTATATTGTTGCATGGAAGTAAAACTGAGATAAAATAATAAATCTTGATTACATATTAATATAATGTTTGCATTAGTTTGAGAGAGCTTTCAATGAATCATTGATAAAACATAGCTTTACAGGTCATTTTCGGGTAGAAAATAGGGCCATATCATTTCATTCTTTCGCTTGTAGCTCAAAAGGATTCTACCACGATGTTTTCGTGTTAATGCATATCGATTAGTATGTCTTCATTTTATGCAGGAGATTCTATGGGGAGCTAATGAAGGAATATAGTGTTTTATGTCATCTCAGGGATCCCTAAACAGTACTTTTACCCTAATATTCCATTTTATTTATTAACCACCAGTCAAGTTATAACCAATCAATTTTACCCCCTTTTATTTGATAAAATTGGGGATGTTTCTCGTCAAGACCATTACTGATCGGAATTTTTTTCAAAATCACCCCATTGACCAGATAAATACACGTCGAAAAAACATAATTAAGATTATTTTTTGTGATTGGTTTATAATGAAAATTAACAATTTCCCGAATATTTGAAGTAGTTTCTAAGTTTCCCATCAGTGTATTCTAGTGGACAATTGCTATACCAAGCTTTACTCACACCTGACTATTAATTCTAGTTCTTTGGTCATTGTTGACGACTCTTGATTCGTTAGTCTCATCTTTCAAGTACTTTTCTCAGTTTTCCTGCATACCCCAGTGGTGTTGTGGTCTGCATAATCTCAATTCTTCTTTTTATCTCCAATCTTATTTCAATGTCTTCGACACGGTCTCCAGTGCGAATGCGATTATTGGTACTACCTTTATCACCATGTTTATGTTTTTCTAGCTCCCTGGTAATCTTGGGGCTTTCCATTCTCTTTCATATTCTTTATGTGATCCACAAGCAAAGCCACATTTATTGACAGGTTCTATTTTTGTTTACTACGACTGCCATGACTGGTCTTCTCGCTTGGATGGAGTCGTTAGTTGGGCAATTCTCTAGTATTTTCTTTCATCTTAATTTCAGTTGCTTCACTTTGAAATAACCCAGACCGTCAGTCTAAAGCAGTGAAAAAGAGTGCAGAAGAGGAAATGAAGGGAGATATCTCAATCAAACTCGAATAAACCCCTTTCTACCATTGAAATGCTTCGTTTTTCATACCAGCTGCACTACAGCTTGAGCTACTCTAGTACTCTCTGAGCAGCTGGCAGAAAATCTTATCTGATAGTTTCAGTTCATTATTTGGATCGTTGACAATGAATGTGGCTGCAATGCCAACCAACCAAAAATAAAAATGACTTGTCAAAAATAAATAATGGTTGACGATAGGGAAAAAAACAAAACTTAACATCGCAAGCAGTGATTCTGATGGAGAGAAAAGCTTTAGGATCAGAAAAATATGGTGTCAAGTTGTAATAGATAGTAAAAAAATGAGGCATAAAACAATTATGTTGGTTAAAAGTTGTATTCACAACAGGAAGTGCCAAAAGCATCCAATGCTTTTGAATATGTTAAGTTTAATATCTTTGTATTTGTTCAAAAGTGACTGAATTTAATGCAAAGATCGAGAAATGCAAAAAGCAAATGATATAGAAATATTGATTGAAATTGGCAGACTACGAATAAAAATCAGAAATCTTTGGTCCAAACTCTGTCAATGTTGAACGTGTATAATGATGTTAAAATGAGCCTTTTCGAATAAATCGGATATATTTGATACTCACCATACATAAAATGATTTCTAATTCATGTTGAATAAATACACCAACACCCTGCCATCTCGCTGGGCTGATATTTCCGATAACATGTGTATGTGTTGGCCTTCAAAGAGATGTATTGTTATAAATTATATCTTTCTTTCTTTCTTCATAACTTGTTATCAGATATCAAACTAATCAAGGCTCATTTATTTTCAGCTGATATTACCTTGAATCATACAATTCTCTTTGTACACGTGCATATTCCTCTACCAACCGAGGATCGAATTCTTAGAAACAAAATACATATCCAAGTGTTGCAAATTACAACAAGATAACTCGAGCTAATTTCCACGTTCTGCATATGCTAAAATTGTAGAGTTTCAATCCAGGTCCTTCATTTAAAATAAAAGAAAACATTGAAAATTAAATATTTCTCAGTGTGCAGGTCCTCTGGGCATAGTCTATTTGATTTTTGCGTTTATGCAATTATGACAGCTATATTTTATCTTTATTTTTCCATTTCACGAAAACTCATCTTGATGACCCATGATAGAATACCTCTCGGCTTATTTATATCAACACTAATAACAAACTCAATTTTCTTTCTTAAGATTTGAGCAAATAACGCTCAAAGCACATAGATTACGCCAATGACAGTATCAGAAGATAACGTTTCAGAAATCAACGCAAGAAATATTTTAATATCCCATTAGGCTCTTATAGGAGATATCAAAATGATGAAAGGTTATGTTCCACCGATATTCCCATTGTTGACGGTATTTTGTGCGTTAAATATATTCATCCTAAATACAAAATGATCATTTGGTCCCAAAATTGCCAACTGGCTTCGGAGGAAACCAGAAATAGTTAACCGTCGAGCGGTTTTGAAATGAATATTCACCAAGTTTTCCTTCAAAAATTGTAGGCATCTTTTAACGCAATTTCGAATCAATTAGGTATTTCGACTTAGTCAAAGTAGAATTCGACATCCAAGTAGCACCAATTGACTTGATATTTTTTGCACTTATTGAAAATAGCAGATTTCGCAAAAGTCGAAACTTTTGTGTGAGTCGTCATATCCCGACCTTGAATGAAAATCACCAGATGTGCATGCAGTGCTATTTTGAATAATGGCTGTAGATATGAATATTCAAAAAAGGTCAAGTTGAGACGGGAATTGAAAGGTATGAAAATCGTTCAACACAAACCTTTCAAGTGAGGCAAGCCTATCTACCGAGGAATTCAGCGTTTGTGACTATGGCTTTTAACTTGGCTTGAACATGGGTCTATGGAACTAATCGGGAAATATACTGACTCGGTTCGACTCAGTATAGCGTAAGACAAACATTGGGTAGGCAAGGCAAAGAAGGTGGTATTACGCCAATGTCGGAGTTTGCCAAGGAAATCAGTATTGGGCAACCTCTTTCTTTTTCTCGTACCATGAATACTAGGAGCCAGGGTAAATCAGTAACTATTCCACAGTAAATAGATTTTTCATATTAGATCTATTGGATAAAATTATTGATTACTTTTATTTCCTATTCAAAATTCGAGATGATGATATGGATTTTTACTGTGTCAGCAATAGATGCTTTGTCATCAACTTCGATATTTTCAATTAAAATTTCTATTCTCATGGGATAAATAACATTCAATGGGAATATGAAAAAAAAAATTGATTAGTTTTATTTCTGTAGAAACAATATGCTGGAAGATAATTATAGTTGTATGCACCGCCGACAGAATTGATTTCATCTTCATAATGATTTTAAGTATTACGTTGTTGCACATTAAATACAAGATTCGAAAGCTTCCATGTCTAAATGCGATCGAGATGGATTCAAGTGGGCGCTTGTAATATTGCATCATTTGCAAATAGAAATCCGTGAATTATATGCCTTTTTTTTCTTTCTGTCAAGATGAAAAAAAAAACTGCAAACATCAAAATCATCGTCATCGGCATCATCATTAGCAGCAGAAGAGTCAGCTGCCTTTTAACGTCTATTGTTTGACATAGACTTCCCCCCAAGATTCACCAGGCCTCTCTCTATTGCGGGCGTCGCAGGGCCAAGAGTTTTTTAATTTGTCTATTTCGTCATGCATCTCATATTTTGCCGACCACAGTTCTGCAGTCGATCTCTTGGGTCAACGTTATGTGTCAGGATGTCCAACGGTTGTCTTACATTCTTATACCACAACTAGCTCATTACAATCTGAATTCTGTAATGGTTTGTATGATATTTCTGTCTTCAATTTTTTTTTCGTCTTTGCTGTTCTGCTCTCACCACATGTGAGGCTGGGCTTGATTTTTTTCTATGCACATTGCATGGTGTTCAGTTTTGGCATTCAACTCTTGCTCAAGTTCCATAAGTCGATAGGTGATGATCAGGGGGATATATAAATTATCAACCCTCCTTTTGGGAACTTCTGGTTCTTGAAGGCTGACCTTGGCCTAACGAAAGATTGTCAACTGAGTGATTTTTTGCTTCTCTCTTTTTTTTTTTTTTGGTGGGGAGGAGGGGTTTTAGGTACCTGCAGTGGTCTATTTTTTCAATTTTTCAATGGAAGTTCAATTACTCTGTAGGTTCATTGTAAAGAGACCTATTTTTTTTTTGTTTGGATCTTTTCTAATGATCACTATCCAACAAAATGAGCCTGTTTCTGGCACAGCGTTCATTTTGAATAAGCAAAAGTCGTGATTTTCTTCATTTCATATAAATGCCAAAAATATGCAATATCATTTTGTTCATACACACACACTTGCAAACACACGTGTATGTGTGTATGTGTGTGCATATATTCATATGTATCATACATACATAACTATATGGTTGTATTACAATATACTATTGCTTACATACATATATGAATATTTTATTATTATTTTCTTATTTTTTATAAATCAATCAAATTCAGAATTGGATAAAAATTATGTTGGCAAGTTGATGTTTCAATGGAAATAAATAAAACATTTTTTTCGAATACACACAAGCATTAATTGGTTTTTGTTGGGTACCGCACATAAGTATTTGAACGATATATATATATATGTGTGTGTGTGTGTGTGTGTGTGTGTGTATGTGCTTATGTATATATATATATATATATATATATATATATATATGTCTGTGTGTGTTTGTGTTTCTGTGTGCGTGTGCGTGTGCATGTGTATATTTACTCATATTTGCATTTATGAGGTTAGAAAAAATGTATATGTGCGTGTGTGAGTTTTTATGTGCAGACGGATGTATATGTTTACATATATATATACATACATATATATATATATATATATATATATATATACTTATACGTATATATATATAAACTCATGTATAAACTCATATATTCATATATATATATATATATATATATATATATATATATATATATATATATATAATGATCCTCATTATGGAGGAAAACCAAAACTGCTGCTGATATATGGATGTCTCCCTTATCCCAGTCAGCTTTGTATTTTGTGATAAAGCGATTTTTTTGTCAATTCAAATATCTGATTTATACAAAAATAGTTCATAATAATTGGATTTATGAGGAATCCTAATTGATGCGGTATTTCTGAAATCAGTATTTGAATATTTTGCATTTTATATAGATTAGAAGCAGATTGGCTATTCTTGGCAAGATATTGCTTGGATGCATTTAGCAATATAATGCCAATAATGATGCCTGCACAATCCAATTGCAGTATATTCTGCAGTAGGCTGCAACGGTGAAAGCCTAGCTAATGACTTACTGAGGCTTGATATTGCTAAGCATAAAGGCCTTGGATTTGACCTGTGGACTAAAAAAATGCCATGCGCAGTCTTTGGGGATCAATAGACCTTGGGGCAATCCCTTCTACTCGTACTAGAAGAGGAAAGCTTGGACACACCCTGACGCTTTTGCAACATCAGTTGCAGCAACATTACTGAACTTCCTATGTACAGGATCCCACAATAAACGAACCTTGTGTCACAGCTTGCTCTTGTGAGGAAGTGAGTGAACACGGATCTGATTGCAGCATACATACCATAATTCGATGATATTGATAATCCTAACGTGATAATATGTAACTGGAACTAAGAGAGGGATCCCAATTCGTGGATAGAGAAATAAACAAAATAATTACGTTCATCTATATTTGCATCATCCGTCTCTGAACTTAGCGGTTTTCAATGTATTAATATATTTTACTCATTGCAGATGATATCTGTTCGAGGTCAAGTTGAAACAGGAACTGAACAGCCATAGCCGTCAAAGATGGCAAAATGATCTATCTTTTTTTTTTTACCTCTATCATCATTTGTTTCTGTGTTTGTGTGTTGTTCCACTCGTAGCCACACCATTTCGTTGTTTTTGGGGGTTTTTTTTTTCTAATATTTGTATAAAAAGCTTGTTTTTTTCTCTTTTGTTTTTATACTTTTAGGGCATTATTTTGTCAGTTTGTTTTTCCAGCGTGTCTGTTCAGACCGTTTCGTTTAGAGGCTTAAGAATTGGAATCAAAACTTAACTAAATCTCCCCAAGAAAAAAAAAAGTTTTCTTTTGATCTTTGTCAAATAATTTGTTTTTTAAAAGTTTTTTGTGGCTTTATTCTGAAGGATTTATTTATGTATCCTGATGTTTGTTTTTTTAACTCTATTCTAGAGGTTTTCCAGTGAGAAAAAAACTATTTTATAGTAAATGTATTCTATTCTGACCATATTTCCCCTTCGTTTGATTCTTTTACACGAATTCGATTTTTGACGCTCACTTCCGCCCTATGTAGTGACCTGTGCAACTAAAGTAAATTTAAGTTGTTTTAGACACGAGTTCTGTCAATCCTGATTTAATTTACTAGAGGTATCCTTATAAATAAATAACAGAATTTCATAATTATTATATGAGATTACTATTTCTCTCCATGAAAAGATATCAGAGTTTGAAAGAAAATGTAACAGCTGAATCTCATTTTTCAGCTTCATCATTTCACTATAATTCAACAAATTTCTATCTTTGTTAGGAGAATCCAAGTACCACAATAGCTATTTTTGTGGTCACTAAGACCTTAAAACAGGTATTTGGCATGCTAGTTTTGAAACCCTCACACGAACAGACATTTTTAGTGGTGGTTTTAATCATCAGTGTAAGTTTGTGCAATCAATTATTCTATGCCTGGCTACATTCACACTTGCCTAAATTATGTACAATTCCACTAATTATCCGAATGTCCGGAGCTCAAGAACAGCTCCAACTACGGCTACTAACAAATGTTTCCTGCATATTGGTCTTAGTATATGAATAAAGCTTAGGTTTTCTATTAGTGCTCCTTTTATTCAAAAAAGCTAATTTCTATGTATGTATGTATGTATCTAAATATGACTTCTGTAGAGCCAAAAGGTGCATTGTTACCAGTGTTACAGAATAAAAGTGAAACTGAAAAATGTTTTGATCTCTCATTAGGATCAAAGAACCAATCCAGACCTTATGCTGGGACAAGTATATACAATATATACCATGTGTATAAAATATCCAACGAATGACTATAAAGAAAATTCGTTATTTGTACAGCTAGTTCTCCTTATTTTCTTGGAAATAGTTTTTTTTGGAACTTGAACAGCGATATCAAGAAGGCCATTGCTCACATGGAATAGCGGGAGAAACACCACTGTACATTTGTTTGCGCGTGCAGTCCAAATTCCTCCCGAATATAAAAAATATATATACATTGAATGAATTTTATTCTGTGAAAAACTTTAGCATCTTTTACATTCTGATAATCATAGAGTGAGTTCATAATTTGTGCACTGGATCGAGAATTCTCGATGGTCACATTTCATTACTATCATTATTTATTTTCACACCAGTTGACTGTTGGTCACAGCTGGGAACAGAGTGACAACAAGTCTCTTCGGATCTCCAGCTCTCTTTTCCACACTCTTAAAGTCCACAGCAGTCCTGCTTGGAACACCCTTTATGATATCCACACTTTTCGCTTCCAAATACTTTTCCAGACGGGTTTTGGCTCCTCTGACACAATCCTCCATGCTGATGAGCCCCCCTGCCGCCTTCTCTTCTCTTCAGGTATAGTCTATCTGCGTCACATCTGAGGTGTAAGGCTTTGTGCATAGTCCTAAGCTTCATTGGTCGCTGATTCATTGACTGAATTCTTCCTCTGTCCATCCAAGGAACGGTACCGTATATCTCACTACTGATACAGCCAATATGCCCATTCCTTTTATCATGTTCCAGCTGTTTAGTTTGGTTTGTAATATTTCCCTTATCCTCCTAAGGTATTCTTTCTTTTTCTTTTTCTCCTTCACATCTTCCCGTTTCATCATGTCACATTCGGGAACTCGCAGATATTATCATTATTATTTTTATAATTATTATTATTATTATTTTTATTATTATTATTAGGAATCTCACACCAGTTGCCTGGTGGTAACCGCTGGAGTTTGAGTGACAGCAAGTCTCCTCAAGTCTCCAGCCCTCCTCTCCTAGTACTAGCAGGTCGCAGTAATTCTGCGATTTACAGTTTCACACCGGTTGCCCAGTGGTTATCGCTGAGGGCTGAGTGACAATAAGTCTCCTCAGGTCTTCAGCTACCGTCTCCTCCCTCTTTCGCATATCATGACAGAGTTACAATTCGTTGCAGTACTTATATCTCTAGCACCTTCCTCAGTACCCGTGCAGTTCCCAGTAGTGCTGTGGTCTGTACGGTCTCTATCCTCCCCCTAATCCCGATCTCCTCCAGTCTCTCCCTCAGCGTTCTGGGGACAGTTCCTAGTGCTCCCACTATGACTGGTACTACCCTAGTTTTCATGTTCCACATTTTCTTTAACTCCCTTGCTAGGTCCTGGTATTTTTCCCTTTTTTCACCCTCCTTCTTTTTTACTCTATGGTCTGCTGGCACAGCCACGTCTACTATTTGGCAGGCCTTCTTTTTTTTGTCTACTATTACTAAGTCCGGCCTTCTTGCCTGGATGAGGTGGTCAGTTTGGATGTCAAAATCCCACAGTAGTTTGTGGTTGTCATTCTCCAAAACTGCCTCTGGCTTGTGCTGATACCACTTTTCCCCATGGTTGAATCCCATTTGTTTACTTAGTTCCCAGTGTATCATCGTTGCTACTCTATCGTGTCTATGCTTATACTCCTTCTGGGCGAGTTGACTACATTCACTAGTTATGTGGTTTACTGTCTCATCTCTTTCACCGCACATGCGGCATTTGCTGTTTGCCTGTGTTCTGTCGATTTTAGCTTTTATGTAGTTTGTCCTTATGCTTTTGTTTTGGGCTGCCATGATGAGCGATTCTGTTTCTCTCTTAAGGTTTCCCTTTCGTAACCACGTCCATGATTTCTCGTCTGCTATATCTTTTATCTGTCTTTTAAACTCGCCGTACAATTTTTTCCCTTCCCACTTTTCTTTTCTAGTTTGCTGTACCGTTCCATTGCTTTCTACTTTGTTTGTTGCACTATCCCTCGCGCTCTTTATGATTTCTTCACTATTTGTTTGCACATATTTATCTAGGACTACTCTAGCTCTCTGGACACAATCTTCTATGCTGATGAGCCCCCTACCACCTTCTTTTCTCTTAACGTATAGTCTATCTGTATCATCCCTAGGGTGTAATGCTTTATGCATCGTCATAAGTTTCCTTGTTCGCCTATCCATTGATTGGAGCTCTTCCTTTGTCCATCCTAAGAATGGTCCTGTATACCTAACTACTGACACAGCCCAGGTGTTCATTCCTTTTATTAGATTTCTGCTATTTAATTTGGTTTCTAATATTTTCCTTATCCTTCTAAGGTATTCCCTCTTAATTTTCTCCTTCATCTCTTCCCGTTTTATCGTGTCACATTCAAGGACACCTAGGTACTTGTATCGGTCTTGTGCAGTCAATGCCCTAATCTTGTTGTTGTCCGGAAGTTCAATTCCCTCAGTCATTGAAAGCCTTCCTTTATGCATCACCATTATTGCGCATTTTTCTATCCCAAACTCCATTCCTATGTCCTCACTATATTCCCTTACTTCGTTGAACAGAGTCTCAAGCTCTCCCCTGTTTTTCGCGAACAATTTAATATCGTCCATGTACATTAAGTGGTTGACCTTTCCTTTTGTTTTAGAGAAGTGGTATCCTTTGCTGTTTTTCAGGATTCTGTTAAGCGGTATCATTGTTAGAACAAATAACAGTGGGGACAACGAGTCCCCTTGGAAGATCCCCCTTTTTATCCCTACCTCGGCTAGTTTGTCCCCTGCAGCTGTCAAATCTACTTTCCAGTCTTCCATTGAATTACCAATGAATTTAACCACCGGTTCGCTAATTTTGAACATTCTAAGGCATTCGAGTATCCAGCTATGTGGGATCATATCGTATGCCTTTCTGTAATCTATCCATCCCATTGCGATATTCTTTCTCCTTTTCCTTACTTCTTTTAAGATCATCTGGTCTATGTAGAGTAAATCGTTTGCCCCTTTGGTTCCTATCCTACATCCTTTCTGTTCTTCTGGTAGTAGCCCCCTTCTATCCATTGACATGTATATTCTCTCTGCTATTTGCCCGGTCAGGATTTTCCACATAAGTGGTAGGCAAGTGATTGGTCTATAGTTGCTTGCTATGTTCCCCTTTCCCGGGTCTTTTTGGATGAGGGTGGTTCTGCCTTTAGTCATCCATTCTGGTGCTTTGCCTTCATTCAGACAATTTTGGAGTAGGTGAGTGAGTCTGCCGTGTAACGTGGTAAATTTTTTGAACCAATACCCATGGATCCCGTCGGGACCCGGTGCTTTCCAGTTGGCTACTTTCCTAAGAGTATGTTTCAATGTGGTTTCATTCAGTACTATTGGTTCTCCCTTGTCTATATCTCCTAGTTCTTTTCTCATGTTTCCTAACCATTGCGGTGTTACGTTATGTCTTTTTGGGTGCCCCCATATGCTTTCCCAATAGTTCTTGGCCTCTGTGGCATCTGGTTTCATGTCCTGCCTTCTTTCCCCATTTAAATCTCGATAAAACTTTTTCTCATTGTTTTGGAATGTGCGGTTTTGTGTGTATTGGGCCGTTCTTAGTCTGTATCTTTTTAGTCTTGCCTCTTTGGCTAGTCTTTTCTGGTGTAACTCTTCGACTACAGTGGCGATGCCTTTTTGCGTTACCTTGTATTTGTTATAAAGTCTTACTCGTGGTCTGTCTGTGTGTGGTGTATTTCTAAGCAGTACTTCATCTCTCTGTAGTTGGGAGATCTGCCTTTGTAACCTTCTCTCCCAGTTGGGTTTCCCTTCCCAATTATTGCTCGGGCTCCTATCTTGTGTTGTAAAGCTTTGTGCTACCATTTTCGCCCCTGCGTAAATTAGGTTGTTAAGTTCTAGGAGGGTGTTTGTTTCTATGTGCTGTAAGAGGCAGTTGACCTGCTCGGTCACTTCTCCGACTTTCTTTCTGTCTTTGTCTCTTAGGGAGGGGAGTGTTGTTTTCTCTCCTCGCATGATCTCTTTCAAAGCTTGTATTTTGGTGTTCTCTTCTTCCGTTGGTGCCTCGTCGTCACCCTCTGATACATAGCTTACTGTGGGGGTCTCATGGGGAGTTATTCTAGTTTTGTTATTGGTACTAATTGTGCTGGGGGGGCATTCTTCAGATGTGTCACCTGAACCTCTCTCTACATTAATGCGAATCTCTAGTAGTTCAGTCTCAGACAGCCATTTCTTCTTTTGAATTTGCTTTACTTGGTCAGCAAGGCGTTGGTTCGATACTTCCACATCAGATTTTTCCCTCCATATTTGGAGCATACGCTCCCTATAAGATCGCACTGAAGGCTTGCTTTTAAAGTAACAATACATAACTAGCCTATTCTCCTCCCTTGTCCATCTCTTTCTCTTGTTTTTTATAGCAGTCACTCCGAGAGGGCCGCGCCTTCCCTGGGTGTCGTTAGAGGTATATGAGTCTTGGCCAACAGTAGCTATGTGACGACTGTGTCCCTCCTGAAGGCCATTAAGGGTACACGAGCCGGAGTTTTGGCCAGCAGTCACAGGATGACGACCGGGTCCCTCCTGGTGGCTAACAAGGGAACACCTGCCGGTTACGACACACAAATCTTGAATTTGTGCCCCGTTTTTTGCGGTAAAATGGTTTGGTTGTACTGTCATGATAGGGGTTTTTTGGTTCTTTGAGGTAGCGCCAGACCTTGGTGGGTTGGTTAAGACCGATGTGGTTCAGAAATAACCGAAGAGCCCCACCAGCTCTTTTTGGTTCTTTTAAGGTAGCACCAGACCTTGGTGGGTTCGTTGAGGGCAATGAGTTCAGTGGCATTCTCAGAGTTCCACCAGTTCTTACAACCCATGGTAAGACCTTACGTGGATAGGCCATTCTGCTGCACAGATATATCTATTTGGTGGTATGACCATCCCCTCCTAAATTCAGGCCTAAAAATTAGCACTAAGCTTCGTCTGCGTGAAATTAACAACCTTGGGGATCATACGTCTCCCTTAAATCTTCTAAGTCTTGACTTAGTATAAGTCTCGCAATCTGTGTTCTTCCCCCACGGTGGATTTCCCCCTGCTAGCTTATATCTACTGAGGGGTCCTAACGGTCAGTGGTGGACAGACTCCATTCATTCATACTCGGGGGAGGGGTAGCTAGGCATTACTTTCCCATAAGACACCTCTTATCTCGGTGGGGGGGGGTGGAGAGTTATTAATTTTAAATTACAAATTATAAATTTAATTCCACTTACCCACGTGCAGCTCCAAGAAACAACAGACCACTCTCTCAACTTTTTTTTTTTTTGTCTTTTTCATTAGGCAGAATCTGGCAGTGGGCAATTCATCCAGGTGAAAACTTATCGGAATCGCAAGGAAAACCATCTCAGAAGTAGAAATATCAATATGTCAAGAATAATCATTCTTAAAGCCTAAAGTAACATATCTTTTGAACCTTCAAAAATCATCAAAATATCAAGAATAGTCACTTAAAGCCTAAAGTAAAATATCTTTTGAACCTTCGAAAATCATCAAAATATCAAGAATAGTCACTTAAAGCCTAAAGTAAAATATCTTTTGAACCTTCGAAAATCATCAAAATATCAAGAATAGTCACTTAAAGCCTAAAGTAAAATATCTTTTGAACCTTCGAAAATCATCACAGGGCTCATTCAGGGTAGGGGCCTGCGGTCCAAATGTTACAACTACCACTTATAATTATAATTAAAATTATTAAAATTATTGTTATTATTATTATTATTATTATTGAGACAATATACATATAAGAGTTTAGTCTGAGTTAGTTTTCAAAGTCAATCACCAGAAATCATTCAAGGAAAGAAATGTACCTCTTTGCCGAAAGATTAATATGCTGCTTCTACCCTCTGTCTCGCAATCTGTGTTCTTCCCCCACGGTGGATTTCCCCCTGCTAGCTTATATCTACTGAGGGGTCCTAACGGTCAGTGGTGGACAGACTCCATTCATTCATACTCGGGGGAGGGGTAGCTAGGCATTACTTTCCCATAAGACACCTCTTATCTCGGTGGGGGGGGGGGTGGAGAGTTATTAATTTTAAATTATAAATTATAAATTTAATTCCACTTACCCACGTGCAGCTCCAAGAAACAACAGACCACTCTCTCAACTTTTTTTTTTTTTTTTTTTTTTTGTCTTTTTCATTAGGCAGAATCTGGCAGTGGGCAATTCATCCAGGTGAAAACTTATCGGAATCGCAAGGAAAACCATCTCAGAAGTTGTTTTTATTATTATTATTATTATTATTATTATTATTATTAGTAGTAGTAGTAGTAGTAGTAGTAGTAGTAGTAGTAGTAGTAGTTTCAATCAATAAACCCCATAAAACAGTTTAATTCACGAATAATGATGTGTGAATGGTTCATAATAATCCTTACCATACACTACAGGAGCAAGATCATTCTCCGTTCAGGAAATACATCTAAAATGTTATAACGAATGGTTAAGTTTTATTCCTTTATTTTGTTATGATTTTATCGATGTGTTATGTGTTCACATTTTTTGCGTCAAGTTAAAAAAATCTCACAATATAAGAGAGTGTTCTTTAACAGAAACTTAAGCATCGAAACTAAGGGTAAATAGAACACCTTTTCCACTCTTGATTGAATAATAGGAAACTGCCGGACGATTTTGGCCCGTATACTCACTCAACTTTTCAAATGCATTTATAAGTCGTTCTAAAAATATGCGAGATAGATTTGGAAAAAAGGCAAAAAAATGTCAGACAAAATGTCTTCTTTTTCAGCCAAACAATGGACCTAAGCAAATAAAAACTCTCATCCAACTATAAAACTAAAATAGTTCTTCAGCAAAACACTCCATGAACGAAACACTCTGATCTATCTTCCCTAGATATTCTCCCACGTTGTCTTTTTTTTTTTTACTTTTCCATTCCCTTTCACTTTTTTTCCTTTTTTCCTCAAGGTTCTATCAGAGTTGCATTTATATTTCTACATTTCATAATGAAATATTATATATATATATATATATATATATATATATATATGTGTGTGTGTGTGTGTGTGTGTGTGTGTGTGTGTGTGTGTGTGTGTTTGTTCATACATGTGTATGCGTGTGTGTGTAAGTGTGTTTAAAATATATATATATATATATATATGTGTATATATATATATGCATTTACGTTGTCTAGTCCAAATGATACATTCACTGTGTAATTACGGGGGATCATTTCAAATAGACCCTCGAAATAATGCAACTCGATTTATGATCATTTATATCGGATCATATATCCATTCCTGAATAATAAATTTGACTACGTTAAAAGGAATAAATAGAGCAGATATAGACTCTGATAATATAAAAATGAAAAATTGGAGCAGTTTTTTTTGTCCTCAATTTTAGCGGAGGCTGTTTAGTCCAACCGTAAGAACAACGGTACGTTAATACAATACTCTATTGGTCATAGGTTCGATTCCTGCGACGGCCATATTCTCTCTTGTTAATTCTACTTACGTTTTCTCAGTCAAATGATATATTCGCCGTATAATAACAGAAGTCTTCTAATACATATTGTAATAAAGGGCATTATATAACCACGTGTGTATATAAATTTGCGTATGTATATATCAAAAATAATTTCAATGAAATATTCTGAAAATAGAAATACTGCATTTAGAGCTTTAATCTTTTCGATTACCCAATAGATTTTTCCACAATGTTTACTATAATTGTATATATATATATATAAGTGTGTGTGTGTGTGTGTGTGTGTGTGTGTGTGAGTGAGAGAGAGAGAGAAAAAAAATTCACAGCTTGAAACACTGAGCATTAAAAAACTTTCCATTTTTTTGTGTGTCTCCTCGGTCTCTCATGTCCCAATATCTGTCAATACAATTTATGTAATTTTCTTCACTGTCTTACCCTGTTTCACATATACTTTGTTGTATATACAATATAAGCGGTAGGGTATTTCTTTTGTTTCATTTGTAGATTGTGTATGCCTGCTGGTGGTTATAATTTACAACTTATGGTGTGACTGTTTTCATCATCGGTAAGTGTTTGTATCTCTCAGTTTTTGGTGTGTATTCTCTCATGGGATGTTGTACTCTTAAACTCCTTAAATTAATTATAGGACATTAGCGGGTTGTTTGATTATATTGGATTTGGTTTACTTCCTCATGTCTAAGATGATTATGTTGATTGGATGGTTCTTTGAGATGGCTATGTGAATAATATATCTATGTTTGTTATTTTTATTATATCTATGTATTGGTTATTGAGTTAAGTTTGTTTGTGAAAATGTTGAGCACTGCCGGCAATTTAACGTCATTTCATTTTTTTTCTGTTTGATTAATCTGTTTTATATGGCTGTTTTTTTTCTATTGGGCAAATCGAGCAGTTCAAATTTCTCATTTAGGCATAGTTTGTATTGCGTTTATTGTAATATTTCCCATTTTACAGTTGGTTCAAAATAGTTATCACTCAGTCTCTAATAATAAGTCGACAGTGATGTACAATATATATATTTTTCATTATCAGAGGATGATACATGGGTGGCTTATCTAAGTTCAAAGTGTGTTTTCAATATGCCTATATGATATCCCACATCTCAGGGTTTTTCGCAGGTTGATATTTTGGCTTGGTTTAAGATATTCGATGTCATACATTTGTTTTGAAAAAGCATACATTTTTTATTTTTACTATTGTGATCTACTTGATTCATGTTTTATTCATCAGTATTGATTCCAACTATTCTATTGTTATGTTTTTTGATAGATGCATTGAATTTTTCCGTACAACTAAAGCTAATTTCCAGTTTGTTCCTGTTTGATATTTAACACAGTGGGTGGCTCCGGTTAGGGCGTTTTTATATTAATTGGATGAATATTTTTCATTAGTTAATTCTTACTGGTAAGTTAGACGGTAGTTTATACCTGATATTTTTTTCTATCTCTATTTTCTTGTTGCATTAATTTTTTTTCTATTGCACTTATCTTTTTATTTTTCATATCGAAGTTCATCTCTCTTTGATTTCTTTATGGCTTTAGTATATTTATTTCTAACTTTCTTCGATATCGTTTTATTTATGGCATTGTATATTAGTCTAGATCATATTGATCTGGAGATCTTCTTAATGATTTTATTTCGGTAGTTAGAACTAGTATTGATATATTTAATCACAGAATTTTCCCTTCGAGTCTCTGTTTATTATTCTCATCTGATCTATGATATATTTTTTCAGTATTTCCACATTCTTTCGCGTACAAATAGCGAGAAAGTTCTGGAAGATATAAATATCAATCAACAATTCCAAATAAGCCAATGGATTAATACGATCAAGAATATTTACCAAAAATAGATAGAAACAGCAACTTACTGATTATGTACAAATTTTATCCCATACCCGCTGACTTGTAATTTATAACCACTGACAGACATACACTAACCACAAATTAAAGAAAAAGTCTTATTGATACCCACCATACCCATGTATATATATATATTGCTCTGATCAATGGTGATCTTTTCTATCTCATGGAGTTCTCCTCGGAATTGCTTCCTCCATTACTATTTGTCCAACTGTAATTTGTTTCTTAGTCTGTTAGTTTTCATGTTTTACACCATCATCAGTCTTTTAATATCCATCATTGGACATAGACCCTCCACGGGATCCACCATATTTCTCAACCATAGGCGTCGCAGGGCTAGTATTGCTTGAATTTGTGTAGTTCGTATCTCCATCTTGAATTCAGTTGGCCTTCCGTTGGTTTCACATGCGGTCTTGGGGATTCATGTTTTGAGTCATGATGTCTATTGGTTGTCCTTCAATCTTGCAACATTGCCTGCCCATTGCCAATAGAATTTTTCTGATGGATTGTATGATGTCTCAGACCCCAGTTTACTTCCTTATATATTGTGCTGTTTTGTGATCTCTCCATGTGAGATTGAGCATGATTCTCTCATGCACACACTACATGCTTCTCAGTTTGCAGGTTTGTTTCTGGGTTCAGTTCTATCTTTCAGCTCCATAAGTGACAATCATGAAGATGCATTGGTTGTATACTCTTTCTTTTTGGGATTGTTGAGATTATCATGCTTTTGGAGGTTGAGCTTGCTTTGCCGAAGGCTTGCCATCCTACAGTGATTTCTGCTTAATCCCTTTTGTGGTTTTCATCGTCCTAGGTAGATGTAATGGTCTACTTTTCCAATCTCCGATTTTGACAGTTATGTCGTTATTCTTGATGTGAGTGTCATTATTGGTATCATGCATTCATTGGATACTTTATCATACATGTAGTTAGTAATTTTATATAGAGTACTACGTGTATTGTACATAGATACAAAACCGTACCTAACCTTACAAGTCTATTGCTCTCACTATCAGTTTATTCCACACGCATGTCTCCTTATTTTGGAAGCTCTCCTATGAAATCTTTGTTCGCTGAACCAAGATATATATATATATATATATATATATATATATATATATATATATATATATATATATATATATAGTCGAATGTGGATTCGCTACACAAACTAACTCATGTGTCTGCCCTCTTTGGACTTCATCAGGCGAATTATTTATCACCAGCTCTACTCTAAAACAACTTAACCCCAAGAGTAATAAGTTGTATGTATCGAGCACTCTTTGAAATAAATCCATTACATTTCAGAAGTGGCTTTATATTATTGATATCTTATTATATTATGTTATAATGCTAGCTTGATTTGTACCACACATACTATATATATATATATGTGTGTGTGTGTGTGTGTGTGTGTGTGTGTGTTTGTGTGCGCTTGCGCGCATGCATATGCGTTTGTGTGTGTCACAGTAATACTTATGATTTTTTAGCAGTATTTCTTTCAGTGCAATCCTAGCTTAGCAGCAGTAGTGGCAAGTGATGTCCAAGCTCAGGAAATTTACGCGTTATATATTAATAAGAACGTTTAATGAGAAAACTTGTATGATATGCTGCGTATTTTCGTTTCCAATGTAAAACCAGTATTAAAACTAAGTGTTCTAATCACTGTATGTTCCATGATTCAATCGAACTTACCAATTTACACGGAGATCATTTTTTTGCAAAGCCACTATACGAAATACTCATTCCTTTTTCTAAGTTCATAATAACTACCAGTTGATGAATCACTATTCGACAGATACTGCCTATACTATCAGATATTATGTAACTTTTGGTGAAAATAGATAGCATGGGATGAGCTGTCGACTGCAACAAATGAAGTTTTTTTTTCTAAAAGGCTGAATCTGGTTAATCACCTCCGGATATTGCTCGAATGCTGGATTTGATTGATGATTGCGTCGGGAAATTATTTCAAAGCATGATGAGACCGGTAGAATGTAGAAATTAGAGTGTTCTTGCTAACCAAGAAATGCTGGCAGAGAGTTTGATTTGAAGATGAAGATTTCTCTCAACGTGTGACCATTTCAAAACAGCTTACAATGTCTAGAAAAGGATGTGCAATGATGAAGAGCCTCCTGATTTATTGTGAACAGGCAAAGAAAGGGTTCAAGAGGCCAAGTGAAGATGACTTGTTGCGGTGAAAAAATCACTCAGGAGCGATGGATATGACCATGGAAGATTTGAACCATGTTTCAGGGTTAGACGAGTCGAAAAGGTTGCGTCGAGTGAAGTTGGGCATTCTTGGGAGATTTGAAGGAACTTGTACCTGATTACACAATTTGCATTTGTAAAAGATAGAGAAATGATAAATAGGAGTGAAACGTTTATCATATTTCGGTCGAAATAAAAGGAATTTGTAACACTTGAGTTGGATTAATTGATTTTGTACATATTTTGTTAATTTCCTAGAAAACTATAAATACAAGTCGAACATTTTGATCAGTTTTGGTCAAATTATAATAATGTGAAAGACTCTGATTCCTCGATGTCTGATTTATGTTTATATAGAGAATTACTCGAAATGAATGGTATAGATTAGTATGAAATATATAGATCAAATAGTAAATTTGTGAATGTATTCAAATATCATATCTACACAAATGCAACCTCCGTATATCAGAATTTGTACAAGTCAATGTCCAGTAGTCAACACAATGTTTCCATAAGCAAATCGGATGACCTGAATGTTCGAATTATCAAGCCAGTTGACAAGGGCGACACGCGTTTAGGTAATGTACCAATATATTTAAAAAACAATTCTTGTCTGAGTATTACGGTATGGAATGTATCTGTTAAGTATTTGCTGTAGTATTAGAAACATAAATGCAAGTGGTTCATTCTTGTTAAATTTGTATCGGTTTGAAAGAAAGCCATACAAGTGTTATGGTTGCAAGACTCGTAGTTGGATAACTGTATCATATCTATCTACGTCAGGTTCCTGCTTTAGCTTGTGCAGTAGGTTCAATCATCATTGAATGCTTTGTCATTGTAATCCTGCGCGAGAGTACGCTATGCATTGTGGGGAATACGTCATCTAAAAAGATGCATTCCTGATTAGTGTCCAAAACTGATTTAATTATAAAATGAGCAGACCATCAAATTTGCAACTGAGTTTTATGCACCGTGAAGTTTTTACAATACATCGTGTGTCTAAGTGGTTAAATGACCATCCATCTATGTACTGAGCTATATCGACGTTGCTCAACTAGATGATGATAACTGATATGTTCAGTCTGAATTGATGGTATTCATTTGTTAAGCATATCTTAGTCCAGAACATAAGCTTTGGTTACAGTGTCCGCTGTCCCTAAAGAGTCATTCACCTGGATACTGAACAGACTCTTTACTGCTTAACTTTGGTGACCTGTCAGGAACCGGTTTTCACATTTGAATTGATTGCAATCCAAACTTGTAACACCAAAAGAAATTATTAATATCCCAAATCAGTCAAATTCTAGTTCTGTTAAAGCAATATCGAATTATAGAACCTAGAACCTCTTGATACTTACAAATTATAACACAAATCTACAAGTCGCACAACGTGAGAGATGTTTCTATTTGGCCACCAATCTAAGTACTGATCGGGTTTGATGTTGCTATACTTGGATAATCCGGGGGAAAAAAACGGGTGCATTCAGTGCGACATAGTCTTGTTCGTGTAGTATAGATTGATAAAGACAAAAATAGTAAATGTGAATAATGTATTCTGATAAAAAAAAAATGGTTATATTAAAAGAAGGTTGGACCACTATTGATTTATTTCCTACTGCAGATATAAAAGCTCCTTCTTGTCTGCTAATAGTCTCTTCTTTCTACGCATATGTTTTGTCTTCTTTAATACTTTTTTTACTCGCTTATTTATTCGTTCAATTCATTCTTACTTATTTCTATTTTCATTCTCTGTTTATCGTTTTTCCATTTGTCTTTTTTACTTGTTTCAACTCTCCGATCTTGCAATTCGTCTTTCTATCTAATATGATTAGTTAAAACATTCACTCTTTCCAACAATTCAGATATATTTCATTTTGTTATTGCATATATACTTCGTGTCCCTATGACAGCTGCTCATCCTTCAAAAGTCAATCGTCTCGGGATTCGGACATTACAGGACAAGAAAAGTTGAATGCACAACAAATCGCACCACCTTTCAGATTTTATTGTTGGGTTGAGTCTTAAAAAAACATATTTGGGTTCATGGATTGAACGTATCAGTCTTTCTTCCAACAGATTCAATATCTTTTCCAGGACAATATGTATATGTATGTGAGGTATGTGTGTGTGTGTGTGTGTGTATGTGTGTGTGTGTGTGTGTGTGCATGCATGCATGTGTGTGTGTGTGTGTGTGTCTTGATTTGTCTGTCTCAATATCGGAAACAGCTGAACGTGGGCTCAGCTAAAAACCAATTCAGCAAGTATTCTCAAAAATCTTGGGAAATTTTCTAAAGTAAAAAGATTAGAGAAAAATTTTCAAGGGTTTTAAAGAAAGCGTTCTATTCATAATATTACTATAATGCTAGAGTATAACCTTACATTCCGTTAAATATATATATATATATATATATATATATATATATATATATATATATATATATATATATATATATATATATATATATTCTTATTTTATATCATAATATATAATGAGCATAGAACCAGTAAGCCGATGAGCTTATAGAATTTGAATCTTTAGTCACATTCAAACCAAACATTTTGTGCTTGTAATTTTTTTCCGATTTTCAGCAATAGGAAAACATATACTACTGATTTTGGTTTCAAAAAGTGAGGGATATCATCAACTGGATTTTACAACGGGCGAACGAATGCAGTATTATTTCTTAATTTCATTTAGTAGTTTCGAATAGCATGACCGACAATCAGGCATATGCAGGAAATAGTGACTTGTATGTATATAGTTAATAGGTTATCAATTGAAGGGAATTTTTCCCCTTACGAATGGGTCCTGAGGGAACAGTGACTCTTTCTATCTTGGTGGGTCAGAAGTTGGAAGAGTCTCACATCCCCTTCAAATGGTCGAGAAAAAAAACAAATTTCCCCTTCCCTTCAGACGGAACTTTATATTAAGAGATCTGAAAGCTTTAATCCACTGTTTAGCCCGTAAATATTTTGCCCGGCGTAGACGGGTATTCCAGCTGACCCAGTTATAAACTTATGGACAGCAATCGAAGTAGATTTGTGCAGGAAACGGGTCAGTCTATGTGTGCAACTTAGCCTCTTCTCAAAGTACTGCTCAAGTATGAGGCTACACTTTAATGTTTTGTTTTTTTTCGGATAAAATGATTTGAACTTATTCTATGAGCCACTGCCAGAAGTCGAACACCTTATACCACATTTGCACTGGTAACTTTTACCACCAGCCAGCACATCCCGGCGTCGATCTCCCTCTGTGCTTGTCTGCTTTCACACACAATTCTCTACTGCTGCAATTTATACTTGAGCAAATATTTTATTTACATAAGTGTCTATTTCTATCGCCGTAGGTACATTATTTTTATTTGATTTCCGTTGTTGGCTTCTTCAATATATTTCTGGTTAGCAATTTTCACAAACTTTTTTTTTCTTTTGTATATTATATTTCCCACTCTCCACCTTTTGTCCACCCCCTCCCTCTCTTTCCTTCTCGCTCTCCCTCCCTCCCCCCTCTCTCTCTCTCTCACTTTACTTGACTAAGTCATCGCATCCAGTCGGATAGAAATATTTCCTCGAGACGGCTGTAGTATTTTTTTATCACTTGTTTTGCTGACTCTATTTTTCTTTTTCTTTTGTAGAATAAACTCTAATTATCTCCTGTTTATTCTTACACGTTTATTCTCGTCTCCGTCGCTGATTAGTTTGCCAGCCTAATCGGACCTCTTGGGATTTGCTATTGTTATATTTGTCAGATTGGGGTAATTATATTTCGGGTTACTTATTTTGGCTCGAATAGGTACGGAGAAGAAGCATGTTAGACACTCGGTATTATTTCTTAAACGTTCAACCCCGTCCTATCCTGTCCAATGTAAACAAGCGCATAATGGTTATATCTTCACTGAAATGAGTAGGAGAACAGTTTATAGATATTTTGCAATATTACTTTAGTACGGCATAAGGACTAAAAACGACTGGAAGGTTGTATAACACTAATTTTCAAGTATTGACACCTACACTACTTTGAAAATCAACATCAACAGAGTTCACATGGACTCGAATACCAACCATTGGGGTTGGAGCTATACAATCACTGCTTCCATTGCCAAGACTCTAAGACATCAAGTACCACAGTTGTGAAGGTGAATGACGAGATAGAAGTACTGGAGTACCAAAGACTAGGTACAGTTTAATATTTCGACCATAGGCATGATTCGTTATAGTCCAGTCCACCTAGTCCGAAAATATGATTTTGCGTTCACATAAACGAAATGACAGCAACTATGCATTTTTGAAAATGTCATGGAATATCAAATCAGATAATATTCGATTTCATTTTCTTAGAAGCCATCTTGGATTTTTGAGGATGGCAACTTTCAAGTACTAGATATGAAATATTCCAACTCTAGAAGAACTAAGATCAAAATTCTAGTGGGAGAATCTACATTTGGGAAGGGGCGTAACAGGGAATCTAATTTTGCTAATTAAAATTGTTTATAGATGTCAAATGACTGATGTATTGGTGGCTATCTTAGATTTGATTATATGCCTAATCGAATTTTATATGTTTTTTCTCATTATCTTCGCTCCAAAGGTGATGATTCTTGAAACAAAGTTGATGTGTCAGCTGCAAGGATTTTACTGGCGTTAATTACGAGCTATCCCAATGATAGCTTCTGGGTACTGGAGGGACTAGAGTTTCATGTTTCAAAGGGGCTTCCGCTCATCTGTGGCGGATCGAGGTTCTCTCGCTTGGTGATGTCTGGCTCTATATGCTGACCTCGATTTGGGTTTTTTTTTGCTTATGCTGGTTGTGAGCATTGTGAAGAAGCCTGTCCCTTCTAGCTATGTGCATGAAGAACATATGTCGTCTGTTCAGGGCTTTCGGCCATCAAAATCCACTTTGGTAGGTCCAGGAGAAAACTGTAGATCCAAAGGATACCAAATCTCTGCATGACAGACGGACAGCAATATCAGATTGTACGGACTGTTTGACAAAAACAGGTAAATGTCCAATCGGGTTGCTCGGTGTATTCTAGGAAAACAACTATCTTCCCCGTAATAGCACAAAATACCTACGAGGCATTAGTTTAGTTTACATCAATAGCTGTCTATGTTGGTTTCAATGCCAAACTCCTAGATTCTGTTGAAAAGTAAGTTTTTTCATCGAGAGTCAATAATTTTTATTGCAGACAGAACCGGTACATTAGTGCCTGGAGAGGAGCATATGCGATCTGCATCTAAAGGATTACAGCATAACACCAGAATCGCATGTTATCAAGGTGTCAGCTTCTTCATCGGTTGTTGCTCTGTGTGTGTGTATGCAGTGGTAAAAGAAATTACAAGCTTGTGGGGAGGGGGTTGTTTTCAAAAGTCTTTGGTACCAGGTACTCCATTAGATGGGCTTTTGTTCAGTCAGCTGAAAGAAAATGGTTCTCTAGAATCTTTACGTCATCTCTGATTTGGTATTGGATTGCATCTGTCCTTTGTTTTCTTCAGTTCCGTGTAATGTGCTGCGAAGAATCAGCCTTGGAGGAGTCAAAGAGCGGATATGATTTTATCATTAGAGACAATAGTGTCGTGAAAAATTCTCTTCAACCATTGAAAAACTTATTTTAACTACAAAGTAGTATACACTGTCAGGAACATACCCGTTAGAAATATGATTCGATAATGGGTTCAAAAATGAATCGTTTAACCTTTGAATACCATCAACGACATAACAAATCCCAGCGATACTCCCTTAGGTAGGTTCTATGTATACTAAACTTTTTTTCATATATATTGCTTCTCTATTCAACACCTTTTTGCCGTCCAGCATTTTGTATACGTACTTTACATTTTTTAGTTGTATTTTCAGTCATTTGTGCAGAAATATCACAGACTTGTAATGTGGTCCATAACACTCAACTGAAGCCCATCTAAGACGAGTTATCCCATCTTTTGTAAGAAAGATTATATACGTGAAAACTTTAATGATCACTTGACAAGCGACACCCCAGACTCAGTTAATTGGAGAAAAAGTGAAAGAAAATACACTGTTTCTATTTCATCACTGATTGTATTTGAGCCCTCATCATACGCCATTTTTTGCATTAGAATAACTAAATACTTCTGACTGTAGGGTAAATTACGATAAAATTTTGACATAATGTTTTTAATCTCAGGCTTTGAAGACTTCAGCACTAACTCTGCTTTTGTGTATTGAACATTGGCAAAAAGAGATCGTCGGTCAGCACCAATGAGATTTTAACCAGACATTCTATGGAGCATGAGTATGTTTTCTTTTTATTCTGGCACGATGCGGGCTTGGATAAATAGTAGTCTCTCTTCAGAAAAGATGTGCATATGTTAATGCGTGTGTTTGTATGAATGAGTTTGTACATGTACGTATATGGGTGTGGGGGTCAAAGCAAAGGATTAATGTTCAGGTTTTACAAACAGAGTGGGTTTATATATATATATATATATATATATATATATATATATATATATATATATATATATATAAAATATATATATATATGATAAAAATAAAATGACAGGTAATTTCTTTCTAAAAGGTTACTGCTGAACTTTCGTTCACTCTATTGATTTCTCATGTAATGACACAAATAATTCGTCTGCAGACACAAAATAATATTCCGTTGAATCTTAACTCCGACAGCATTTAATTCTGATTTGTGTAGTCAAGGTTTCAGCTTTTGTTATCGCTTCCCATTACCTTAATAAACCAGTCACCCGCTCACTTAGTTCTTGTCAGACTCTGTATAAACAAACCATGCTGAGAGATTCGATTTTGTATGCTGTGCATCGGAAACTAATAAGTTGGATTATCCGTCTTCATGAATAAGGACAAGAGAAGCCAGCAGAAACAAGCTTTTATAGGCATGCATGGTGTAAATGCATTGCAGAAAAAATTAGAATATAGATGAACTTGAGAAAATGTTAAATGGAAACAGACCATGAATTATTTTACAATAAGAACAGATTCCTGGTGGCTTTAGAATTAAGACGAGCGTTGATCTAAAATGTAAAGTTACAGTTAATGATTTCACTTGGAAAATGCACCTCAATTATATCACAGAAGAAATTGATTGAAAATCAGCAAAAAAGTATTGTTAGTGGCCAGGAATCACTCCAAGTGTTATTGTCTGAACATGTTAATTGTGTATTCGACGTAATTGCATTACTGACCCAGTTAAATTAGAGAAAAATATTTTGTTTAGAATTAAATACACACTTATGTACATCATTGTTGTTTCTGTTGATTATGGCATCCTTATAAATATAGGAATCGTCTGATAATCTAATGACCATTATAGATTGAAACTACGTTATAAAACGTCCAAGGTACAGGTCTCAACGTTTTAATAGCGTATTGTAGCAGCTATCAATGTTCGTTTTGTTTTTCAGGGCAAAATAATTTCGATGTGAAACAAATGTCAGTGGCTCCATTGATATTGATGATTTGTAAGGGTGGCTGTAATAATCTTTCCCGACACAACAATAGACAGGCGTGTAGTTATCACTTCCTGTAGATTTGGAATGGTTTCCTTCACGGAGCCGTCAATTTTCCCCTATTTAATACGATTAAGGAATTTCTTCCTGCGACTCAAATTCTGTCATTTGAGTGCTTTGTTTGCTTGGGGAGATTATTTTGACTATCTCTCTCTCTCTCTTTCTCTCTCTCTCTCTCTCTCTCTCTCTCTCTCTCTCTCTCTCTCTCTGAGAACGAAGATTAGGAATTGCCACTCGTAAAAACTACTGAAAACTTAGCAAGAAGCAAAAGACAAAAGTAAGAAGCATGAAGTTAGAATGCATAGCAAGAGGCAAATGAAAGAAGTAAGATTGAACTAAAAGCAAAAAGCAGATGCAAGAAGCAGAAAGAAGAGAAAATAAGCTACCAGTAAAAGCAAAAAGACAACAACAAACAAAAACAACAAAACAAGATGATAGCAGTAAAAGCAAGGATCAATAGCAAGAAACAAAAAGCATGAAGCAAAAAGCAAGAAACAAAAGCAAAAAACGAGAAGCTGATAGTAAGAGCAAAAACAAACAGAAATAAACAAACAAAAGCAAGAAACAAAAAGCAAAAAAGCAAAAACAAGAAATAAGATCAAGAAACAAAAAGCTAGACGCAAAAGCAAGGAGCAATACCAAGAACCGGAACACAAAAACAAAATCCAGATTATAAAAGCAAAACAAAAAATACAAGAAACATGGAGCTAGAATTAAAGGCAATAAACAAAAAAAAAAGCTTGAACAAAAAGGTTAAAGTCGAAAGGTATAAGCTAAATTAAGGATTGAAGGCAAGAAACATAATCCAAAAGCAAGAAATTACAGAATGAAGCATAAAACAAAATCAAGAAGCAAAAACAAGAAGCAAAAACAGGAAGGTAATTATGAGAATATCGTCCAGGATTTCGGAGATTTCCATGTTTTTAACTGAATCAGAAATGAGAATCATTTATGAATGAAAAACAATGAACAGTGTTGAGAATTAGTTCGAATTGCTTAAAATTGTCATAATTGTTGAAAATAACAATTATATGCAATCTAGTATTCCTCATGTATGAATGCTTTGCCCCTATTTATCGTCAATGAACAATATTGCAGTTTACGCTACAAGACGATGCACTATGCTTGCATTTGTGTGAATTGTTGGTGGTTAAATAGTAGCATTCATATCAGAAACGGAGTCCTGGAACTATATTTTAATCTTCGTAGAAAACTTTCATTTTGATAGCACGTGAGCACATATATTGGCTGCCATTCAGTCAACGCAACACAATTATAATGAATTTCTAAATTTTCATACCAGAATATCAATCACCAAAGATAAACATTAGTGTCCTAGATTAGAAGTGCTCCGGGAACGGTTACGAAGAGGCTTGTCAAAAATGGAATAACTTAATCCCTAGGATACCGGCATTAATAAAACTAGTACGAATCCCATAAAGAGTACCTGTGAATTGAAACGATTGATGTCACTTATTCTGTTGGGAATTCCCAAATTATTGGCCTGAAAAATTATTTTCTATTGATAATAACTGCAATTAAAATTGCCATCGTAAACAAAGCGGAGATGATCTGTCAGGTAATGGATGTATTTGAAAGTGGAGCACGGTGAAATTAAGGGAAAATATATCTATTTTTCACGAGAAAACTAAAAATACGTGGAATATAAAGATGGTAAGTGTATCTGTTGCTAACTGAGCGATGTAAACAGTCTTGAATACACTCGTAAAGAGACTGGAAGAATCGTAAATCTCTTGAAATGATACCGAAAAAAAGTAATGATGTCGTTGACTCTTTAGACTTTTTAGAGAACAAGATTAATCAATATCAACGATCATATTGAGATGAAAATTGAAAAGATATACCATCATTTCCGGTCAGTGACAGTAGTCGGCGTTTTCTCATGAGTCCAGATAAATAAGATAGAAATTTAAATGCTTATTTTTAATCTTACATGGCTGACTCAATGGGAGTCCAGGGAATTTACTATGAAGACCGTTTAATTCCCAGGCAATGATATATTATTTAACACTGGGATTTGATGAAAAGTTTTCAACACTAACGTCAATTAGCGAATTCGTTTTATGTCAGCTTCATCCATCATTTGTTAAAAACTGATAAAATTTTCTGATTAATGAACGCAGGGGTATAAATTGCCACAGAAAAGAATGAAAGAGGAAAACAGTTGCTGGATATTTGCAATGGAAATTATAATGGTTTATTATTAGGAATTTATATAGAAATGAATGCTGTGCCCCTTTATCCATTGTTTTGCCTTCTACCGTTTCTGTTACCCGCAGCGAACTCCAGAAAATAACATTTTCTTTTATTGTTTTTACTTATTAATGGATGGTTCAAAAGTGCAGAAGTAGTGATGCCTGCCATTTGCATATGTCAAACAGAAACCATAAAGTGCTTTCTCGGAGTGATAAAGTGAAAATCCTTGATTTAATAAAGAAAGGAAAAAAGGGTTGTAAGCTGGGGTTTCTTGGATCTACGGTAAGAACGAATACTTTGTCCGTCACATAACATTATATCGAACAATTGTAGCTACCCGAAATGGTGGAATGGTTTTACTCTTCTTACATGTGCGGTCACAACCATACTGATTTGACAAAAGACTTGAAAAATGGCATCAGAACTCCAATAGACCCAGTCTAAAATACTTTTCTTTTATTCTTTGAAAGAAAGCTTTCTAATAACATCTAAGAGAATCCAAATATTTCAAGAGGTTTTTTACTCTATTCAAGATTCTCCAGAGAAAGCCCTAATGAAGTCGCGAGGAGAATTCAAAATGACCATATTTATTTTTTGATTGATTTTTTTTTTTGCTGTTGTCCAATGGTTGTCCAATTTACTGAGATGATGAGTTCCATTTATTGTTGTTAGCTTTCTCGTGAACCGCTGATCCAATAACTTCAAACTGGATATTGCGATGCCTTGTGTGCTGATTAATGAGGTTTAATGACAATTCTGTACGATTGCAATTTTTTGAATGATCACGTCGCATACCCAAACACACAAACACACACACACAGACGGTGATTTTTCAGTAGTAGTTAGATGTCTACATGCTGAGTGAAAGCATACTATGTATTGGGTTCGGCACTAGTTGTTACCCGGAGGGGCTTGGAACGTATACCTTACAGGCAAGAGTAACCATTTTACTTGCATTGAGAACAAAAAAAAAAAAAAAAAAAAAACCATTAAAATAAAATTAAGAACTTTTAGGAAAGTTCCTAATATTAACGTTAACAAGGTATTTATCGTTTCCTTTCAGATGGTACTTGGTCCCGTAAATCAGTACAATTATTTCAGTCACTGTATGAGATGATTGGGGTATGGTAAACGGTCAGATCTCAGGGATTCCTCAATAATACTTTCGATGTTGACTGCTTAACAAACAGACATTGGGTACCATGTCTGGAATCTCTCTTATGATTCAGCCATGGAAGTGTTCACTCTACCACTGGGCCACGATCATCGGTTTTCTTCTTCAATCTACTACTATTTGATGGACAACTTCATAATTCCATCCTCTCAGAACATTCTCCCTTTATGAGGAAATAATTGTTGTAGGTGAGTTTTGCGTTTCTGATTTCCTTTTAACAATTGAGAAATTTCTTTAAAGACAAGAATAGATAGTAAGATGCGATGCTGCTGAATACAGTAGATGTGTGAAAACTTACCCGACAAGCTTTATCAGTTTTACCTGTTCATTAAAAACAGATGCAGACTTAATTGATCCGGATATAATATCATGATTTCATTCGTTTCAACTAACCCCTGAGGCTTTTTGTCAATTGCCACGACGTCTGCTACCGTTCGAAGCAATCTTATCTATCATTGGGACCCCATAATATAGTTGAATGTAAAGGATTTCTATCCAACCCTTACACATACATCTTATCTCTTTCTTTAAATGGAAAACAGACTTTGGTGTGCTTATTGGTAGCGTATTTAATTGTTCAGCAATCTTTTGCATTCCACATTATTGTGAAGTGTCCACTTCTAATTGTCCATCACAATTGGTGTCAAAAACAGAATTCTGGATGCATTCAATTAGAGGATCGTCTGTTGCATCCATGAGCCAAAATGACTAGCATAAATAAGCTGTTGCAAATGATTGTCAACGTTTGATGTGGATATAATGTTGGCTATCACCATGACGTTGATTATTCTCAGGTGATATCTTGATTTGATTGCCCAAGCCTCGACATAACAAGAGGGCATCGTTTAGCGAGAAATAACATATATCACTTTTGACACGTTTTCCCATGAAATGTTCAAATCTTTCTGTGATTGAGTTGCATTCTTGCATCTCTTCTCATGTAACCGAATTGTAATATGCCGAAAAATTGTGTTTAATCTCTTCAATTTTTATGTTAAATTCAATGAAATAAAGTAAACACGTTCCGGAATTTGTCTTTGAACGCACCCTGATATGACAGTTCATCATATCTAGAAATAAAACACAATTTTTAATTAAAACTAAATGCTCCACATACCATCCAATACAAAAGACGAAACGTTTAGACTACCTTGTACGTATAGAAGGTTTAGATTATCTAATACTTACCCATCTCAGCCACGAAGCTGAGAATCGTAAGTACCGATATTTTTAATTGTTTTTTTGAATTGAAATAAAAACTACAAATTCGAAAGGTGGTTTACAAAGAAAGTTGGATAGATATTTATTGTCTACTTCACAAGGACAAGTGGTGATATATGATCATTTTTTTTAATGTGAGGGAGATTATATACTCATTTGATCTAGCACATGACGTAAGCCAACACGTTGCTCCGGTTTGTAATACAAATATCGACAGATTTTATATAATATCGCAGTTCACACAGAGAACAGGGGTTAACCCAGACATAAATCGTTCTAGTGCAATTGTGGGTTGCTGTTTGACAGGTAGTTCTGGTGTCATTAGTTGATAAGTTATAATAATACGAATGACCGATGCACCATTATTTATGAGTCATATTTACTTGCATTTTGGTCTGTATCAAGTACAAAATTTTTATTTTACGACAAAAAAGTGACATATGAAAATTACCTTCAGCGTTTCACTATTTCTAATACTTAAACATTTGACAATCAGGCCTAAAATAGTGAAACGATTTGTGTTTTAATGGTGAGCATTCCAAAATAAATCTGGTGGCTGCTGTGGTGGTCTGCTCTTACATGAAAAAGCATTAAAAAAATCACCAGTGTGCAAGTTTTCACTCACTCTTCACATTTTGAACGACTCTGTCTGAGATTTAACCGAGTCTACTTTACAATGAACCTCTCTACAACGAAATGTCGTTGATTTTTTTGAAAAACTTTGAGGATGTTGAGTAGAAAAACATGAATTAATATATAAATGTATGATGAAATGGAAAATACTTCTCCCTTGGATTGACGTCAAAATCCATCTAATTCTTCCTTACACTATCACCTACCTTTACAAAATTATTTTTTTAGAATTCATGGAAAACTTTCAGCGATATTGTGCAGACATATAACTATCATGAAATAATGATTCTCTGGATCTATCAAAAAATTTGATTCTTCCTTGGCCATTTTGCTAGCCTTCCATTAAAAAGTTAATTAAATTCATCGATAGCTTTTCAAGACGGTCAGATAGACACTCAGTCGATAGCAGATTCGTGTACCTTTTCAAATTTGTTTCACAGAAGTAAGTGACGGTATTTATATTAAAACTAAACTTTGAAGAACGATAACCGTAGCTTGATCAGTCTAGCATAGCTAGAGCGTCCCTATTGAGTAGCCAAATACTGCAACTTAGTACCACCTTCGTGGATTTGATCCACTCCAGAAAATACTGAATAGAAAGGTGTGGTGAATCCTGGGGAAGGTCTATGTACAACGACGGATGTTGAAAGACTGATCATGATGTTGATGATGAAAAGTGCCCAACAATTATGATCCTGTCCAAAAGGAAACTAAGGGAGAGTACAATGATGTGACTTTCAAATCTTAAAATCAATAGTGATTGAGTTACATTCTCACTGCGTGCTCATATCTGTTATCACGTTCCAAATGACATTTTGATAAATGATAAGGTAAGAATTTCGTGCGATGATCATGTTAAGAAAAAGAAGATAACTGTCAAGATAGAAGATACAAAACTTGGTAAGGTGGATCACTACATCTTCCTAGGATAACGATTCTCCATGAGGAAGAAATCAAGCAGAGAATCACTTTGCAATGTCAAGCCTTCGGCAGAGCAAGATCAACTTTCAAAAAACAGATGATTCCAATAATCCTGAAAAGAAGAGTATACAACCAATGCATTCTCCCGGTAGTCTCTTATAGAGCCGAAACATGGAACCTAACCAAGAGACAGTCCTACAAAATGAGATGCATACAACGTGCACCTGAGAGAATCATGCTGAACCTTACATGGAGAGATCACAGCACAGTATATAAAGAAGAAAACTGGTGTCTATGACATCATATAAACTAAAAAAAGTCAAATGTCAATGGGCAGGCCATGTCGCAAAAATGAAAAACAACCAATGGACCTCACGTCTCGAAACATGGATCCCCCGAGATCATGTAAGAAACTGGGGCCGACAGAACACAAGATGAAGAGATGAACTCGGCAGATTCAGGAAATACTGGCTCTGCAACGCCCACGATAGAGAATTGTGGCGAATATTTGGGAAAGTGTATATCCAACGACGGACGTTAAAAGACTGATGATGCTGATGAAGGTAGGAATTTTATGCTACAGCAGAAAAGCGGTGATAGAATATAAATACAACAGAAAAATAATGATATTCAAGCTAAAAGTGAAATGTTATTACGATAAAGTGTAGTATGGTCCATCTTACAGCAGACCCCCCCTCCAGTATAACAAATGCCCTGTAGTGTACAATAATACTAGACTAAGATAACCTAAGTCGTTTCGAGCTTTATTGAAATGTTATAATGATTAACGAGCACAGTTTTGTAAATCCCTACTATTACTTCATGGGCAGGGACCCTAATCACGAGTAAACGTTCAATCACCGTTATTATGAAGACCTTGTCCGTTTGATTCATTATATATGATATGCTGTATGCTGAACACAACATTTCATGGAGCTAGAAATATTTCAGATATTTGATAGAAAAAACTTATTTTATGAAAGAAAGCATTAAGGTAATACAGTTTTAGTTTCATCACAGTCAACTTCTACCTGTAAATTTCTCCGTTGCAACAGCAAAACCTTACATACATAAAAGGAAAACACTGACTTATTGAATGGACATGCATACACATACACACACTCATGGATATACACATATATCTTGACGGAAATACATCGAGCACATAAGCATGGGCTTTGTTCATTCTGATGAAAATATAGGAGTTTGAATATGCACAACAAAAAAAAAAAAATATATATATATATATATATATATATATATATATAATGCTCTTCCATAGGGATAGAGCACTCTGGAGGATGTGGAGTTTCTGCGTAAATAAATATATCGCTCAAATTCAGCCCAACTGACCACCCAGTTCCGTAGCTCACAGGTAGGGTATCTGCCTCCATGGTCCGATGCGAGGGATTCAATTCTGCCTGGCGGTACTGGATGGGATAAAGTCTATAGCCACCCTGAAGAGATGTAATACATTGAAACAGCTGTCTGTGGATGACACAATATATATATATGTATATATATATATATATATATATATATATATATATATATATATATATATGTGTGTGTGTGTGTGTGTGTGTGTGTGCGTGTGTGTGTGTGTATAGATAATGTCATGGTGTGAGAAATTTTAACCCTATAGACCAAAATTCAAAGGGGTCAGCAAACTAAAATCTTCGGTCATGAAGAATCTACAAACAGCCATCAGAGCGGAACAGTCATCAAAAGAAACGCAAGTCTTTGGTTATTCTTCGCAGACAAACGGCACTTCTGATCATCCGACTATATTGCCAGTCGTGAAGTAATCAGTAACTCAGAATGTCTGGATAATGTTTTCGACCGAGATGTTGCTGCAACACAAGCCGAATTTGAATGCTACTTAAATTAGGATCAGAAGTTAACTGTCGATTGGCGTGTAAAGCGAGGGTCGTTAAGCTGGTCAGTGTGGGTCAGAGGCTATTTTGTGAAATCAAAAGAACAGAAGATCTGGCGCCATTCGTCGGGGAAGAGTTCAAGTGAAAGCGAGACCGGAGCTTGTTTGACTGAAGCCAAGAGAGTTACTGTCAACATCGCGGAGCTATAGCCATAACTAACCTAAGGAGCAATTTTTCATTTCTGACAGCTGCCACAATAGTAATAAGTAATAAATATTATTTGGCAAGAAGCACAGGAGTGTAAACTCGATCAAAATAATTTAACTGAGTTGCAAGCAAAGAGAAGGTGCAAACAAAGCGGGGAAGAAGGCAGATACAATTTTCTCGCGCCATCCCATAAAACCCTTTCATAACGAGAGCAGAGAAGCCATTACCATTATTTTGTAAGGGCTTATTCAACGAGCGTCCTCCCTACCTAAGATGGTAATGATAGTATGTTATACAGAGTCGCCAGGGGTGGCAGAAGCTACGGGGGACTAATGTAAAAGATACAGAGAAAGAGGATGGACTCTGCCTCGAAACGCTTTGTTGCAAAAGGAACGTTGAACTCTATTTTCGTCCTTCGCCTTAAATCGTAAAAGCAGAAAAGTTGTGTGAAAATATATCTGGAATACCACACATGATAGAATGATAATACCCAATGATATCAAAACATGTGAATTCGGAGATTGAGTATTTACCTGGAAATTAGTTCGTTAGACGTCTTCAATTTACTTATGCTCCTCAGTTTCAAAATTCCAGTTCGTAAAGATAAATGGAAAAAAAGTAGTAACTTCTGAAACGTTTAGTGCTTTTGTCCATTCTGAGAAAATGGCTTGATTAAGTAAAATTAAGATGTGCATAAATAAATATACTAGGTTTGTCCGAAAAGTATCTATTGCTATTTCGAATATACTGAGAACTAGTCGCAGGACCAACTTGATAAACCATATTCACAATGACGAATCTGACTCATTCTTTTAGTTTCATGCAGTATTTTTTTTTTGTTGTTTTCGTTTTCAAAACATCAACTTATCCAAGTTTGTCAGCTCAAATCGCAGTCCTGATTTGCTACTTGAAAGAAGGTATTCCAAAGTGTTGGCAAAATTAAGGGGAATGAAACAAAACTGCTCATATTGATCGCGACAGCAGATTTTATGGACTTTTTTGAAAGGAGAAGTGTGTAAAGTTTGTGTAAAGTTTTAAGAGGTCTACCTTGGAAATGAACAAGGTGCCATTGTTATAAGTCGGACGGTTCTATGTTAGAATAATTAGGATGAATCTTTTGAGGACAGACCTCATAGATTTGGGCTTTGATTGTTTGTTAGAATCCCAGTGCCAGGTTTGATAGAGGGTGGCCCATATAAGACCTGCTCCCAGGATATGGCCTCCCGGTTCAACTCTCGTTAAACGCTCCTTCTTTATCCCAATTTTAATCTCCCTGCTGTATGAAGAAGGCGTGACATAGTCAAAAGGAAACTTATAACTTTTTCAGAACTTTTAAAATTCCCTTCAGACACACTCACAAAAAATTAGTTTTCATTATGAGTTACTTTGCATTTCACGATCTTGTTTTCCTTTCAAATATTTGATTACTGAAAAGATTTTGAAATATTTATGATGGTAATAACTGAATAAATCTTTATTAATCTATAATTTATTCTTCTAAATTGTTTATGTGCGATCTTATTCATTATTCTGTATTTGTCATAGAATTAGTACCCTAACACACGAAGGGTCCTTCAAATAAAAATAAAAGAAAGTAGATTTAAATCTATTTACATGATAAATAATTATATTCAAGAAACCAATATATCAATATATACGGCGTTGCCTATAAATTTAAACAACAGTACGATATATTCTATCAAAAAAAAAAAAAGACACATAAAAGCCTCACGGAGGTAACGTTCGGTAAAAAGCAATCATGATCCGGGGTTCAAGGTTCCATCATTCAGCATAGAATAATTTTGATCAACATTAATATAAACTGGAGATCTGATATCGGCAACAGTTTGGTCAATTTTGGATTCCAGATAGGTCATTCTTTCCTTGCCAATGATCAGTGCATTGACTACAGGTACTTGCATGTTCTGACCAACGATTTTTTCCACTTTTGATCACAGTATTTCGACAGGATCAAGCTGAGGTGAATAAGGGCCGAGTCGATGAACGATAAACCAAGGATATTGGAAAGCACATTCATGTAACTTAATGTGACAAGGTGTATTATGACACACAAGGAAAACTGATACTGAAGTATCTTCAGCAAGACGGAGATAGCATCTCAAGTATCTTTCTCTTTACAGTTCCAGATTTGAAAGCTCCTCTTCGACGTATGGCATACATGATTTGATGAGATCATATAGCCAATATCACATATACATTTGGAATTCCACTCCTCAGCTATGATATCAACACCTATTGTCCTTTTTGCGTGCAACCTTTGAGTCAAAATAAGTCGCAGTTTGTTCTGTTCATTTAAATCACAAGTTCTTGTTATAAAACGTATTGTTGCACTTGTTCTACATATTGACGTTGCGATTGTCTGCTCCAATCCGAATTCATCCTACAGATCTGAACATGGGTTCTTTTTTAATGTAATGAAAGTGCTAAATCGTGGATGACTGTGAACTGTCACTTCTGACACCTGGAAAGAAAACTTGTCACTGACCTTATTTGAAAGTTACATTGATGTAAAATGGGGGAAATCTTCTATCCATGCATCCAATCGTTGCACTACTTTGTCGGATAACATTTGTCCCCCCACCCCAAAGGCGTTTTATTGATTTGCTGCTATGCACCAGTGTATATGAAATTTTATATTTGACACGTAGCTCTTGGCTGAACGTTTTCCAGTGTCGTCTTTCTCCTGACCACCTCACAACCAGCCTTCCATCGAAAACGCTGATTGGACTTGTCAATGTCATTTCATCAAACAGTGATTCAACGATTTATTATGCAACAGGTTTTTTATTGCTCCTACGTGTAGACTTTTTATATTTAAATCCTATCAACTGGGAATTACGTTTAATATTGGAATTAGCATATCTTGTGCAGTATCAAGTCTGTTGGGATGTATAGTTTTTGTGCTAACATATATTTTTTTAAAAGCCATTATAATTTACATTGCTTAGCTTATCAGTCTGAAAATGGAGGATACCAATCTAAAGAAGAAGAAATTTGTGATCTAGATGTTATTAAAAACGCCTTATTTCGCAGAAACCAGATTGAGAAACACTTGTCTAAGTAATCCGATTTACTGATTAATGTTATCGTAAACAATATTCTACTAAACTCTAGAGATACTTTTGCTTTTGATTTTGAGGTATTTCTCAGTTAAAATGGACATACGATCTTTCTAAATAGTTCTGAAGTCAATCTTAAAATTAGAGTCAGCGATGAACGTTTCCAAGTCAATCTCGTGAGTTTTGAAGTTAAACTTCAAAGTTGTGATAATAAACTTAGAAATTCTGAAGTAAAAGTCAAATGGTTTAAAGTGTTTATTAAAGGTTCTGAAAGAAATCCTAATTTTCATGAGGCAAATTGGGGAAAAATGTGTTCAAACGATGATATTTCAAATAAAATAGGAAAATATGTCGAAGAAAATACAACGTAGCGTAAAGGATTTGGATTAACTAGCGATATGTATGTATTTTGCTGCGTGTATTATTGGCACAATGAATTACGGCGTTGTTCATGAAAGACGTGCTCCACATATCTATGATGCAAGGACTGTGTGCTATATTCCTTGTTCCTTCTTCAAGCAACTCACTTCAATGGTAGCACAGTGGGTCAACCTGTTGAGTTCAAAACAACAAAATGACAAAAACTAGTGAAAAACAAATACTGAAATATACCCGACTCTTCTGAAACCATTCACAGGTGAAGCGCGTATCGAATATGTCAAATGAATTTGTCCACTTATGAGAAAAAAACTCTCGAACCATGAACAATTTCGAATCGCCACAAAAGAGGGACGTTCGTCTTGAAATAAACTCAAGAATGAGCTGTGAAGAAGTGGGACATTACTGGCGTGATCAAAGGTCGCGTCTATCAGTAACAGGATATAAGTAAATGGGAACATAACAAGTCGAGAATCATGTGACTGACTAAAGATACGTCACAAGGCTCGTTAATGAATTTGACCGAGTGACACACATACTTTAGGCGACCAATAAGCATTTGCACCAGAATGCGTACCTTTGTTGTCATCCATACTTTTCTATGCAGCTTGAAGTCGTCAAGAGTTTCGAAATGAAAAAACGGTATCACTTGTTCGACCCAGACAACATGGCATAAAAGAAAAAAACTTGTCTCTCGATTCCTCTGTCATTCCCTTTACACAAAACATTCAAACAAAGAGTGGGCTTCTCTGAACCATTAGAATGGTTTGATCACCCTCATTATTATTATTATTATTATTATTATTATTATTATTATTATTATTATTATTATTATTTGGAATCTCACACCAGTTGCCTGGTGGTAACCGCTGGAGTTTGAGTGACAGCAAGTCTCCTCAAGTCTCCAGCCCTCCTCTCCTAGTACTCATAGGTCGCAGTAATTCTACGATTTACAGTTTCACACCGGTTGCCCAGTGGTTATCGCTGAAGGCTGAGTGACAATAAGTCTCTTCAGGTCTTCAGCTAACGTCTCCTCCCTCTTTTGCATATCATGACAGAGCTACTATTCGTTGCAGTACTTATATCTCTAGCACCTTCCTCAGTATCTGTGCAGTTCCCAGTAGTGCTGTGGTCTGTACGGTCTCTATCCTCCCCCTAATCCTGATCTCCTCCAGTCTCTCCCTCAGCGTTTTGGGGACAGTTCCTAGTGCGCCCACTATGACCGGTACTACCCTGGTTTTCATGTTCCACATTTTCCTTAACTCCCTTGCTAGGTCCTGGTATTTTTCCCTTTTTTCACCCTCCTTCTTTTTTACTCTATAGTCCGCAGGCACAGCAACGTCTACTATTTGGCAGGCCTTCCTTTATTTGTCTACTATTACTAAGTCCGGTCTTCTTTGCCTGGATGAGGTGGTCAGTTTGGATGTCAAAGTCCCACAGTAGTTTGTGGTTGTCATTCTCCAAAACTGCCTCTGGCTTGTGCTGATACCACTTTTCCACATGGTTGAATCCCATTTGTTTACTTAGTCCCCAGTGTATCATCGTTGCTACTCTATCGTGTCTATGCTTATACTCCTTATGGGCTAGTTGACTACATTCACTAGTTATGTGGTTTACTGTCTCATCTCTTTCACCACACATGCGGCATTTGCTGTTTGTCTGTGTTCTGTCGATTTTTGTTTTTATGTAGTTTGTCCTTATGCTTTTGTTTTGGGCTGCCATGATGAGCGATTCTGTTTCTCTCTTAAGGTTCCCCTTTCGTAACCACGTCCATGATTTCTCGTCCGCTATATCTTGTATCTATCTTTTAAACTCGCCGTACAATTTTTTCCCTTCCCATCTTTCTTTTCTAGTTTGCTGTACTGTTCCATCGTTTTCTACTTTATTGTTTGTTGCACTATCTCTCGCACTCTTTATGATTTCTCCACTATTTGTTTGCACATATCTTTCTAGGACTGTTTTAGCTCTCTGGACACAATCTTCTATGCTGATGAGCCCCCTACCACCTTCTTTTCTCTTAACGTATAGTCTATCTATTATTATTATTATTATTATTATTATTATTATTATTATTTGCAATCTCACACTAGTTGCCTAGTGGTAACCGCTAGAGTTTGAGTGACAGCAAGTCTCTTCAAGTCTCCAGCCCTTCTCTCCTAGTACTCATAGGTCACAGTACTACTGTGGTTTACAGTTCCACACTGGTTGCCCAGTAGTCATTGCTGAAGTCTGAGTGACAATGAGTCTCCTCAGGTCTTCAGCCAACTTCTCTTATTTTTTCACCTATCATGCCAGTGCTGCAGTAGTAGTAGTAGTAGTAGTAGTAGTAGTAGTAGTAGTAGGTTGAGCATTTTCAAAAGATTTATTCAGTTTTATCACTTTAATAATGTATAGCATGAGAAAAAAATAGATAAACCCTAATATGGCTATAGGTAAGGCATGTCAAATCAGATAATCTCCCATAAATACTGGATGCAAGTTCGAATCTTGTGGGACCTCTCCATGTCTGATCAGTGTTGCTTATTTATTGGCACTTCAATTCAAAAATGTACGTTTCAATGAAAAAAAAAAAACGAACAACAGGTAAATTAATCGAAATTATACAAATCCAACACTAAATCCTCAGTGACAATGATCCAACCCTTTTTTTAATCTCGTCGAAAATTTCCGTGGCAAGATAAGAAAGAATCAACAGAGAAAGAAAAAAAACTATTGGAAAGTTAATGACTTTTCACTAGATTAGAACTACTAGCTAGCTGAATAGCCCGAAAAATATTCTTGGAAAAGGCATACTTCAAACCATTCTCATTCACCACTCTCGCGTGATCACAGGGGAGTGAAAATGTGATAGAAACAGAAAAGACACCTTTGGTCAGAATAAATTAAAATTAGATTAAAAGAAGTAATTTATTTTCTAGAATAGAGGCGGCACATTGGTTATTCGGACAAAGAAATATCTTTGAGTTAAGGTCGAGTTTAGATGTCAGATTAGTGTCAAAGCCAAAAGAGGCAGAGGTCATGTTTTTTAGCACATAATTCAAGTAAAATGCGAGGGAAAATTGGGGAAGGAATTAGGAAAGATGTTGCATTTAATTGAAATTGAAATATCGGAGAGACACGTGGAGCCGTCAAGATGTGAATTTAAAAGCAGATAAGAGGTTTGAACTCGCAATGAATGCCGATGTAGTTGCAATCTATCAGATTCGGGGTTTTTGATAATCTTACCCTCGTTTCGTCGCCGTCGGTGCAATGAAAGGAGATTAATGTTCATATTTGGGACGTGTAGAAAGAATGTGAATCTGTTCGAGAAAACGAGAAGGATATTAAATTCGAAATCGTGTGCAACAATAGCACATAAGATGAAAATCAACTGTCCGGCAAATTGAATGAATCATTTATGGAAATTTGATATAACTTTACCGTAATATGTAGGTGAAAGAAGGCGGGGGAGAAAGAAAAGGTCCGACTGGTTATTGATTTTTGATTTAATTATTAATGCTCAAAAATAGTTGGTTGTGTGTAATCTATCTATCGATCAATTTATCTCTTTATAAATCTATGAATATTCACTAGGTGAGATGGGCTAGATAAAACAGTGGGTAGAATAAGCGATCATTTAAAGTGGTTTACACACACATACATACAGACAGACAGACGGACACATATGCACACACACACACTCATATATATGTATATATGTGTGTGTGTGTGTGTGCATGTGTGTGTGTGCGTGTATATATATATATATATATATATATATATATATTTATATATTAAGGGGAAGCTTTTTGTAATGTTTTGACCAAACCTTTTATTCATATGAATTTATATTATCGATATTCAGTCATCAAAGATTTTTCCGGCATTCTCTGACCACCTTTCAGATATAAGGAGTATTCACATCATGTAATGTAGAATCTCAAATTTCGATTCCATTGAATATTTCGATGTTTTCCTTTTCTTTCCACAATGCTAGTCGACAGTTCTAAGAAAGGAAAAAATTTCATATTAAGACCAGATTTGAAATGTTCAACAACATTTGTAAGGAATTAAGCGATTCAGAAAGAGAGTTATTTCATATTATTTAGAGATGGAGGTAATAAGAAGTCGTATTATTTCTTTTTTTTAAAGCAAAGCTCAAGACAAAATACAGAATAGAAGAGAAACAGGGTGGAGGAATATAAGAAGAGACGAAGAGAGAAGAAAAAATGCACTTTGCCATTAAAGTATATTGCCTTTTATTTTTGATGAAATAATAATTCATTTTTGTTTTCGGTTTTTTCGACCGGGATGGATCGGAGAAATTAATCGGAAATACACATTTTTTTTCAAATACTCTCAGGAATCCTATTACGTATATGAATGTTGACAAATGTTTGCAAAAGCTGTCAAAATTTTGTAGATGTAACATTACAGGTTATGGATGGGTTGATTCATGTGTTCCTCTGACCAGGGCCTGCATATTTCATTTAGTGTAATGAGTGGTAGTTTGAAGATGATGATAGAGGAAGTACGCCGCATATAGAATGCAAAACTAGGACAGAGGTTGCCATAAATCGAAATCAAAGGATTCAATAGAATTCCCATTGAATAACATTTACATAAGAAGAAAAACAATGCTCATTTTAATCCATTTAGATTTAGATGTTGAACTTTGCTCAGTTTTCAAGTTAGTATTAGTTGTTGGATGTAAGATGGATTTATCTATTATACCTGAAGGCTGGACCAATGGAGGCAGAGGTCTGTAAATTTACGCACGTAGCTGTCGTTATATCTTATTTGAACACTGTCCTCAAAATTGTTTTTTTTTGGGGGGGGGGGGGGTGAGAGTTATCAATGTAATTTTTTTTTCATCAAAATGGACCCCTTAGTTTCCTTGTTCGGCAGTGTTCATCTTTTTGGAAATTCCAATGTTTTTGGAGGTTGATGTACATCAAAAGGCAAGATTAATTAATCACCCTTTTTTTTCCCAGTTTTTTAATTGAATATATCCAACGGTTGACGGTTTATACCGAGTGACTAACCAGATATGTCTCGGTAAACGACGAATTTTGTATGGTGAACAGCAAGAGAAAGATAAGTATCTGAACGTTGATCGACATTCACACCATAAAGTCAAGTAAGACGTACTTTTCTCAGCTCCTGAATTTTTCAAACCTTTTTTTCATTTTAAAATGACATAACGGATTTGCTTTCTTGTTTTCACTTCCTGTTAATTCATCAGCATTCTTCCCTGACTTATTCAATATTCTGTTGTCTCAACACTTTTTACTTTTATGTTTCTTCCTCGTTCCTGTAATTTCTCTTCATTTTATGATACTGATATGATTTCCATCTTCTTTCCCACTGACATTGGTTCATATCGAACGACATGTTACGCTTCTACCTGTTGGCAAGAAAAAAATAACGGTATCTGATGTTCGTCTCTCACTTTGCGCAATTTTGAAAATACAAAACAATCTAAATCAAGCACAATATTAGAAAACCTTGATAAGCGTAGTTCTGATCAAGGCATTTGCTGAAGTGCTATGGCCATGGTATTGCTGAACAAATTGATATTAGTAAATGCTGCGAAAAACAAATGTAACCGTACAGTTTTGAATAGTACAGGAAATTAACTGGAATAATCAAGGGAACCCTGTGCTGCATTCTCACGACACTCACAGGTACAAATCCAGGAAAAGGAAACTGTAGCGTATAATGCTTTCCATTGCAAATTATATAATACTAATATGATACAATTAAAATTTAGATGGGGCCACTGAAAGTAGGGTCCTCTGAACTTGTTTTGCATTATACACTGTGAATATATAGTTGTGTATTCACATGTTCACTGGATAATTGCACATATATGCATAAGCACTTGTGTTTATTTGGATAATGGTTGACCTCTGGGGAGACAAAGGACCATTTTTTTTACGCATTAGCACTGATAAAATTCAAATCTACATGCTTGTATATATATATATATATATATATATATATATATATATATATATATATATATATATATATTGTCATCTACAGACAGCTGTTTCGATGAATTTCATCTCTTCAGTGTGGCTATAGACTTTCCGTTATCCCATCCAGTACCAGGAGGCAGGATTGAAACCTTCGATTCAGACCTGGAGACCGATATTCTACCTGTGGGCATCGGAACTGGACGGTCCGTAAGGCTGAATTTAAGCGATATATTTATTTACACAGAAATAAATAAATAAATATATATATATATATATATATATATATATATATATATATATATATATATATATATATATATATATATATATATATATATATGAATGGACATTTTATCAGACTGTTCCCTATGTGTAAGGCGTTAGTAGAAATGTGTGTGTGTGTATGTGTGTGTGTGTGTCGATATGGTAAAACAGGAGTTAAATAGATTGTTAAAATCATTAGGAATCAACACGTTAAAATAGAATGATTAACAGAGGGTTTATCAGACGGTGGACGTTTAGCAATCTTTTGGCCAGAAACAAGACGATCCTGCTCTCAGATGGAAAAGAAATGACTGCAATTTGTTTGTAGCTCCATCGTTTATTGTTTGTTTTTATGCAGAATGAAACTGCATCAGCTGCAACTGGTAACCGTTTCCTCTCTGTATAGATAGAATCATCCAAGTTTATTGACCAGAGAGAGAGAGACAGAGAGAGAGAGGGGGAGTGGAGAGAGCGGAATAGACATATTGACTCAATTTATAAACGGAAATTTGTTCTATCTATCAGGAATGAAATAATTTATTTGCTCTTCTGAATTCTGCAATCATTTTCCAGAATTTCAATCCAAAGTATTCACTCCATTCCATCGGCATTGTTTGAATAATATCAGACTTTTCATGTGAGGACGCACTTGCACAAATGTAATGTATGGATGCAATCCCCGACTGCTAAAATGCCATACTTATGAATTCTGTTTGGTTCGGTGGTCATAAATTCAGTGAGATCACGGGTTCCTTATTATAAAAATCCAAATGACAAACTAGAATTTACAATGCTTAAAAATGTGACTGAAACGGATGTTATGTGAGCTTAGTAATACTGCAAGATTCCTTGAGATTGTCACGTCATGGAGCATTTCATCAAAATTATGCAGGAACCATTTCTACATTTTTTCAACCATCACCATGGCCTTGACATGATGTGATTTGGTCACTTTTGAAGTCTTAAAGTTTCCAAAAAAGGATTCAAAATGTTCTTCATATGTCATTGGTCCCTTCTAGAAATAATTTTTCATCATTAAAAACAGTCTTTAGCCTCTCTCCCAGTTTATTGTTGGTATCCGTGTTTCCAGACCAATGCTAAACAGCTCACCGTGAATTGCATTCACCTGGAATACCTAATTTCTAACACTTTAGGTAAGCCCCATTGCTGGAAATTGCTCAAACCAATCAGTCATAAAGAATTATATCTGAAATCGCGAAAAAAATGCAATTACATCAATAATCTTTTTCACTTCTAGAATTATACTTGGAAAAGTGAGATTAAAAAAAAGCATTTTTCGTGCGCAAGGACTTGATATTTGCTGCCCCGCCTTACAAAAATGGTTACTGCCCTAGTCTATTAGACTGTTGCTTCTGCAAAAGGATGTACATCTTTACAAGATGCCGTTTGCTTGTGTCAAACAAATTATTAAGTAAAAAAACCTGAAGTCACGTACAGTAATTGCCATAGCAAAGGTCATAGTTTTATATCAATACAATGCTCTAAGATCTTATACTATTGACTCCAAATCACAGAACACTTTGTGAACTAGTGCATCGTACCATTACTACAGATAGGTTCACTATCCTCACTTGACAACTCACTGTTGTAGCTCAGGTAAAGCTCAGGCTTGAATAATATTTGGGTGATTCGTCGTGGGCAAATGGTTAGCAACCTAGTCCTCCATTCCATATCTTCTGTTGTGATTTGGATTATTACCAGGTTTCCAACACGTTTAGCGTTACATGACAATTCATACTGAATACCTGTGGAGTTTTGGTTAACATGCTACTCTTGAAGGATTTTCCAACTGTGGTGTATTGGATCACTCGTAATCTAGGCATGGTTATAAGATATTTTGGAAAACGATTCTGGCTTTGCAGTTTGAAAATGTTCTCCGAGATCAAACCATTTCTATCGTTTGATGAATTCGATCGCTTTTTGGTGCTCAACACTTGTGTGCCAAATTTAGATAATTTCTCTTCAATAGGTATAAAGATTTCAACATAAGGCTTAAATGTTTCCGTTTGTGACCATAATTATTATAAAATTATAGAAATGCAATAGGATATGGTCACAAAAACTTACCTAACCATGTTCATATTTTTAACTTACACTAACTGGGCATATTTTCTTTTGTTTCTATGATGGCCCTGATAAAAGCAAAACGACATAATACACACACACACACACACACACAAAAAAAAAAGACAAAAAAAGACACATGCATATCATTTGTAATGCAGGAATAGAGCACTCAGGAGGATAGGGAATATATGCATTAGTAATTATATCGCTTAAATCCTACCTTACTGACCGTCTAGTTCAGTGGGGCAGAGATGAGATGCCAGCTTCTAAGTCTGGAGCGAAAGTTCCGATCCTAGCTTGTAGAACTGGATGGACTATTTATCTACTGTTCTATCACAGCTAATTGTGACACAAGGTCGAGGCTTTACGTGGGGAAAATAAGAGCCAACCATCGAAAATGTCTCCAGCAAACGTGGCTTTGGATTGCTAAGCAACTAAAGCAATCTCCGCCATGAAAACGTTAGGACTAGTCAAACCTGCTCCGTTTAGTGCAATGGAACGGTGCTGCCTCGGGATGCTATATTCCCCATAGGTTGGCTGAGTTATAGAAATGGGAACCGGAAGGTTCCCAATGCGCGTAACAATGCATAGCCTCAATATAACCTTATTGACTAATGCATTGCATCAGCACACTCGGTCTTTGATACCAACCATAACCCAATCTCTGGCCAATTCGGCAGGCTTGTTTCAGTAACGGCGCCTCGGTCCCTGCCAGGGAACAGATACAAGTCTTTGATCCTCACCGAAAAAGCCAGAAAAAGGTTAATGACTGAAGTAGGTTATTTACTCGCTGTCCAGCCGCAGCAAAATGGGACACAAGGTCGAGCTCAACGTGGGTAAGATAGGAGTTGCCCAGGAATATTTGCTCTTGCCGACCTGGCTTTGGTATGCTGAGCAACCAAATCAACCTCAGCCACGAAAGCGTCAGGACAAGTCCCGACCTGCTCCATTAAGTGCAAGCGCCAGTGCTGTCCCGGGGCGCTATTTATTCCTTTTCCCACCACGGCAAAATGTGAGATATGGTCAATGCTTAACGTGGTGAAAATAGGAGCCCTCCATCCAAAAATCGCCCAGCCAACGCGGCTTCGGTTTGCTAAGCAAGCAAAGCAACCTCCGTCACAAAAGCACGAGGAGAAGTCCCAATCTGCTCCATTTAAGTGCAATGGAGCAGTGCTGCACCAGGGCGCTATTTATTTACCGTCCCACCAAATTAAAATGTGACACAAGGTCGAACTTAAAGCAGGAAAAATAGGAGCCTTCCATCCAAAAATGGCTCCAGCCGACGCAACTTTGGTTGCCTAGCGACTGTAGTTGCTACAACAACCTCTGAAAGTGTCTGGATAATCCTGACCTACTTCTGCAACGCAGCATTAATGCCCGGGTGCAACGGATCCACAATGTTCCCGATGCGTGCAGCAGTCCAAAGCCTCAGTAGAACCTCATTGGCTGACGCACTCGGTCTTCATACAACCCACAATCCAGCCCATTCGACATGCAAGAGTCAGTACCAGCACCTCGGTGTCTGCCGTGGAACAAATACTACACTGCAGGAAAGACCGCAAAAAGGGGAGCGGCTAGGCTATCAATTCACAGTCAGATTGCAGCGAAATATGACACAAAGTCAAGGCTTTGTGCAAGGAAAATAGGAGCCAACCATCCAAAAATGGCTCTAGCCAACGCAGTTTGGGATTTGTAAGCAACCAAAGCAACCTGGGCCACGAAAGCGTCAGGACTAGCCCGACCTGTTCTGTTGTGCAATGGAACAATGCTGCTCCGGGGTGCCATAACCCCTGCAGCTGGGTCGAGTAATAGAAAGGGAGGTGGGAGGTTCCCAATGCGCGTAGCAGTGCACAGCCTCAGTATAATTCATTGGCTGACGCATTGTACCAGCCCATTCGGTCTTTGTTACCAACTGCAACCCAATCTCCAGCCTATTTGACAGGCAGGCATCAGTATCAGCACCTCGGTCTCTGCCGGGGAACGGATACCACACTTTGATCCTTGTGTGTGGTTGTGTGGAACAAAAGAAAAACGAATTTCAAAATCAAAGAACGCCCGATACTACATAGAATCCTTTGAGCTGGTCTTCATCTTACCTGCAAATTGCCATTTTTTTTTTCAAATCCCGACAGTTTTCTCAGCTGACGGACTTCAGATACTTGAATTGATCGTGCTGATCCTTGATTGGTTGTTTTTTTTATGACTCATCACCATCACTGACCAACCATATCGCACATCAATACAATTTCCATAGAAGTTTCAAATAAGCATGTTAGGAAAAACCTGTGTTCAATGCTCACTTTGATACATCGTGATTTATTACGCATTTGCAAACTTATCGTATATCCATCGATAATTCAATCGATGGAAAGTCCTCGTAAAATCACGGATATAGTAACTAATATATTTTCGTAGAACTTGCGCGGACGAACAGAATGATTTACATAAGATGCTTTAAAGTTTAATCACGTACATAGAAATGCAACAGTAGATACAAACGTTTGCGTTAAACGAGCTGTTCATATGACCCATTTTACTGTGGGTAAAATTATCAAATAAACGCGTCAAAAACTTCATTCCCATAGTGTAACGCTGCCAATCGTAAAAGTATGGAGGAATAAAGAAACAATAAATCAGGCGTGTATTTTAGCATTGGCTGCCTTTTAGGCACAGGGTTGAAGATGTCAGGCGTGAAATGAGGATGAAAATCACTTAGTAATCGTATTCAGTAATAGCTCACTAACCACTGCTCTTTGTGGTTAGATATTTAGCTTAATCTGCCGCAAAGCAAAAGGGCGAACTACTGAGTAAAATGCAATTCCACTAAACTGGTGTTGGTATAACAGCCCAGGTTGATGATAATTGCAAAGTCATAATATTGAGCAAACTTACCTTTATCTGAAACAATGCCATGATTTGGGGGAGTGTGAAGGACATGTCAGTTGTCGTGGCATATTTGACTAATTCGCTAAACATTGTTTTGAGGCAACTTTTGCTTCTCATTGTGACTTCGCTGAGTCAAATACTTTCGTTAAATTGAACTTGGAAGAAATGGGCCAAATTGAGGGTTCATTTCAATGTAAATTATTTATACGCCTTCCTACATACAATAGATCTCAGATAAGGGAGACACTGGGCTCACATCACTATTCAACTTATTGTACTGTTAGTGCAAGAAAAACAAACAAACAAACAAATGGCTTGAAAGAACCCCTGGTCAAGGAAAATAGGTTTACTTTATAAAGTGATTTCCCTTCGATTTCATTATCACTTCAAACCTAACATGGCTATGCATTCGATTATTGTTTTTAGAGAATCTCCAATTTGTTGCCTTTATGGATGTTATGAGGATAAATCTTCGTCCTATTTTGATTTTTGACGGGCAGACTCCATTGGTGATTGAGTATTGCCAGTTTTATTGGTCAACAACGAACGTAGCATGGATATAACTATGCAATCGCGCTCACTGGCACTGCACGTAGGAATTCAATATACTTGTTTCGGCAAACAACCCAAAACGAGAGAAAACTGCTCATCTGAATAAATGCAGTGCTATTCCTTACCATCAACAGTAATGCATAAAGAATGAGAATGCATTTTCAAAGTAACGGAAGCAATTGAGGTGTTTTGGAATCTTGCCTGATGATACTGTGAGAAATGCATTCTCACATTACCTCCCTCGTAAAAGCACAACACCTTGATTCGGGTAAGAAGGAGTGAATGTTCGTCATATAATATCATAAAATTCCAACGGAAAAGAGACAAGCAATAACTGAACGAATCAGTGCAATTCTATTGAGCCATTGCCAAGAGAAAACGATGAGAATGTTACTCGAGAACAACGTTTCAGGCGATGGGGAATGATATTTAAATCCAGCTTGTATCTAACGCTTGTTCTTAACAATAGCAAACATTGTCACAGTTTGCAGATTTGTATCCCACTCTTTGTTGAATGGCTTTTGGAGAGTTACAATTAATCTGAAATTAGCTGGACTCGCAGAATTGCCACGGTAGTTGACAATAGAGATGTCATAATAATTATCGCATAATATATGTCTGCAATTAAGTATGTAATTATGTCAGTGCAATTCTGTATCAATGGAATGAATACATATCAATTATGATAAAATGCGAGGGAGATGAAACTAATACATTTCTTCCATCTACAGACTTGAAAATGTGCATTAGTACTCTACAAAATCTGTTCTAAAGATTATTTTTCTTTCATTAAAAAAAAAAACCCTCAGGCGTTTTGGGGCTTTATTTTGATGGGTATGATAACATCCAGAGTCCGCAGAATTTGAATGTTTTTAAATACTCTCTAATACAGGTATAGATGTTTCTCGATGGAACATGTCAGTGTTGTCATCAGCAAATTCCGTTCTGATCATTTTCATTCTTCGATGAAATTCTTTTTACATGACACCAAATTTTTGACAGTCATTGCGAGTTAACAACATCATTGATTACTATTGTTATCTGCCTTTATTCCTCTGGCCTGCAACGGCTAAAACTTATCTCTAGGCTTTGGAATTGTATGGGGAGAGTAATGAATGAATGGGATGAGAGATGTAGGGAGAATGGATGATAATCAGTTTAATAGTTTCGGAATAAAATCAACGAGGTATTTATAATGTTATCTATCGGAAAGTCAAGAATCGTTAGTTGAAGATTTCTATTCTTAACAGCACAGGTAATGTCAGATGATAACAATTCCTGGGTAATACAGAAATTTCTAAAAATTTATTATTATCTGAATTTTTGATAGATATATTTCAATGAAATGATATGGATTTGGATTCAATTATTAGTCATGTTTAACCATAAATGGGTTGCACTATGGATTATCACAGCTGATCATGGTGAGTGTTTTGACTCATCTAGAGATTTTAGGGCTGATGGAATGATTACTGAAGATAATCTACGTGTCCATTTGGATTGACATCGTAATTATAGATATTAATGATTTCTTTATACGTCAGCAAGTACTAACTGCATATCATATATATATGTATGTATGTATGTACGTATGTATGTATGTGTGTGTTATAATACTTCGAAACTTATTAGAACACCCACCATGTAATAATAGGAAGTAATCTCAAATACAGTTACAAGATAATATAACGCATTTATAATTATTTTATCGAATCATTCGCCCATGTCTTAGAGCTGTGTGGGTGTCTTTCAAGCCATGAAAAGTTCTAAAACATGGGTGCAGGCAAAACAGATTTAGCGTGTCTATACAATGGAGCTGGGTAAGCGTATAAAACCTTTGGAGAAAATAATTTCAAAAAGTTTAAAGGGGATCTTATTTACAATATAACTGCTAAAGTGGAACTTACTTTTTGTCCCTACAATGTCTTCTTATTTTTTATGCATATATTTTTTTCAAAGGGGTATGCAGTAAACAAAAACTTTCTCCCTAATGAATCAAAAGTGAAGAGATACTTTTCCCTCTCTGTAAATGGTCGAATGGGACGGGAGTCTTTTTCCTTTTCAAACGTGTGAAGATTGGAGGAAAACTCCTTTGACAGTCAAACGTGACGGGAAATTTTCCTCGTCCCATAAGGGATCAAATTGGCAGGATACTTTTCCATCACGTGGAAGGGCCAAAACGTCGATAGACCCTTCATTCTTAAAGAAACTAGAATAGGAGTAGATTGTCACCATTTATCATTGAAACAAGAGATTGCCCCTTTTTCGAGGAACCAAAAGTGAGTGGGGATTTTAGAATTAAAATGTAAAGCTTTTGAGATACAAAGCATTTCAAACGTTTGATAAGAAGCCCGATTAATAATGCATCTATAATGCTAAACTGGATCCTTACGTTTTTCAATATATATATATATATATATATATATATATACATAGACAAACACATACGCATATATATACATATATATATATATATATATATATATATATATATATATATACTCATATATATACACATAGACAGACACATACGCATATATATATATATATATATATATATATATATATAAATATATATATATATATATATATATATATATATATATATATATATATATATATATACATATATATATATATATACATATTCAACATGTCCCGAAACATATATTCATCTTTCATATACGCACACATCTTGAAAAAGTCCTCTTCCTTTCCCACATTGTCAATGTGTCCACAACATACACACGCACCAACACACACACACACACACACACACATATATATATATATATATATATATATATATATATATGTGTGTGTGTGTGTGTGTGTGTGTGTATATATTGTTCAAGTAGGCTATTGTCAAAACAAAATGAGGACTGTACTCGTTCAAATAGTTGCATAATGAATGGTGATATCATATAACGAGAGAAACATCATCTCGAACCGTGTACTTTTCTACATCTTTATCTTCTAAGGAAAAAAGACACAGGTACTCAAACCCAAACAGTTCATGCATGTGTCTTTTGTGTCCACTTCCATGTGAGGAGGAGTCTATGCCTAAAAATCACAACGTTTTGTTTCCCATTTATCAAGTCTCGTTTAATCTCTCCTGACATCTCGCAGCACGTATTGTTTTCCGTTCGAACTGTTCAGCAGATCAGTCTCTCCTGGCAGCTCGATTTATAACCCTGTCTCTATATTACGCTCGAAAGAAACCCCCAAATCTAAGGACAGGTCATACAATCGACCTTGCACAATTAATCCGCTTACTATACAGGAAGACATCAGCCAGTTCTTCTCGACCTCTTCGCAGTTCTAATGTTCCTAAAATATCGCAAATACTGATAAATGGTGAGGACATACTTACTAAAAGATACACCTACCTTCAGAAAATGATTCAGTTCAAAAACAGTCCAACCGATCGAAGCTTTCCTATTTTCGTAGTTATTGTATACGAAATGTCAGCGTTTCTTGTTTACATATTGAGTTTGCAACTTTTTCCGACTCATGTCTGATATGATATCCTCCCTACTGACTATGTTAGAATAGGAACCACATTTTGTTTTTGTTTTTGTATCTTTGTGTAGAAATGAACAGTCATTGATGCAGTTCGTTGAAAGCACCTTTGGTCGGCCATCACATGATAATTTCAAAGATGTTTCAATAGCAAGGTAAATGAAGTTCCCATATCGATTAAGGATGTAATTTGTTTTCTCAATGAATTCAACTGAAAATCAATCTCCTTCACACCAGGTGAGATACTGCATTTAGTGATTGCAATTATGCCTAAAATATTATGCTCTGAATATCCTTTTCTCAAAAATGACACGAAACTTTCAAAAGTCTTCTTATGTTCTGTCTCTCTCTCCCTCCCCCTCTCTCTCTCTCACTCTCTCTCTCTCTCTCTCTCTCTATATATATATATATATATATATATATATATATATATATATATATCCCATCTGAAAACATGTAGGAATATATTCGGGTAACTATTTCGAAAAGGTTAATCTGAACGTTACGTCAGTATTTTGATAGGGAGATAACTTCTCAGTAGATGCAATTAACTGCTGTTGAATTATTGCAAAAACATGATACCTGAAAATTTTGAACATTTGAAACTAATTTATTATATCTAACAATGAAAGATACAAATTACGGTTAGTGTTAATTATTAGGGTTAGTGTTAACGTTTAGAGTAAGATTTCGGGTTACAATTAACATCATAAAAACTCGTTGCAATTGTAACTACCTTTCCGCCTGGTACTGCCAGTTTGAATTTTTTAAAAGCTACAAACTAAGTAAAGGCAGTATTTTCTCTGAAGTAAATAATATTTTTGCACCGGAAAAAAACGTTATTTGATGCATGGTAAAAAATTTTCTTTCATTTGCTCTGTGATGATTTAACGGCAACAGCTTTTCTTCCTGTATAGCATCTATCTGGTTTATCTAACTGGATAATCATTGGCATAATATTCTCAGGAGACTACTCCAAACAATCACACACACACACAAACACGCATATCTATATATCTATCACTCTATTAATCTATTTATCTATTTATCTATCTATCTATCTATATATCTATCTATATATATATATATATATATATATATATATATATATATATATATATACTGATTTTGATTTTGATTTTTTTGTAATATGACAATATGGGATTAAATGATAATATTTGAAGACTTGTAAGACAAATGAATCATCATTTCAACACTTCCCTCACACTGAGCTTGGTTAAAGAAACGAGGTGCAACAAGAAACTGAGTGTTTCATGCTGTTGGTCAGTAAGTTTGTTATGGATGAAGGAGTTTTGATCGACCATGTCTGTGATAATACTTGTGCCATGACCCCAGGGAGATCGCCCTCTGATATGAGATGCAGATTTGGCTGTGCAGGTCGTGCGATGCACCACTGGTCTGTGCATGTAAGTGAATTCATGAGGAAGTTTGAATATGCATGTTGGTGCACGTTTGTGAGTGTGTCAGTGCGAGTAAAAGGTAACATTTTAACTGGCGTTAGTAAACATGTGCGTAGAGGCTGAAATCTGAAATTTGACCTAACTGTGTTACGGTCTGTGTTTGTTTGCGTGACAAAGACTTGAATTTGACCAAAGGGATGTACGTTGGTCAATGATTATTGGCTAGCTGGCTGCTAACTCGCCAGTCCCTTCAAATTCAAGCAACGTAGCGATTGCTGGAAGTGCATCTGCAAGCAGTATGCGACGAAGGCTGATATTTGATATTTGACCTCACTTTTGCACACTCACGCTTGCATATCTTTAGAATGTGTAAGTGTCTGCTCGAAGACTATGTTATTGAAAATTCAAACATTTACATACTGTTATTTTTTCATACTATCTACTTTAATTCTATTGCAATAATAATTCTTGAAAAGTGCGAAAACACAGTATTATTTCATGTGTGTCCTCCATATTTATAAATAAATATGTTATATTCATTTTAGTCCAAGTGAAAGGAAAGATTTGATTCAAATAGTATTTTTCATATACTATTTTACCATAAACACAGTTATATCAAATAATTTGTTTGTATTTTTAAGATATTTTGATCATATAGATACTGCTATGTTTTGTTTTGTTGTTTTTTGCTCCATTCTTTTAGATTGAAAAATAATTTTTTTTCCCAAAGAAGAATTTGACAAAAACAATCTGGCTTGAAATATGGTTTATGGATGCGTCTGACAGCGACAAACTTTTGCCCGACTATGCATTCAGCTGTAGGTTAGGTAAACTGATACAGGCGATATAAACAGAGAAAGACGTACTTCTTCGTAATCAAAGTAATAATACTATATGCTTGCACACATGCTTTCTAACGCATATATATATATATATATATATATATATACATATACATATATATATATATATATATATATATATATATATATATATACATATACATATATACATATATATATATATATATACACACACACACATATATATATATATATATATATATATATATATATATATATATATATATATATATATATATATATATATATATGCAGGACTATCTCTATGATACCATGCATAGATGTATGCTACGTTTCGATATATGTATGTCGATATATAGACGTGACTGCTTGTCAAAATCCCCAGTAAAATCCCGTGTGTTTGTGCGGCCGCATATGTTAGTTTTTCCTGTTTTGCCTTCACTTTTCGTTTATGCGCATGAGAGCAAACTTGCAGAAGTGCACACTCGATTCATTCTAAATGACATCTCCCCGGTTCTGTCACGTCCAGCTGTGCAGTTCCGTGCATATGTCAAATTACTACACCGAGCAAGTTCCCGTCCACATTCATCCGGCCATGCGTTTGTGTAATCTGACGCTTTTTCGGACCTCCGGTCTCATGTGTAATGGAGATGTTCCATTCACGACGTTGAAAGCAATACGTATTTATTTGTGGCGCCAGCACTCGCCATTAGTCTCACCTCCAGATAACTTCAACCTCGTCGCAAACACACGCATCGCACCAAACTTTTGATTCCTTCCACGTGATAGACTCCATATCTTTCTTCTCTTGTCAAATCCTCCATTCTTTCTCCTTTCTTTCACCATCTCTTCCGAAATCGTATAATAGATTAGATCACTATTGGATTCACACTTTGCTATTCTTACTCAAAATTCTTGGTATTGCAGCTGCCACAAGTTCCATAGTGGACTATCATCATTTTCATAAGAGGAAATGTATGCCTGGGCTCCACGTTTTACCTTTTTTTGAAGCTGAGCTAGTGCCTATCGTTCTAGCTATTGGTTCCTTCATTACTGATTGATCCTGAAATACATCACCCTATAAATGACCCCTAGTATGATGGTATACTCATTTAGTTGTTTTAAAGTGCTCTGTATATATATAAATAGCAAAACTAAAATTAAACTTTTATGACAATACTTTATTGTAAGCCAGGCCGACTAGAAGTACTATCAATGTTTTCTTTTTAATAATTCCCCCTTCAAAGCCTTAAGAAATACAGCCTTGGAAGAGTTTCACATTAAAGCTAGATTATTTTGTAAACGAAACAACGTACACCCAATATTATTATCATTGTTTTTCGAACCAGATTTCAAAATCCAGCAAAGTTTTAAACGAGGAAGACGATTTCTGCCTAAATTTGTTATCCTCTTTATTTGTTCAAAACTTTGACGATTGATTGTATCAAATGCTGTCATAATTCATATAAGTATGAAATAATGTTTTTAATTAGGCCTTAGACGATAGCTACAAGATTTTCAGTTGAATTGAAGCCACTTTAAATTTCAGGCTCCATGTAAAAATACAACCGTCTAAAAAAACAACAAAACATTTTCGTAATCTGCACAGAATGGCATTTCTTCGCTAATGATTTAAACATCGAACCCTACAAAGAAAGGGGTAAATCTTTGCTTGTAAAAGCCTTTTTCGGTGCAAACAAATGGCGTTTGAAACTTAATGAGGATTTTAGAAGACTCCTTGTACCATTGTTAAAATTATCAAGATTCATCAAAGAAAGTATACACTTGTCTTTCGGAGCAAAATATTTAAATCCAATGAAGGTGGCAATATCCTTACACGGCATTTTTCAACATTTATTGTAGGTAAAAGTATGATTTAAATGGAAACAGTTCAGATACTTCCTTTCTGACGAGATTAAGAATTGTATTTTGAGATTCAAATGATATTGTATGCTTGAAACCTTTGTCAAAGCTATCGAGTCATCATATCTGGTTCTTATATTTTTTGTCGTTTCTTTCCTCTATTGTCCAAATACGTCAGTTCATGACAACTTAGATGTGTGTACTGTAGATCAAATCCGTGCGTTCAATGGATTTCTCGGGAAATATTCCGTTAGGATTTAATCATAAGCATGTTTATTCATTTTTCAAAATGAACAGTGTCACTGAAAGAAAAAATCATTTCCCCAACCGAAAAAAACGTATAGTGAAGGAACAATAAATGATATGGGTAAATGATTTTGAGCCATTTCAAACCCTGAAAAGTACAACGATGTTATGTTGGGCTAAATAGCTGGAGTTCGGGGAAATGGTATTTGCATGAAACAGGGGTACAGGATGTATAGAGGGAAAGGATTTGCATACATCAGTGAATGCTTAGAAAACTTCAACGTTATATTTCGTTTTCCTGTTTTTTTTCATTAAAAAAAATGAAAAAGGGAGCGTAAAGCCAAACTCCTATAACAGTCATTTAATGTTAATTTTCTCAAGATCCTATATTTTCCCTTTAACCAACAACACCCCAACAGATTTTTGTCAAACAATTCATATTTTGGTTGTTTACTAGAATTCTGAGATAGAGTGTTTTCACTATTTTCTTTTCGAATAATGGACTTCATTTTTGCTGCTTTTTGCATAACATTATTTCCCAATAGTGAACATGGAATGAGAAAATCTTTAATTAGTCCCAAAATTTAAAAAAAGAAAAATCGCATTTATTGGTCTGCTTGTCTCCTCATGACTTATTGATAGAATAAGCAGAGAATAAAAGAAAAACGAAGGATGTTTATTAGATAGAGAAAAAAAAACTGTCCCACAAGGTATCGGTTTCTATGATTGAAAAGATGCCTGTCGTTGGGTATTAATGACTAATTAGTTGGGTGATCGTCCATTACAAAACTTGTCAAGACTTGCTGCACTCGTTCGTATTACACTGTATCATCAGACCTATCCCATACACCTAGATTTTTAATATTTTGCACTCAAAACAAGTAAATAATCTGGTAACCTAATGAAAATTGAAATGTACGATATCAATTGTAAACATCCAATCACAGAATGTAAATATATATATATATATATATATATATATATATATATATATATATATATATATATATATATATGTTTGGTTGATTTACATTTATATGGTCATTGTTTTCATGATGTTATGATTATCACTAAAGTGCTTTTGTAGTTTTCTCGGCAATTGGTTGTACAATTAGTCGATATTACATATAGTTGAAAATAAACTTTGGAATGCAGAAAATATAGGTTCAGATAAAGTAACGGGAATTAACATTATTCAACGCTCGAACCCTTTTGATATCATAGTCACCGGTTATGAAAGATATTTCTATTTGAAGAATGTCTTCCCCAATAAAATTCTGTTCAGATGAAAAACTTATCTCCGTGTTTGGTGCGTTCGGAAGGATTCTTCATCACAAATCGCAGTAACTTGAACAAAAGTTTGCTGTAGGATTTGCCAGTAACTAACAGACACTTTTGAATGACCCATTAAAACCAGATACGACCCTTTTTTTTTTCAAGGAAATCAACTAGTGATATTGCTACGAGGCGCCGTTCCATCCTATCAGGTTGAAAATGCCACAGAACGTTTAATCAGAGAGCAGAAGCGGATGTTCTCAAAAATAGAAGGAAATATATACACGATACAATTTTAGTATGGCTATTCTTTTCCACCATGAATCAGCTTTCGTCGGTCGAATAATTCTAAGATATCGGATAATCCCTTGGATAATTTATCAAGTGAAAACAGAATATTCCCTCTACGATGAAATAAACAATTCCCCTGATAACTAGCGTAAAACCATAGAGGGTAATGGATATAAGTTTATGATTGAATAATTATGCTATGATTTCAATATATATTGATAGTATCTTGAAAATGCCTAACTCAGTAATAGATTCGAAGTTTGTCGATAAACTATAAAGGACATGTATTACCGACTATTCAGAGTAATAGTATTCTCTAAACTTGGCCGTTTGCAACACACAACCAAATGTGAAAATTGTAAGTAGGGTACTGAAGAGTAATTTTAATACAACTCAACTTGAACCTTTTTAGACGATGATCAGAAATAAAGCCTAACATACATTATAACATGAAACAAACATTAAGTATTGAACTTCTCGTTCAGTCACTCACACACTCTATTTTCCAAATGTCATTTCAAACGGAAAGTGTTTCTATGACGTATACACGGTTGTTATGACAACAGATTATCACGGTTTGCAACCATTTAATCGTTCCTACTGCTTTGTTGAAAAATGATGGATGTTCATAATGTATGGATCGGAATTAAAGAACATGAAGCTCATTCACTATATAATTTACTTTAGATATTTCAAATATCCAAACATGAGGCTCTTTTTCAAGTCCAATCTCAACTTGAGTAATTTCAAAAGGCGAACTAACATGAATTATTTCGAAATAATAATGACGTTATACGGTAAGAAGATAATCATAGTTGGTAACTTGAAAAAAAAATTATTTCGTTACATCTTATCATCATTACATTTTTAAAAGCATACGAAAAAAGTGTGGCCAAAACCTACTTCCTTTTCCTGTCTGGATTGGCCTCATTTAATAGAAGGCATGAAAGATTAGGAGAAAAGGAGATGCACTCAGTCATTAAATAAATAACCCTCCCTTTGAATCGCTCACTAAATCAATGAGTCTTTTTTACGGTTAGTCAAAGTGCATTTTTTCATACATTAAATTTCAAACGTAATCTTCGCTTTTATGACAACAGATTATCATAATCTGAAACACTTTTTTTTCATTTATAGCATTGTTATCTATTTCACATGGACTAATATAAATCTTTAGATTTATAACAGGACTCAAACACAATAGACAAGTATACAGATGAATATATTAACCTGCGTATATGGCATATATATATATATATATATATACATATATATATATATATATATATATATATATATATATATATATATATATATATATATATATATATATATTATCTTTCTTATCTCCAATACAGCTGAATATACGAGTGATATGACAACCTGGATAGTGCTAGCCTTTGTCATGACTTACCAGCATACTTTCGTATCTGATCGTTACATCTCGTATCTGATGTTAAAACAATGAGAAAATTCTACAAAGAGATGTGTTGTTACCATTAAAATGTAGAATACGTCACAGACAAGTTGATAATTTGAAACTAAAGTAACAAAAAATGTATGCGTCTTCCAATGTTTTTTAAAAAATATTGCTCGATATCGATGGCGATTTTTTTAATATAAAATTTCATCTGAAGACTTCGACCGATCACCTTTTACACAACCCAGGTTGAGCAGAAACTTTATGTATATAGTAATGACACAAGATATCATTAATACCGTTAAAAAATCAGACATACATAACTACTTTAAAACCTACCTTAAAATACCGGAGGTACAGTCGAAAGTAATCGAAACAAGATTAATAAAATAAAAACAACGATTTTCTAAAATTTCTTGAACTCTTTCAAACTGACAATAAAAAGTAAAATCTGGACAAAAATGTGTAAACTTTTTAATAATGCCTTGTTTGAAAAGAAGTTTGCCTAAATGCACAACATATACAACACTGCAAATTTTGAACGTAATGGGTTTATTTCGTAAATTGCTCGATACAATCAATATTGAACATTAACTTCATATAGACTAGAGCTTAAAATATGATTGAGCAAGGATTTGCTACACAAAAGAATTATGTTCCTACCCCTGTACAGGCTTCTTCGACTGAATGATTCAGTTTGTCTTAGCTTCCTCTACAGGGGGTATATAGGTGCAGGTCTTTTTTCCAAGTTGCGGGGTTTCCCTTTAATTCTATTTATATCGCCATTCTTTTCGTTGTTTAGTGGTTGATCCTTTCTTGTTGTGTTGTTTTGTTTTGTTTTGTTTTATTTAATGGGGATACAATGTTTGTTGGTGGTTATAGATTATAAATTAGGGAATATACTGTAAGCGTTTTCGTTATCAGTATGTTTTTGATCCATCAGTTTTTATTTATTATCATTTTTCCTATTGTTACAGTTCCTTTTTATATGAAATTAGGATTGAAAATTGAGGATTTCAAGTATCTCATTTAGGCATTGGTGAGATGGAGTTCGCATTTTATGGTATATACATGTTTGTTTATATATATATATATATATATATATATATATATATATATATATATATATATATATATATATGGGAAAAATGATACGGATCTGACAATCAAAAGTGGCTGAGCTTAATCACAAACAGAATTGATCAGCTATAGTGGATTACAAACAAATGGCACGAATTATCAAATTATCTAACACTGGCAAAACGTTTCTCATTACATCATAAAATCAACCATTACCAAACTGCATCTGAGCTTTGCTTTGGGTGGACTTACCATCATTTTCACAAAACATTTTCACCAGAAGCTTTGAAGGAGTCCAACTTTTGGATGAAGCATTATTTTCAGAACTTTTCCTTTCTGCATTGTCAGCTTTCTTAATATATATATATATATATATATATATATATATATATATATATATATATATATATATATATATATAGCATCGTCAGCTTTCTTCACATCGTGTGTATATATATATATATATATATATATATATATATATATATATATACATATATATTGAGAGAGAAAGATAGATATACATACACACACAACACACACACACACACACACACACACGTATATATCTAGGGTATTTATATGTAGGTAGTTATCTTACATTACCTGGCATAAAGCCCGAAGTATGGGTCTCCCAGGAGGATTGAACTCATTACAATACTAATGGTTTGACAGATTGTTCTGCTGAGATTCATTCCGCCGTGTGATGGTGTAAAATATTCACAATGCTGGGCCTAGTTCGGCACAGATGTGGGATACCGAGCTGCTATTGTGTTCACTGTCAGTATCAGCTTGGATTTGGTGAAGTAGTTAATGTACTCGCGTGTTAGCAGATGTCTGAACGTCATCGGCGGAAACAATTATGATTATGTATAGTTGTAGGTAACATGCTGAACTCTTTTTGTAAAGATGACAAATAAGAGGAAATTATTGGACATTCTTTCTTTTGAACCGCTTTCTTTATCGCAACATTTCAGTTGATCCGCCCTCCGACCGTCCTTACGTCTCTGTTGCATTCGGCATTCTTCAAGGAACTTCAAACAGAAACATCGATTTGATCCACGCAGCGATGTTGTTCTCATTCCTGTACTTGTCATATCCGTAATCCACTTATTGACATCTGAAGGAATGAGAACAAAATACAATTGATCCTCAGATCAACTGGAGGGTTAAGTTCGACATTTCCGGATGATTACTTAGGTCGATTGAGAAAGGCCGGAGAGAGGAGCAGCAGAAATGTTGTAATGGGAGAAAAAAGACTTGGAAGTTGATTCAAAAGAATCAATGTATAACAGGTCCCCATTTAACATTGTTGATAAGCTCAAGGGAAGGGTGGCTGAAAGTAAACCAAAATAATGCAAAATCAATTTGCACAATAGCCTAAAAAATAAGTCAAGTTACTATGGCGTATCCGTAGTCACAGAAACATCGTATTCATCATATTTCTTCATTCTCAAGTTAGTTTTGTAGTATCTTAAGGTGTCCTGCGCGGAGCAATGTATACTTTTTTTTATTATTTACTTTTGCGGTTTGAGATTTTTCAATCGAAACCATTTCGATGAATAACACAAACGGAGAAAATGATCTAAGATTAGTAAAAGTAAGATAGTCGTTTATCACAGCCGTTTGATTAGTGAATACTAGCTCCGGGTAGATGATAATCCTAGTTTTCTTTTAATGCAAGGACAACCTTAAATTGCTGCGAATTTCTTTACTTATGTTGAGGGTCATGAGCTTGAGAAAATAAAGAATACATATGAGGTGGGAAATTTCAATGAATAATATTTAACTAATGAAATATAAAGTTCTGGGTTCTGGGGAAACAATCAATCAGTTACAGTTTTTTTTTTGGGGGGGATAGGTGGTTATTCCCTCAGCAAGAGAAATCAAACTCTATTGGTATGAAATTCCATGTCATAATATTTATGAGTAGAATCATGATGGTGATGAATGAGTCATTTTTTTGGGGGGGGGGGCATATGGAAATATTTTATGTGCTTTGAGAGACAACTGGGAGAGATCGTTTCTTTTGAGAATATAAAATGCAGGCTACTTTCTGTAAGTCTATACCAAGAGTTAATCCCAGCTTCAAGAGAATATTTTATAAACTTCTTGTATTAGATAATACATAGAAAAATAAGCCCTAGCTGTCAGAATCGGGGAAGGCATAGCCAATATCTATGATTCCAAAATCAGATATGATTATCTGTATGTTTTGACGAGCCTGGTCCTTCTTTTTTAGTGCAAAGGAACTGTACATCCCTAGGATGCACTGCTCCCCTGAGATTAGACTGAGTAATGTTTTTGAGGCCACTGAATGAATGCTAGGCTTATTGCTCGTTCAATGCCAATGTGTGTGCTGCTAACAGTTACTGTGCTTAGATAGAAGACAGAAGACCGTGGAACAACATCTCGATCCTTGGCAGGAGTGTCGATCCATACAAAAAATATCCGGTCATTTTTAACGGACACTATATGAGGATAAGTAATAAATAGGAAAAGGATGAAGACATGCTGAGTTCTTCTACATAGCCAGTTTGACAGGTAAAATCGAATTGCTAGCCCGGCCTCTTGCCTCTCGTGTGGTCCCTTGGCAGACTTGTGCTGTTGAACGTCATTCAAAGCTATTATGTCTTGAACATTTTACCTGGAATGTGTCAAGTGCCCCTTTCGAAATTATCTTCCGCCATTTCAAGTGGAATTTCATAGGTGAACTTCAGAGTTAGTTGTCAGAACATACAATTATGTTATGTATCTATACAATTGTGTTAGATTCTTTCCGTGTTCCCTCTTGAATTAACAAAACTTGTATGATTTGATGTTGTTGTGAATCCATCTCTGTCCGACTTTAGCATTAAAAGGGTCAATATGGTCAATATCTGGATGTGTGAGCATCTTCACTAATGTAGTAGGGTTCAATCGTGACTGACAACCCAACTTCTGAAGCCCCGTTCCAAGACTAAATTGAGCTTGGTAAATTATCATCGTGCTATGACATCAATCAAGTCCAATTCTCTCAGAGAGTATTGAAATTAACTGTTACTTTTTCTTCACCGGGAATATCTATATCAGACTTACATAAACAAAAACAATTAACGATGATGTATAATACTTCTACATTAAAGATAGCATTCTTTAGTTCATATCATAGCTTCATTATTAGACAACACGGTGAGCAGAACATGAAACATGATTGATCATAAAATCTTAAGTAGAAACACTAATTAACCTTGTGAAAATGAGACAGTATGGATGTAAGAAGCATAAGATACTTACGCATTCCTCAAGCAAGAAATCTGAGTTTCTGACACAAAATGGTATATGGTATCATGTGGACATGTGAATATGAATTCTATTTGTTAGCATGTATTAGGAAACAGAGATTGCCTTCAGATAGAGCCGCCATGAAGGGATCTTCTGGTGAATTTTGTAGAGGTGACATCACGTTCGAATGTCCACAGATGACTTTACTTTTGGCAACATCACAACATCAGCGGAAATGAAGAAATACGTCTGATGTATGAAAAACCACATACGAATGGATAAATGCTCATTTTTCTTGGATACAAGAAACAATATTATCAAAAGCTGCATTCTAATTAAATGAAAAACTTTAAACGGATAAGTACAAATTTGATAAAGTAAAGACTACTTTTACCTTGGAACTTTGATAATAATGTACCCCTCACCGTTTGAAAAATCCAGTTTAAGTCATTACCAGCTCTCATGAAATAACTGAAAAGCGAAAGGGATGTTCATTGTTTTTTTACACAGAGCTGTTATAAAAGCAGCACACTCCCTTTCTCTCCCCAACAGAAAAATACTCCTGTACTTCTTTGAACTCCATGTGTCGTACAGGCTCAAGTGAAAAGATGTCTTGAATGCTGTTTTCTGAAGCAGAAAATCTCTCCAAACTTTGGGGATCATTGCATCAAAAACCTCCCACACATATTACTATCATTTGATATAGTGCTAACCGAATATCATGAAGTCGCAGTTTGTGTGGTTTGAGTCATTGATAGTTTCTAAATATCCCTACCAGAATAGTGGGTGGTGTTCGCACCCAGTTCAAACTTCGAAACATGAATTATTATTTTTTAAGGATTTCAAATCTCACCCATTGTGCGAACCTACAGAAGCAAAGTATTCAGTAACTCTTTTTATTATTTGATCTGCAAATTGTGAGGGTCAAATTGTTTGAACAGGAAAGTTTTTTACCAAGACAACAAAAATGGAGTTTAGTGCTTCCAAATTGTATAATTTGTCCCAAGTTTTACGAAGTGAAAGTTAGTCGTATGTTAGTGCTGTAGGAAATTCCCAAGCTTACAATCCAAGAATATCACATGCTCAGTGAGGTGCAGGATTGAGATCAAGATAAGGGTTCGGTGTTCGGACTGAAGATGAGTTTCACTCATTGGAGTGAGGGGCAGGGTCGATTCACGGTTGAAATAAATCAATATTTCTAATTCATATTTCATCTTTTTGAGTAACCATTTTGAGGATGCAAATACATATTGAATGAAATATTTTTCCCTTGACAATAAGAGTAAAATTGCTTTTTAAGGTATTTTTAAAACAGTCTAGTTGCAGTTTGAATTTTACATGATTTATGTGATAAATTTGGAAAAAAAATAAGGAGGTTTTTTTAAAAATTGAAATTCAGTAAAATTTGAGAGAAACATTATGATACAAATGATTGAAAAAATCACGTAGCCAATGACTGTTGCCATGAAAAGATCTTCCTTTAGGCCAAATTTCAACATGAAGAGTAGGTTGAGGGTTTGTTAAAGGTAGAAAATATTTGGTGATATTTTCATTTTATTTTATTTCTTCTATCTAAATAACCGTAAATAAGAATGAGATTGAAATTTTATGATACTTGACGAAATTAAAAATATACCCAAAAAAGGGAGGAAGCAACTGTTTTTTTGTCAAGGTGTCTGAAAATTTTCATAGAAGAGGTAACCGACTTGATAAAGGTATCAACTGACTTTTTAAAAAACTCCGTCATCCCCTTTTCAAGCAGAATTAGGTAAATTATCGAAGAATCGATTTGATCCTCTCACATTCACAGTGAGAAAAAAGCATATAGCCTTCATCTTGAAAATATATGCCTTATTTCAGCCTCTCAGGTGCAAAATAGATTAACCAACGGTTTATAAAATGCTGTATATTTGTTGATACATCGAAACGTTTTGGTTTTTTTTTTTATTGAATAGCTCCATAATTAAAACATGTCAAGGTCTCCTACTACATATAATTTAAAGAATTTTTTTCTTGAAATAATCTGTAAATTGTTCAGTTCATCACCAGTCTCTACCCAAGTCTGTTGATGGGCTTCTTTTTTTTTTCTTAATTTCCATCGTGATATCATCTGCTAAGTTATTCATGGATTCAATTATTTTAAAAGACTGGAAATAAATCATTTGCTCCCAGATATACGAATTATTTCAAACCGGTGGAATTTGAGTGACATTTTTAAAATTTAATTTCCTGAGTAGGAAATATCAGCGGAAGGGAGGCACGGAGGCAATTTCCATTCAAGATAAAACGCAATTTCATAGGCTGCTGCGTATTCTTCTGTTCAATACTCAGGGACGGAACATAATCATTTGATTCCTTCTATTTATTTATCTGTGTAATATATATATATATATATATATATATATATATATATATATATATATATATATATATATATATATATATATATACATATATATATATATATATATATGTATATATATATATATATATAAATATATATATATATATATATATATATATATATATATATATATATATATATATATATATATATAAGGATGGAGCAAAGGATTACAGCAAGTGACAGGTGACAAGAATGGTCGTTTGTAAAAAAGAATTGCCCTTAAAAGGGTCAGAGATATTTAAGAGTATTTCATTCTGATGTCTTGAATGCTACAGTTATTAGTTTGTGTTTCCTGCCTAACATTGCATTCTTTCCAAAATCTGTATTGATTCAGTTGAAAGCTATCTAATTAACGATTTTGGCAACTCTTCTGGAAAGAAATGTTAGCTTTTTCAATGTCAAGGATCGATTCTGAGAATGGGTTTAGCAGGATTGGGAAAATAATTGGAAAAATAATATCCTTTTTTCCAATTTAATTGAATTGAGAAATTTTTTTTCCAGGAATTCAACATTCAAAACCACAAATCATAAGTATATGCATGCTTTCCCAAACTGATTGCAATGCAATTTTTTTTTCATTCTTGAAAGTAAGAGTAAGATATATATATATATATATATATATATATATATATATATATATATATACCCTATTCATGTGTATCATTAGACTTCAAAAACGCAAACAAAATAAAATGGGGCTACTGCAGGAATAAAATCCGCGACCAATCCACGCCAAATGATACATCCATCGAGTAACAACGGGAGAAAAATCCAAAAGAATTCGGATAGATTCAAAAAATTACACATGTACCACTATTAAAACCTTATATATATATATATATATATATCTATATATCTATATCTATATCTATATATATATATATATATATATATATATCCTCTTTGGGTTAAATATTCAAGGACTAAAGCTTTCCAGGCTAATTTACCCCTTCTTTCAACCTTAAAACTGAATAAAAACTTTACATTCATTTCAACCCCCAAATGTGAGGAAATGAACCCATAATTCTTTTTTTTTTTGACAAGAAGGAGTTTACTGCAATTTCCAAACCCTTAACGGGAGAAACGTTTTTCACCTGCATTTAACTTCATGAAAGGGAAACCTTCCCTTCTATTTCTGACCTACCTTTCACTCCTCGAATGGATAAAAGAAATAAACCCCTAATAGGCTGGAGAAGTTTTTCTTGCACGTTTGACCCCTGAGACAGGAAACGTTTCCGCTCACTCTTGACCTTTGGAATGGACAACGTTCCCTTCACTTTTGATTCTTTGAAGAGGAGAATGTTTCCTTTCACTTGGACCCCAATTCCATTTTTCTTCGCCCTTTTAAATGAGATTTATTCTGTTTTTATTCGTTTAATCTAGGGCTTCTTTCAGGCAATTCTTAACATTCTGGCCCAGGCTAGCATGTAACATGGTGAAGCCACTGAAATATTCAGCAGTTAGTTTTTCAAGAAATAAATTCTCTAATGGTTTGTGTTTCAGACTTTTTTCTCATGGCAAAAACAGGTGACAAGCAGATAAAAGGCTTGTTCAAGCCAATGAAGCATTATTTATAGATAATTTATAGATTCATCCATGTGCCTAAATACTTGTAAAAGGATTGAAATTTAGCTGAACCAATTAAAGACTTAATTTTCATTGGATGGGTAATTTGCAACCAAATTTATCGAATTGTGCGTTGCTTTTTTCCCTCCATTAAAGTCAATCACAAGTCGTAGTCCGTGGAACTCCAATGCGTCCTTTCTAACCTCACATGCACACACATGGGGCTCGGAGATCTTTCAGACAAAATAGATAACTGTACAAAGTTACTAGACTACTTTGACAATCGTGTACTGGACAGTGCCAGTACAGCACATTTTCTATTGATCATTGTATTTGTCTCTGTCCCCCTCCTCTCTCTGTCTCTGTCTCTGTCTGTCTGTTAGTCTGTCCATCTGTCTGTCTGTCTGTCTATCTCTCTCTCTATCTCTCTCACCCCCTCTCTCTCTCTCTCTCTGTTTTCTCTCTCGAAAAAAAAAGAGTATCGTGCTATGTGATGTTATGTTTTGATGGCGATAAGATTCAGTTTATGTATTCGTAGGTTGGCGAAAAAAACTTGTGAAGATATTTAAAAACAGATAAATTCATAACTAAAGGAGGCTTTCCTTTCATTTTGTCATTGCTCGTTGACTACTATACCTGCAATGCAAAATTCATACGATTTCCTTTCATTTCTTTGGAATGTACGGTATTGATGGTTTTTCCCTTAACCTTGCTTTATTTTCCTCTTTAACCTGGCTTTCAATTTTCGTTTTAATTGGTGTATATTTCTCTTTTTTTTAAAGTCTTGTTTGCGTTTTGCTTTTTACCTCGAGACCTGTTCGTGTCAAAAGGATTTTCCAGTGACCTTGCACTTTTCTGAAGTCAGTAGATCTGTCATTTTAATCTTGTGTCCCTGGGCAGGTTTGTCAACATTATTATCGTGCACCTCTTTTTTCTTGAGCTATAAATATTTCCGTCGGCTTTTTTTCGCTAGTGTACATGTAGTTGTTGCGTTCCGTTGTATCATTGGTTTTGATATGTTGTAAAAGCCTATTCAAGTTTTTCGCTTACGCCCTTTACTCTTTTCTCGTCTTAGCTTCTGAATGATGGTAGTAGTTTCCCTTGCATTGATTCCCCAAGGATTGGTACATGGGCTTTTTCTTCGTCAATGTGAAAGGCTATTACTGATTCTTGCCCTTTTCTTGTATATTGGTTAGGGTTTTCTGTTTTGGATTCGTCATTTACGATGTTTCTGACGTGGAGAAGTTTTTCTGTCTCTAGGCCTCGTTTTTCGATCTCGATCTTTTCACAGTTGTCTTCTAGCTCTGGGCCTAACATCAAGATTCCTTTCAAAATTTGTTTGACGCGGTTAGAAAACCACTGGCTTTTTGCTTCTACTTGGATCTTTTCTCCCCATGTTTCAAGCATATGATGCTTATTACTATCATTATTGCTGTTGTTGTTATTATTTTTAAGTAGTATCTACATTGCTGGGGTATAAGTATATTATATATACCTACATGCATACATTGAAAACAAAGATGCAAGTACATTTGTGTGGTGTACGTATACGTAGCATATACATGTATCCCCGAAGAACCTATGCATATTAAAATTAGGAGAATGAAGGTTGTGTGTGGATTCCTAATGTGCGTAGATATTTATGTATCGATGACATCTACGCCGTCATTCTTTGTCAGTTTATAAAACAAAACGTTTTAGTTATTTGCATCGTGGTGAAATCTTATTGTCATTATCCCGTATGCTTATTGTCAAAACAAATGATCACTTTTATTTCTTTCAACGTTTTGATCTTCAATTGAAATTAAAAAGAACATTTGAATGATAGACAAATTACCTCTTGGATGGAATCATCGTCGCTGAAATAGTTCTGTATTCCTGTTCGGTAAGCAAGATCGTTGTTCGCGTTTCTAGGTAAAAATTTAATATAGCAATAATGAATTGTTAGGAACAGAAAAGGTTTCCTTAGTTGAATGATTGATGGGATGTTCTTCTGCTGCCAATTTTTCACCGAAGTTGTATTTGTTTCTTACTAAGCTATGACCCTCCGGGAATATTAAAACAAATATAGCAAATAGTCCAAAATGATTGATGAATCGGCATTACAATGATCTTCATCGATGAAGAGAAGGTTTTTGACATGTAACGGACATCCACCACTTTCAGCTTCTTTGACGTCTTCTCTGGATTCGAGGAAATTTCTCCTGAATCTTGAACACTGGTGCGCCTGACATGCATTCTTCACCATAAACCTCAGTCAGCATATGAAAAGATTCTGTAGCCATTTCGTTGTACTCCACCAAACATTAAAATTGATGTGTTGCTCGATTTTTCAGTTTACAGTCATTCCATGTCGGAACGATCTGAGTACTCCAACCAATGCGTAATAGCAAACGAATACCAGCGGCTTGAAAAATGTTATTTTTAAATAGCAAATTAGTCAATATATGCTACCTAGTTTATAAATGGTACTGAGGTTCAACATACATCAGTCCAAACACCTTATTTAGTTACAACACCTTATATCTATCCATCTATCTATCTATCTATCTATTTATCTATCCATCTATCTATTTATCTATCTATCTATCGATCTATATATATATATATATATATATATATATATATATATATATATATTGAGAGAAACAGAAGAAGAGAAAGAGAGAGAAGGAAGGATAATTGTATATAGGAAATTCAAGTCTGCATCGTGACTTTTGTTTCATACCAGTTGTGCAATCGTCAAAACGTGTCAAATCGTCTGCAATTGCACTACAGAGACAGTCTGATGGTTGCATTACTGACATGAAACTCAGAATCACCAAGAAGAACTGAATAAACAGACAACTATCAATATGTGCTCTTTTCCCGATACCAAGCACTCTATAGACATGGATAACACAACCCTATAAAATACAATAAAGATATACGTATATATATATATATACATATATATATATATATATATATATATATATATATATATATATATATATATATCGAGAAAATTAATAATCCGACTGAAATTATTCTAAGAGTATCATATAAATTTGAGACTCTATCTGAAATGATCTTCCGTCGTTACCTGGAGGATCTTTCATTTGGCTCAGACAGCGTAGACAGAATAAACGATTGCAGAAGATTTGGCTGCAACCAATAATATATCTTTTTCAGCCTAGCATTGGTCTTACTATTGAGCTAAACAAATGCTGCTAATGGAAAGGCTCAAATAACTGCTTCAACTCCACATTATTATTTCGTTCAATCATAGTCGAAATCAACTCTTTTTGGTAAGATTTGTTACTTGCCATCGATAGTTAGAATGTTGATTGCTACAACGCTCTGATAGAAGCAAATTTTTTTCAGATTATCAATACGTCATTGGCAATTTCGGTTGAGCAAATTTTTACTTTCAAGAACGAGAAAGAGAAGGGACTACAACCAATGCCTCTTCCCGATAGCCAACAAATGAGCTGAACTAGATCAAAATTCCGTGATATAAAAACCAATTGAAAACTCAAATGACAATGTGCTTGATTCGTCGCATAAATGTTAGACAACTGTTGTACATCACAATTCACACAATGAATCCCCAGAGATCATAATTGAAATTGCAGCCGACAGAAAGTAAGATGGCGTGATGAGCTACACAAACTCAGAAGGTACTGGCTTTGTGACGCCCATGTTACATTGGCCTTGAGAATATTGGGGAAGGTTTTTGTTCAAGAAAGTACCCTACAAAGATGATGATGATGATGATGATGATGATGACGATGACCCAGGCAAGTGGTGCAAAGATCTTGTAGTGTGGAAAAAAGCATAAAATTTCACGCTCTCATCCTTTGATAGGTTCTAATCGTTTCCAGTTATGGAGAAATTTTCTAACTTTCTGACCTTAATAACTGTTGATAAGGGATTTCATTCCCAGGGAAAAAGAAATTTAATCATATAGTTTGCTTTGATGGGTGAAATATTAACGCCGAAATTGAGCACATGAATTTTCAGTTTTTAATGGTTCAGAAGAAGATATGCGAACCGACACCAAAACGTGCGCTGACCCACGTGAGTATACCTGTGAGTGGATTCTGGCCTATGGGTTGAGCAGGATGCATGCAGAGAACTCCGTCCATCATTCCTTATTTTCCCAGTGCGATACCAGGTAAACAAGTATATATATATATATATATATATATATATATATATATATATATATATATATATATATATATATACACATATATGTATATACACACATATATATATATACATATATACACATATGTTTACACACGCATATATATATATATATATATATATATATATATATATACTCTCCAAGGCATTAGAATAGTTCGCCTTTGTTTTAATCCACCGGACAATACAGAAAAACCGACTTAAAATCAAACTTATGGCCATGTATAATTACTATTAAAAGGTAACTCAACCTGAAAATGTATTATCTCTGACAGCGTTGAAATAATCCGTTTTATAGTGTTGAAGTCTCTTACCTGAGCACGTGCATTTTTCTATTGCTATCAGGAGGTTTGCATCGGCTGCTTACGCAGGTAAGTGTGCCTGAGAGTGGGTCGGTGCCTGCTTGTCCTTATCTCTGTGTACAAGTGGATTTAGGCTGATAGACATACGTTGGGTGTGTGGAGGTACGCCTGCACGGGGCCACGTATGTTTAATCGAAGATCAGAATGGCTAAAAATCATTGAAGCATCGACAACGTCCAATACGGTCTTGCTTGTAATGAAAACGTACATTGATCATAGGAATTATTTTATCTAGATTTTATGTTGAAAAGTATTTGTCGGAACTAAGCACTTATTAATCCATCTTCTTCTATTTTGATTAAATAGACAGCCACATCAGGTCTGTTTTTCTGTGTCCGTCTACAAACTATCAATCTATTTCATATCAATTAACTTAATAACCAATCTTGGGCAACAGCACCTTAGTCCCTTTCAGTGTACAAATTCATTTGGACATACCCATTTATCCTAACCCCTTTTTTCCACTTTTGAAAAAGTGAATTCAATGTCACCTTTTGGGGTCACCATCAGCTGCCTAGTTGAATATCTCCTATCTCATACATGGTCCAAACTCTCCTTTTCAACGATGCAGAAGCCTCAGGGAAGCTGAATCTGGATCATCGAAAGACTGGTAGGCGTGGTTGATGCGATGTTCTGGCAAACCCACGTGACGTGTAAAAGTTGGATTCTGAATGCTGCAGTCACGCGGTAAAAAGGCTTACACAATGGCATCTCACTGTTGACCGAGAATATTGAGTTAATACGCATGCCCAATAAGTTGCTTTCTGCCTGGTAGCTTCCTTACATCAAGTCCACGCAACTGGTCCCTAGGATATTTAAAACGTATTCATCCTTCTTTTATGAGTGTAAGCAAATTCGTAATCGAGCAATATAACTGAAATACATATCACAAATATCCATGTATATAACTTGAATATCATAAATAAATATAGTAGCCTACAAAAAGCGGAATGCAGTATCTAGGCTGACCCACTGACTTCGCTGAAATACTGAATAAAAAAACGTCGAAGTCTTATAGTACTCAATTACATCGTCGGAATCTGTAGCATTGGAGAGAAAAAAATGGAGGGAAAAAATTGAGTTAAAATTTATATCTGTTCACTTAACAGAACCGGGGACATGTTGATAACAAATAGTACAGAATGCTGTGAACAAATAGTGATATGCGTTTTCCGAAGAAAAATTCACATCGATTGCCAAAGTTTATACCGACCCAAATAAAAATAATCATTATATTTTGGATAAGAGTTCAGTTCTTGGATATTAAAGGACAGAATGTTTTCAAAGAAGTTTCAATTTGAAATTTCTGGAAAAATCCATTCTTTATCAGATCCCCACCCCTCTTTAATTCACTTGATGATCTTTTTTTCTCAAATTTATCATCATTATCAGTCTTGTAACATCCGGCGTTGGACATAGACCTTCCCCAGGATTTGCCCCACTTCTCTATCATGGGCGTCGCGGAGCCAGTACTTTCTGAAATTGCTAAGTTCGTCTCTCCATCTGATATTCTGCCGGCCTCAGTTGTACATGTGATCATGGGAGATCCATGTTGTGAGTCATGATGTCCATAGGTTGGCCACCATTCTTGCAACACGGCCAGCCTACTGCCATTTCAGCTTTTTAATTGATTGTATGATGTTCCTGACTTGTGTCTATTCACAGATGTATTGTGCTGTTTTATGGTATTTCCATGTGAGGTTGAACATAATCATTTCACGTGCACGTTGCATTGTTCTCAATTTGCAGATCTGTCTCTTGGTTAGGTTCCATGTTTCAGCTCCACCAGTGACTATTGGGAAGATGCATTGGTTATACACCCTTCTTTTTTAGGATTAATGGGATCTTCTAATTTTTGAAGATTTTACACAGATATAAAGGTAAGTCAATGCAAAATAAATTTTGTTCATGTTTTTGAAAAAGCAATCGGGGAATCGACACAAATGAATTATTTATGAATTTTAAAACTGAGAAATAAATTTTAAAAATACTCCTCTTTTTTACTTGTTAATTTATATTTCTTTGGCATCCCCCCACCCTCATGATGAAAAAAATATAATAACGATCAAATTTTACGGTAAAAATTTTTGTTATATTCCCATTGATTTGATATTTACTTTATAATCATTTTTCATTCTAACATTTACATTGTTAAAAGATGAAATTCAATGTTATTTTGACGGAACTATTGGTACTGCTAGAAAATAATTTGAAAAAACTGCTTCGGGGAATTCTCATCTTTTTTTTTTAATATCATTTCTTAATTAGACAATGTGTTTTGTGGATGGCCTTTGCGATTAAATTCTTAGGGGCGGCCTTAACTAACAAGCCAATTCGTAAATCCCATGTTGACACCTGGAGACATCAACACAAATTCAATCCATGACCTTTTCACATAGATATGGCCAGGCTACAATCTCTAAAATTCATATAAATGCCTAAAAAAGAGTTTCCTCAAATTTCTACAATATATGATGTAACGTTTCATTCGTGATACTAATATGCATATTCAATTAAAAAGCCGATGAGTTGTGATTAAAAAAAAAAAAAAGGTCCAAGAAACACTGGGCCGGAAGAAAGAGAATATTACAGGAAGACTAACATTGTTATTCCCATTTACTCCGTCGGGTGCGTCAAAGTGATTTCTATCCTACGCTTTTTCACATAAATACACTAGGCTAGTGGTTTCCGAAATTGTCAATGATTAAATTTTCCTGGCGACGTTTCAAAAAAAATTATATATAGATATAATTAGTTGTGATGTAAAAAGTTCGGACACAGTCGGGGTGTGCCGTGTATGTAGAGTTGTTTATTTACAGAGTCATTCCAAACTTGTTTCGAAGCAGAAAAGCTTTGTCTTCAATGGAAAGGTCTGACATCATCAGCGTTGGTTGAGCAGTAGATTATTATGTAAAATCAGTAGAATGAGACATTCCATTCCAAATCCGACGTGCTGCCGCGGATCAGCAAACTGAATTGATAGTGATGGCTGTCTTGAGAATTAGTTACTGGCTTATATGAGTAGGGGTCAACCAGGGGCCAGATCTCCAGGAGACTGGTTTCCATGGGAACGGTCTGGGTTGGGTGAGGGAATGTTGAATTGAATAAGGGGATTAAAACTTTGGAGGAGTGATATATATATATATATATATATATATATATATATATATATATATATACACACACATGCATACGTCTATATATATATATAATTGGAATAATTTACCATCAAATATGGGTGTGTGTGTGTGTGTGTTAGAGAGTTTTGTGTGTGCATAATTATCGGATTCAGACTTTGTCTATGAAATTATCAGGATGTGTATAAACTCATATAGAAAATATACCCTCGGATGGAAGACTAAGAGTGATTACTGACATAATTGAGTGCTTATGAGAGACAAAATACAAAAACATACGTGTTACGTCAAGCCGTTTTACTTTCTTATATCCCATTTGGCTGGTACTCCCATCTGCAAGATGGATGGAACAATGGAATGTGTGAAACGGCCTTTAATGACTTATGTACATAATTGTTAACATTCGTATTTTACCTGGTGGTCGTTCAAGCAGGAAATTTGAAAAATCAAAATCATGTTGTTTTGTTTTGTTTTTTTTTTCCTGAATAAAATGTCCTGTTCGCATTGGAGAAGGTAAATAATGACGTGTAAAGGGATCGTTTATCTAATTAAGAATCGATAAGTATATCATGAAAAATGTCACTTTATTCAGCACAACCTCTTGGAAAGTTGCGCAGAACACAGTTTGAATCAATCTTATCAATGTGATTATAAGAATTTTCCTTTTTTTTTAATTTTGGATTACGGGGTTTAATGCTGCGTATTACCTGCTCATGAGAATCAGAGGGAGAAAGTTTATTTAACTTCTGCAGGCTCAAAACTTGACTGAATAACTAATCCATTTGCTGTACACCTTCCCAAGTGTTCGGCTGGTGGATTATTTTGTATTCTCATCTCCAGCTGTTCACACTGTCTACCTTTGTTTCGGCACCTTTTTTAGTAACCCCGGAAGTCGAGACGTCAAAGATGACTGTCAAGATGTAGTTTTTGTTTTGTTTTGTGTCATCAAATCACTCAAATAGACTACTTTACGGGGTTGAAGGTTCCAAGCTAAAAGAGTATCCTCTTTTGGAAGTGTATGACAGCAATGTGATTACAAAGTTCTGAAGTCAGATTTAGAAATCGGTTGGTCAATTTCATTTTCTACTTAATTTGTTAATCTGTCATGTTTTAATTTCACCTTTGCATTCATACCATGTTTGAAGCAATGATTTTGGATTATACAGGTGAGAAATTGATGGAATATCAATTTCATCTTACAGGTGTATTTTAATAGCGCATGGAGCTTTATATCATTGGTGAGCTCTTACTTACAGATGCTTAAAAACGGTAAATACCTTAGAGTTTGTGAAAGCAATGCACAGTAAAATTTTTTATGTTACAATGTTGGGTAGGGGGTCCATCGATACTTCAGATGGTGAACATATAAAAAGAATTAAATATTGTTCATATATCTCCAGAGTACATTTGAACATTTTCTGATGAAGTCAAAAGTTGTTTTTTTTTCTATTGAAAAACTAAAAAAACAAAAAACAGTTTTTTCTTCTCTTTTATGTTTTACTATGCATCTGCTAATTATGGTAATTTTGAAATTTTGTATTACTAAAACCGAGTGTGTGGCACTTTACAAATTACAATCGGGATTGCCTTCCCTACATAGTACCGGGAAAGCTTTAACTAACCATCCCTTTTTACAGACACTAAAATATTTGTGAGTTTTTCAGCATCCGTAGGTCAGAGCCCACCCGTGATTCGGAGCGTCATACACCACTGGTATTTATAATATCATAATGTGAGATCCTTGGCTGACGGCTTCTAAGAAGTATTTTAACACGCTATGCACAAATCCAGTCTGAATTGGCAAATACGAACAGATATAAATTCTTGATAAGATGAAATGTAGTCACATATTTTATTGTGATTTCCCAATGGAAATATGATTTAAGACAGGAAATGAAACAGAATTATATTGTTCGGAAAGATGTAGACAATTTTATGGTGTTATTGCAGTCATGCTGCAGTTCAATATATACTAATCATTTTTCCCGTGTTCATATCTATTTCGTGAAATTGTTCATCCGCAGATGATATTTCTACTTTCATAGATAATTTGTTTGATTCATGGTGGAAGAATCTTCATCTAATGATAATTCAGGACGGGGATCTTTGTGCTTGCATAGAAAATAATCTCAACTTATGAATAATTGCGGTTCATGCTTCTCTTTTTCTTATTGTGTGTACGTGAATCTGTGTTCATCTACAATATTCATCTCATTTTTAGGCCATGTTGTGTCAATTTCAGTTTCATCAATTAATCGATCCACGATATCAATTAAAAATCAATTATTTTAACCGATAAAGCTTGTTCGGAGAAAAAAAAATAGGGAAGTTTGCGTCTTGCACTCTGGTCATGATCCCTTCTCTCTTTGACTATTTGGGGAATCTTCCCCAATTAGCTGTGTTCGTAATAGCTGGTTGCAAAGAAAACCAGGACAAAATATGGAAATGTTTTTCCATACCCAGTCACCAGTCGAACCCAGCAAATGTCCCTGCTATTTAAGGACGGCAATTAATTCGAGGTTAATCGTTTTTCTTCTCTTGTTATTTTCGGCGTTGCACGATAATTTCGAGACGCAAAACGAAACACTATTTTTAAAATAAAAACAAGCAAAAATAGTTTCAAAGAGGAAATGATGTCCCATTTTCAAACTTCTTTTGCTGATTTCCTTCATATTTTCACGGCTCCATTCATCTGCGAAATCTAATCATAATTTAATTGCGACAAAAACCGAGATATTGAAATTCATTTGTTTTCTTCAAAAATGGACAAACATAAACTGTTTATTTCTGAGTTTCCTAATTACCAGATTTTTTTCTCCAAGTGATCAACGGCTCTTCACAATTGGATTATGCATTTTTACCGCAATATCCAAAGCCTTGCTACAGTTTTATTTTAAAAACCTTTGTATTCCATTACATTATAACAATTTTAACTCCGAATATTATAGGAATAGTATTTTTGTCGTATAAAATCCTCCTACATATCATTAAAAAAAGAAATAAATTGTACCAAACTTTTTAAAAAGACATGGAAAATAACATTTCCATGTTCATTAGAACCTTTTTGTACTTAAAGATTTTCCATGGAAAATATGCAATTTTTTCAGCCCACTCAAAGGCCCTGACAACGATATCATATAAATATGTATTTACTTATGATTTTAACTACTGTTCTTTTGGATAAAGGTAAGTAGGTGTCAATACTGCAGGCTGGCTAGTCAGTGCACTTACGTTACTTAAACTTGGCGGTTGTACGAGATCTGGTGTATCCAACAAGGTTTGGTAGTAAGACTCATAATGCAAGGAATAGAATAATCAAAACCTTATACGTACCCTGCAAACATCAATCTATGAAATACACTCAAGAACTTACACACGCATGAAAAGTCGAACACAAGTTAAGCGTTATTCATTTTGTGATTTTTTTCTTTCTTTTTTTTTTTTTTCCTTTTTTCATCAGAGCCTTCGCGGACATTCCGATAGAAAAACAGCAATAAATGAGAAAAAAAAACTTTTCAAAAAATAATGATTAAAATGACTACTCTGAATGCAGATACTGAAGTCAAAAAGCTGGTAAAATCATCATCAGTAAACTAACCATCCTAATCCACTTACGCCTGAAATAGAGTGAAGACCTATGAGATTGGAACACTATAATCATAATGCTATCACGTATGAAAGGGAACCCGAAAAATCTGATCAACTACAGGCTAGAAAGCCTACTCAACTGCATTGACAAACTCTTTAGCAAAGTGATCACTAACCCAGTCACTGGAAGAAGTTGGCTTGAGATGAAGCTACTCTAGTATTGACCACCTCCGTTCCGGAAATCAACTAAAAGAGAAAAGCAGCAGGGTTTAAATGCCACTTGCTGTATCGTTTGTCGACTCTAAGGGGGCTTCAACTCAGTAGAAACCCCCAAGCTAATTGACACTATCATGAAACTAGGCGTAGACCCAGTCAGAACATTTCAACATATATACCGCCACAACAGCTCCTTTATCAGACAACATAGACTGATACTAGCCCAACGAATCTCTTCAGCTCTAGATGATCCTCTGCAACCTAGACTGGAAAAATAAAGAATCAGAATGGACAGTGAATACCTAAGTTACCTTAGATTTTTTGACAACTTTTTGCCCTTTACGCGAAAAAAACCCCATGATCTTCAAGTGATGATAGACGAACTGAACGAAGAGTGCAAGAAAATTGGACATATAATTTTTGATAAAACAAAGGTCATGTACTAACAAACAGCAACCAAAATCGAAAATGCAGAGCTAGACGGAGAACAACACTACATATACAACACACACGTTGAAGGCAAAGACAAAAAAAGATCAGAATTGGAAACGCAGACATAAAAAAAGGTCTACATCAACCCGGAAAAAAAACCCTAAAAAAAGAAGAAATCAAAAGGAGGATCACTGTACGGCGGTAAACTTTGTTCAACATCCAAGAACAGAGCAATATCATTAGTTTTAAAAAGAAAGGTCCACAATCAATGCATCCCCCTAATAGTGACACATGGAGCTGAAATATGAAATGTAACCAAAAGAATGATCCTCAAACTGTGAACCATGTAACGTGTACATGAGAGAATCTTGTTCATCATCACATGGAGAAACTACAAAACAGAACAGAATATCGGAGAAAATAACACTCAGGAATATCATAGGATCTATTGATGAACACAAAAAGTAATGGGCTGGTAATGTTGCAAGAATGTCAGACAACCAATTAACATCCCAACTCACAACGTGGATCCAAAGAGATCTGGGAAATATATAAGATTGTGTGACGAAGAAAAACAACTTTAGAAAGCATGGGAGAGAGGTCTAGCAATGATTTATGTACAAAGATCTTCTTCTTCTTCTTCTTCTTCTTCTTCTTCTTATTATTATTATTTTTATTATTATTATTATTATTATTATTATTATTATTATTATTATTATTATTATTATTATTATTATTATTTGCAATCTCACACCAGTTGCCTGGTGGTAACCACGGGAGTTATGAGTGACAGCAAATCTCCTCAAGTCTCCAGCTCTTCTCTCTTAGTTCTCATAGGCCACAGTAATACTGCAGTTTACAGTTTCACACCAGTTGCCCAGTGGTCATCGCTGAAGGCTAACTGACAATAATTCTCCTCAGGTCTTCAGCCAGCATCTCTTCTCTCCTTTGCCTATCATGCCAGTTATTATTATTATTATTATTATTATTATTATTATTATTATTATTATTATTATTATACAGAGAGTTATGTTGACTTTAACCATTAGAGGTCAAGTTGTACATCATTACCACTGTGTTGTTATCTCTCTACTGCACACCTCAGATTCAATGCTTCGAGACTAGGTAAGTAATGCTGAGCTAACGAAATATCCCTATACACAGCTTCAGCTGCCATTTGAACACGCCAACAAGTAAGACAAGGAAACAGACGCTGCGTCGGAGATTTTGGATACAAAGAAACGGAAGGAGAGAGGTGAAGATCTTGCAAATTCTGCAACTTCAGAATCATGAATTCATTTTTCAAAAAGAGAACCCAATAGAAAATGGACTTGTGAGAGCCCCAGCTATGAAACCGAAAATGAAATAGACTACATTTTGACGAACAAAAGCCACACCATCAAAGACGTTCAAATTCTAAAACAAGTAAATGTAAGAATGGTAAGATGTAAGATGCAAATAAACACCAATGAAGAACGCAAGAAAATGTTCAACACCAGACCGCAGCCACTAAACATACCGAATGAACTCACATCAGCCTCCAAGTTAGAATTGAAAAACATATTTGATATCTTTACCGACGAAAACGACACCAACGTCAACAAACTTCACAGCAAAATAACAACTGCTGTATTAGAAGCTGCCAGTATGTTTAAACCAAGAAACACAGCGACCATAAGCAAAATCTCAGATGAAACTTTGAAACTTATTGAAAAGAGCAGAAACCTTAAACCACCGACAATCATAAAGGAGAAAAAAAGGAGAAACCGGCCTGAACAAAACAATAAGGAAGAAACTAAGAGATGACAAAAGAAAGTATACGGCAGCCATCATCGAGACCAATCTCGAAAAAATGTTGAGGATTTCAAGCAATAGACGGTACAGAACAGAAACTGATAAGTAGCATTCTCGAAGCAAAACAGACATAACGAGAGACAGAGACAGGATTGTTGAATGCAGCCAAGAATTTTACCAGGAAATCTACTTTTCATAACACGAACAATATAACAACAACCAGAATATACATGAGGCCGACAATCAGTTCGACGACTTCCCCAAAGTTGCACCATGGGGAGTAAAGCAAACAAACAAAAAAAAGGAAAAGCCCCTGGACCAGATGACATCACCATCGATCTTCTCAAAAAATCTGGTAAGAGCGTCAACAGAAAGCTAGCTATTTTATTCAACTTGTGTTTAATATAGAGTAAAGTCACACAGCCATCATAATGCATCTACATAAAAAACAAAACCACGAAGACCTCAACAACTACAGACCAATGAGCTTACTCAACTGCATATACAAGATTTGTTGATGACATCGTCCTTTTCGCAGAGAACTTACATGACCTCCAACTAATGCTAGATGAATTAAACGAAGAAAGCAAAAGAGCTGGCCTACACATGAACATCAGCAAAATAAAAATCATGTGCAACAATCATGTCTAGAATAAGGACATATGTCAAGATAGAATATGCAGAGCTCGGCAAGGTAGACAACTACATCTACCTAGAACAATGAATCTCCCCGAGATCCTCAAAAGAGGAGGAAATCAAGCAAAGAATCACCCTAGGATGGCAGGCCTTTGGCAGAGCAAGCCCGACTTTCAAAAACCAGACAACCCAAAAATCCTAAAAAAAAGAGTAGACAACCAAGGCATGCTCCTAATACTTATGGAGCTGAAACGCCCTTCTTTAACTGTAATGTAGTACACCTGTTGTGCCAGTTGGTTGAGGGCTACATGGTCTGCATCGTCAGGGCACGTTTTTTTGCCCTTGATACCAGTGCCATCCGTAGCAATGTGTTCACGTTGTTAGAAAAGGAAGTACATCAAGTGCTAATGTGCTGATGAGAATGGTGATTTGGACGACGCGCCGGAAGGGATTCCACGAGATTGAGCATTTCACTCCCGAACAACTGATCGCATACTTTAAGCATCAACTTAAGGCTTAGATCAGGGTCTAGAGAGAAAGGCTCCCTTCGTCGGAATTCAATGGAAGGTGGGTGAGAGTTGCCCAACTGTGTAGAGGGTGAGCGGCTGAATTTGTGACACTTGCTGGTAAATGAAAAGGATCTTGGAGACTTGAAACGAATTTGTCAGCCTATTCCAGGTTAGAGTAGATTAGTTTTGTCTTTTCTTTTCAGTTAATCAACTTTCCAAGCTAGGGAGGGAATGAGCATCAGCCCCCCATTTCTTTCCGTCCCCGCTTTTTGTTTCGGCTACCCTATGCCTCCCCCATCGATGACAGAAGGTAAAGTTCTCCGGAGGATGTCGGAAGTATTTTTTTTTCCGACTTCCATCTTCTTTTATTTTTTTCGGTTAACTTGGTGCTCTACCATATTAGGCTTTTGTGGGGGGGGGGGGTCACATAATTATCTTGTTTTTTTTGTAAATATGAATCAATCATTGGGGTTATTTTTAATTGTAAATATCTATCACGTTTTTATCCCCCATACGCACAAAAATTGTAAATATGGGTTTAGATAAGTTCATCATAGAGAGAGTTTGGTATTGTGGTAAATGTAGTATGGAAAAAAACCGGAAAATGTGTTGTTTTGGTGAATGGAACAATGTAGTAAGATTGGGTCAGTACATGAGACTAGCAAAGATAAAAATAGCAAAGAGATGACCAGTCCCATTACCCAAAACCCCTTTGTGACCTCGTGTCAAATTTTTCAAATTTTTTGTAAATTCTCAAAATTGATATAATCTGTTCTTTGACACCCTCGGGCTAAGAAGTTGATCGATGTCTGGGATTGTCCCCATCCCGGAACCACTGACCTGCATTCTCAGGCTCGTCCTGAGAGCATCAACAGGATCCGTTCTGTGAACCACGTCAAGCTTGCCCTAATGACTCCGTGTAAACACACCTCGAGAGTAAGGAAGCCTTGAACAACAGGATTTATCCTGTGGTCATAGTCCAGCTGGTCCCAGCCTCCTTGCAAAATCATGTACAAGTAATCGGGTCGGTCACTTTGCCTGCACGTTCTCAAACGTATGGGACCCAACCTTAATCCGACATCGTGTCATATTTACGGTCGTGGGGATGCAAATGAATAACCTCAGCTCCCCTTTTTCTGGCCTTTCCAGCAGGATCAGAGTGTAGTATCTGTTCCACGGCAGAGCCTGAGGCGCAGGTACTGACCCTTGCCCTTCGAATGGGCCGGAGATTGTGTTGTGGTTGACATCAAGGACCGAGTGCAACAGTGTAATGCGTTAGCCTATGAGGTTTTACTGAGGCTGCGCATTGCTTCGCGCATTGGGGCTCTTTGGACTCGTCCTTGGGCTCTCCAATTACTACTCTTCCCAGCTGTGGAGGGTCTGTTGCCCCGGGGCAGCACTGCTCCATTGCACTTAAAGGAGCAGGTCCCACAGTAGACGCTTTCATGGCAGAGGTTTTTTTAGCTTCTGCGGTCGCTTGGCAACCAAAGTTGCATCGGCTAGTGCAATTTTTCAAGGGTTGCGACTATTTTCCCATGTTAATCCCCAACTTTGTGTCATATTTTGCTGTGGTGGGACAGTAAATAAATAGCATGCTCAACCTTACAGGGGGAAATTACAAGACAGCACAATACATCTAAAAAAAAAATGGGAGTCCGAGACATCATCGATCCAATTAAAAAACTCAAATGGCAATCGGCAAGCCATGTCGCAACAATGGAAGGCAATCAATGGACATCTCGACTCACAACATCTATCCCCGGAGATCACACGAAAAAACGTGGCTGACAGAATACAAGATGGAGAGATGAGCTAGTCAAATTCAAAAGATACTGATTCCACATTGCCCATAATAGAGAATTGTGGCGGATCTTTGGGAAGGTCTATGTCCGACGACGGACGTTAAAAGACTGATGATGATGATGATGATGATGATGTCATCCAATGTAAAAGTATTTCTCTCGGGGCCGGCTACGACTCCAGTTGTCTCTGCTTGGGCTCGATAAATCCCATTACTACTTACTCGGCCCGTTTGCAGTTAGAGTCAACAAGCACCCAAGGTGGCATCACCTTCATTTCACTCCGAGCTCTCTCATCCATAGCTCAGGGAAAGATGGATTCATGCCTTTCGTGAGGACATTAGCTGAAGGTTGACACACCTGATCCTAACCGGAGTTTAAACTCGGCTCACCGAATCCGTTCTCTGTTCTATTTCCATTTTAAGTACCTGCATCCCCTCTAAAAGACGTTGTTTCGGAATAACTTTGTTTATATACGAACACATGGGTACAGAAATGGAAAAAATACACAGTAATGTAAGAGAGAACCGTGATGAAGCTGATTTTTCCAGAATAAGCTGCATTCTACTCGTAGAAAACAAGTTGTCTAAATATACCGCAATGAATATTACAATAAATAAAACGATCCACTCCTTCAACTTCGATATAGATTTGTGTGTTTCAAACGCTCACAGGCGTACATAAATGGTGGGGGGTATCCCGACGGGGCTGGGTGACCAGCCACTCTGACAATCATTGACATAGATAAATATCGTCAAATATCTTTTTTCATCAATTTTACGTAAATGCATTTTTAATTTTTCCGCATCGTTAGACCAGGATCGAAATTTTTTGACGATTGGGAATCTCAAAAAATAATCATCCTATTTTCCAAAGTCTGATAATAAGTGTGGTTATTACACTAGATTGGATAAATATCGTATATTTTTACCTTTTTCATTCTCTAAACGAGTTCATACCCGAGGGGAAAAATCATATATTCAACGTTCTACGAGAAGAAAAAATGCTCTCAGTGGGAGAACACATGATAACGATGGGAGTGCAATTTTTTCTACAAGCAAAATTCTTGCCTTTTATCTGAAGTCAATTGTTATAGAAAGAAACACAATGTTCATTTCAAATAAGTAGATATCCTGTTATCATTAGTTCATTGGATCAGGGACATATACAACATGAACTATTTCATTTCGTTCATGAAGCACTAAATGAATTCGACATAATCACTAAACCAATGAAACATCGACTTGGATGCGTTAATCCTTTAACCACATAATAAGCTGAGATGCGATTCTCTCTATTTATTCAGCTGTCGCTGACATACCTCATTGGTTAATCAACTTCCTATTATGACTCAACATTTATGCCATCGATTACGTCATAGAAACTCTGAAGACTTGAATCATCTGATCACATAGAAATAGCTTACGCTGAGTTGAAACTTTGAAAAACTCAAAATCTAGGTTACTTGAATTACTAAAAGAATATTACCAAATAGCTTTAGGCTCATTGGGGACAATAATGTGCCAATAAGCCTGTCATTTTGGACAGGTAAATTCTATAGTTCCCTAAACTTGTAAAGAGTTAGGACGGAGAAAAATCTATGAAAGATTTGAAACCATCCAGAGACTATAGATTTATTGCCTGATACAGAATACTCAGAAGATTGCTGATGTATTGAAATGACTCGTTGTTTTTTAATAGGTGTATTAGAACAAATTTCAAATATCGCAAGAAAATCACTTATTTTACTTTTTCTTAAAAACTGTTTCATCATTACTCGCATCAATATAAAATAAGGGAAGGGTGTTTCAGTGGGAATTGTGCAAAAATACGATTTGATTATGCTAACCTATGATATTTAAAGAAAAAGAACATGTTGCAAAGGATGAAAACGCACACCTGTGACTCTGAGATTTGAATGAATCACTCAATGCAAAGTAGATCTTGTTCCTGTAAACAAGAAGAAAAAAAACCTTTTCAGTATTTGCTATTCAAGTAGAGGAGACGATGAAGTTGAGCAAAAGAAAAGCCAGGATCTTGCAAGATCACTGAAGAAGCTGTGCAACACGAAAGTTGCAGTAGTACCAATCGTTTTCCGAGAACTGGGAACAATGCCGAAAAGCTCAGCAAAAAACTTATACAGACTGAACTCCTACTGAAAAATCGAAACAAAACACAACAGCTCTCAAACAGAGGAGAGTGTTCGGATGTTGGGAGCTTGCTGTCTCTTGATCTAAAGTGTGATCCTCCTGTTAAGTCGGTTTCATTCAATCAGTTAATATGCACATCGAGGTACCAAAAAGAAATATGATATCACAGTGCTTGTATCTGTGTTCAAATGCACTGCGTGGTCTCTAAACGACTGCATTGTTGTCAGCCAGAAGACACAAATTAAATCTTGATGAAGATTACGAAAATCAAAGAGAGAAAAACAAGTTCGGTAACAGATAAGTCAATAAGCAAACTATATTTCCGTTGCCAGTCTGAAAGTAAGTTCGACGATACAATTATACCTGAAAACAAGCAAAGAAGCCATTGTATCATTAAGATTTATCTGGTTTTACTTGATATAACATTTTCAAAGAACCACAGTACTCCATTAATTATCAATGCCAAAGAGCAGAATTTATAAAATATCCTGTAGGCATCAACTTCACTCTTAACATATTCTCTAAACAATCAAAAATCAGGTAACTGTATGCAAACTACCGAACTTTAATGGGAGGTGACCGACTCTCTATCCACGGCATCTCTCTCCTTCTCTCTTGATATATATATATATATATATATATAAGAGAGAGAGAGAGAGAGAGAGAGAGAGAGAGAGAGAGAGAGAGATCCACACGCATTCACACATGCACAAATACTTATTTCTTACCACTTCCTTCTCGAATCACTTAAAATCCAGTGATCCAAAATTTATTGCATTTTCGAATAAGTACCGCCCTCTATATATAGTTTTTCCTTCAAATCTATCAAAAGGTTATTTCATTTACATTAAAGAAAACTGGCCATCATAATGTTCCTCACCTACACAAGTGAATCTGGTTTTGTACGGTTCAAACTTCAACATCGTAGTCGCCCCAAAACCGAACATTCATTACAATGTTTTATTTTGTCAAAACTCCTTTACTAATCTCTTTTTCTATGGGCTTATTTTGCCCGTAAATAAAAAAAAAAAACAAACGATGGTCTTCACTGGACCACCAACGGTCAATTCCTTTTCGACGATTTCATGGAACGTTATAATCACAGAAACATAATTAATTAACACTTATTCCACAATTACGTATTCAATATTCCCTCAAAACCTCCGAAAATCATGAAACAAAATTATGAATGAAATGGCATCGCAAAATCAAATGACACAAAATGTACCCTCCAGAAAATTGCAAATAAATAAAATGTGGGTACCCATGTCCCTACCAATATATAAATAAAGTGAAATGAAATACCTGTGCCTGCAAAATTTCCGTCTTGCTAGCAGACATCCAAGGTTGCTTTTGCTCGCACAACGAACCGTCAAAGATATCTAACCAAATAATGAATCAAGTGATACACACACACAACAGTAAAAGGAAAAAATGAATGAACTTTGAACTATATTTACCGAGTACAATAACATTCTGGGAGAGTTTACAAGAAAAATAAGTTTCGAAAAAAACAGTGCTGGTGATCGGGGGATGAATTTCGTACACTCATCACCGAAAGATAGTACACAGCTTTTTTCTTTCTAAAAATCAGTAAATTAAAAACCTCGTGCAAAATACCATGGAGCACAAATCGGTTAGAGGCATTTTTTCCTCTCTATGATGCGAACTTGGCCCTAATTCTCTAGATTTCGTCCAAGGTGCAGATATTTCTCGATTTCACAGCCAAAATATTGAAAAGCATTTCCCTGCAGTAAATTGTCCTAAATATTGAAATAATCAGTCGAATTGTTTTCACTGGAAGAAAAATTATATAGAGGGTTCAACATATCATAATAGAAAGTCCAGTTGTATAATAAACAAAAAGATAAATACTTGAAAATTTCTCAGCGATGTTCCGCTGAAAAATGAGAAAGCAAATACTTGCAGGCCTCAGGCACAAATGATCGTAATTAGATAAAAAAAATTTCTGGTTGAAAACATGTATGGTTTCCCTCCTTTTTTTGTTTTTGTTTTTCTATCATGATAAATGTTAATACTTTTTTTTTTCTTATTTACTTTTGATTCATGTTTTTTTTCTATTCCACTGTTTGAATAATACGTAAGTCCTCCTTTTTCGTAGTTTATGTTATGACGGAATATTTTTTTTATTTCGTCCACATTTGTACAACTTGTTCAGTTATTTCATTCGTTCATTTTTCTTTTGTCTCCATTTGTGCAATGACTTGCTGTCACTTGGTCTCTGATGACATCACTTTACGTTGTAACCTTCTTTTTCAACTGGAGTAGTATTTTTTAATCACTTATTCCGGTGGGCACATATGCGATTTTGATATCCCCGGATCAAGTCAGTGTTAAATCAAAAATTCAAGCTGGTCATCGAGTACAATAAAAAGCCTTTGAAGTACATGCATTTAAAGGTGTCGTGTTGTTCTTCTGAAATCTCTGGTGGCTGAATATCAACTCAGTTATCCGTGGACGAAAAAAAGAAATGTGCATGATGGAAAAACGGAAGTCACCATGAACAAAACTCGGGATGGAGACGTATGGAAAGAGTCACGACGGTCATCATTTGAAAGAAGAAAGAAAAGTGAC
>OY735206.1:38615121-38620121 GCA_963457665.1 Thysanoteuthis rhombus
ATATATATATATATATATATATATATATATATATATATATATATATATATATATATATATATATATATATAAACAAATGTGTCTGCTGCAGCTGACTTCTTTATAAAATTGCTTCTAGCTGAAACCTGATGTAGTGTCTCCATTTTGAATACTGTTCACCCTAATCCTGGGCCGGACTAAGCGGCTTTGGAAGGCTTCACTTCCGATAATAATGATTGATTCAACAACCTAGATTAGCCCATCCCCGACAGAACTGATCAGTGTAGAAAGCCCGGGTTTTACTTAGAGAAGGACAACCTGAGTGTCCAAGTGTCCCATGTGTCTGTCTGGGGCGGCAGTCGTATCATGTTCTGAAAAGACATATAATTACTATCGCTCACCACGCAGTCTCAGACGGGGCTTCCTGTTTTCTAAATCATAGATCAAGCAACATCCATTGTAGTCTGACTTGGTTCTTTTGTCAAGACTCAGCTCAACGATTTGCTGTGCATAGACGAGGCCAGAAGAAAGGGTTACAAAATAAGAGGTGTGCCGAGGATTTCCTCACTGAATTGAATAACCGTAGCCCCACAAATGACCTGTTCAACCAACCAGCCAGATTGACTAGACTTTTTTATTTCTTTCGTCTATGTGTGTCCGTCCCAGTGTGTCTCCAGTTGTTCCCAGTCAAATTTTTGCCTACAACCTTGAAAAAAAAAAATTCTTTCCTAAATTTTTTTAGGTGATTTTAGATAATTTTCTACATAATCAGTTCTGGCACCCATACTGGCAAATGTGATTTTTTGATGCTAGTCTCCAATATATATTATGTGACATACATTTTAACCACCGGATTGTTACAATTAAATTTGGACACCTAGTCCCGTTATTAGCACCTCAAATCAATGACTCTTGATGATACTATATAACTAACATTGTTAACCCCTGCTTTACGAAAGTTCGTTTCACGCCACTTCGATTTCAAGAAATACCACCAAAGTTTTGAAACGCGTCTGTGAACATCTGTGATTTATCGTGAATCATTCAGTAAATTTTGTCTTTAGCTTTCATAAAGAGGGCTTGTCAGAGAATGACGCTTAATTCAAAATCGGCAAACATTGAAAAAGTTAATCGTTTGGCTATGGATAGGGCAGTGAGTCAAAACACATTGTAAGGGAAACTATCCCACAACCTATACCACAAAAACTAATGGTCCCCTCTTCCTTTATTCGATGAGTGAACTCGTGTGTCCCTACAAAATTCAGTTGGGTTGATAAAATCTTTTGGATACACTAGATGTAAATTCATAAAATCATTTGAATACACTAGATGTAAATTCATAAAATCATTTGGATACACTAGATGTAAATTCATAAAATCGTTTGGATACACTAGATGTAAATTCATAAAATCATTTGTATACACTAGATGTAAATTCATAAAATCATTTGGATACACTAGATGTAAATTCATAAAATCGTTTGGATACACTAGATGTAAATTCATAAAATCATTTGGATACACTAGATGTAAATTCATAAAATCATTTGAATACACTAGATGTAAATTCATAAAATCATTTGGATACACTAGATGTAAATTCATAAAATCGTTTGGATACACTAGATGTAAATTCATAAAATCATTTGTATACACTAGATGTAAATTCATAAAATCATTTGGATACACTAGATGTAAATTCATAAAATCGTTTGGATACACTAGATGTAAATTCATAAAATCATTTGGATACACTAGATGTAAATTCATAAAATCGTTTGGATACACTAGATGTAAATTCATAAAATCATTTGGATACACTAGATGTAAATAGTAGCATAAACTGGAAGGAAAAAATGTTAATAATCATTTATAAAACTTACAGCAGAGTGAATGATAAGAAAGTTTAGTGTGTAAAATACCGTTCGACAAACTGGATTGCACCGTTCGAGTGTTAATATTGGACAAGTTTAACGAATCAGCCACGATAAGTTTTTTTTTTATCTGAATCATATTGTCCACATAAATACATTGACAATTCGGAATTATATTGTCCGCATAGATAAATTGAAAAAACAAAAAATATGATACATGTATGATTTCGTAAATATTCCTTAACTTTTCACATTTTCTTTTTACTGCACAGTGTATTTTTATGATGCAGTTTTCTGTAGGACGAGGTTGCCAGAAGTGGTTTCAATGTATGCATCTGACATATAGAGCTCAATGCAGCAGGGAATAGTCAGATGCAAGAATTTGAATACGGCAACTGCTCAGCCTGATGTAGTCACTTCTGCATGCATAAGGACTAGTGTCGACCCACTACCACGAGGCCGGTCCCCAGGCAGTTTTGATAAATTCTGTGTGCAATCCACGCATCATAACTTGACTTTTCTTTAAATGATGAGCTTCAAGGTGTTCCCATAGCAGATATTTTGATGAAGCATGAGACTAGCTCTAAGAGAACACAGGAACTTGCATAGGATTTAGATGTTTGGTAGCCGTTTATATCAAATTGATTGCAGGCAACACCATTGTGTGAGCGTACTTTCATCGAACAAGGGCAATATTACCAAAGTACCCACTTTGGCGGATTGATAGATGTACTTTTGTGGCCTGAAGTGCTGCCCATGGAATAAATTCATCATCTTTAACGGCATTCTTTTCCAATAGGACTTTCATCTCTTGCAGACACCTAATCTATTTTTCCCTTGCCAAGATACTATCTCTTAGGCTGACATTAAACTGGGATGGATGTACTTTTGGTTTCAGAGACAGTTGATACATACTTTACCTGTGTAAAGAATTGTGACTGATGTACAATCTTTTTTTCTGATTCATGTTTCGTGTTCCTAGACATATCTGTTGAACGGCCAATCAAATATATTTCTGAATAATTGATGCTCCCTACCTAATAAAATTAAAACCAATCAAGAGAAAATGACTCCAATAACTCATTCTTTAGAGCAACATTTTTTATCAATCCGATTTTTAAGTACATGATTGGGTATAATACTTTGAATTCATATTCAATATATTCAAAAAAACTTTTAAAGAAGGGTTATACTGATGAATATCCTGGCACATGTTTAATGTATGTTCACAGAAGAATAAAGAATAAAGTCGCCAATCGAACATGGGAAGCACGATTATTGAATGTCAACTTTTTATATTGATCTCCGAATATCATAGTCAATCGACAGAGCCGACATGATTTTGTAACATTTTGCACGATTCTTACGATAAGTGATCCTTAACAGATGGATAAAAAGGCGAGGCATACATTGGATCAAATGTCTTTTTATCTTAAAATGATCTCAACAAATCATGGTTGAATTTTTCCACATTTTGTTTTTATCTTCTATTGTTAAGATATGTGACCTCTTAACAGCTAGAAATACATGAAGAGATCTTTTCAGACGACCAATATCCATCGTAAACACATTATCGTACATAACACTTTTCTCTTAATCACACATATCGAATATCATATTAGAGATGTTTCATGAAAATTCAACTAATAACTACATATATATATATATATATATATATATATATATATATATATATATATATATATATATATATATATATATATATATATATATATTTGAAATAATGTATCTGATTTAATACTCAAGGGGATGAACATTCAATAGAAGTGATATGAAAAACGGGTCACGTTTTTTGTTAAACATATTGGTCCCTCATCGTTGAATATGTTTTTTCTGTGGGTAACCTACGTAATTAAGCCCTCCAAAAATTTTAATTGTGTTATATGGATAATATCCATAAACAATGTATAATGATGATACTCTACAGAAAGTGACAAACTACTTGCAGATATAAAAATCTTAGTTTGAAGTGGGCGAAGCGAATACAACTGCTTAGATTTAAAATTCCTTTTAAACGGTTACATGGTAAACAATTGATGATCCCAACAAAGAAATATTTACATATAGCTTCAAAACTTCAGGGTCGTTTAAAACAAAAAAAAATACTGAAAAAATAATCCACATTAACAGTTTTGGAGAAATAAGTGACAGAAGTGACAGAGAAAAAAAGATTTTGAAAAAAGTTTTTTAATGTTTTAATGTTTAAAACCGTAAAGCTTTCTAGACTCTCCCCCTCTCACTCTCTCTCTCTCTCCATATATTTATAGAGAGAGAGAGAGAAAGAGAAAGAAAGCTGAAAACATCACTGATACGTTTCTAAAAGTTGATTTCTATATACCCAAACCTTTCAATGTTAACAAATATATTATCACAGATATTGACTCCCTGTACACAACCTTTCAATGTTTAAACTTATTTTTTTTTTTTGCTTCCCTCTCCCTCGGATTAAATTCTGTCAATTTGGAAGCTGTATAAGCAGGTTGAAACTTACTTTTTGAAATACATCAGATAATTTTTAGACTCATTCTAATATAGCCACCAGGTATTGTGGAATTTACGAGTGAGAAACAAAATTGCAACAGCGTGAACCAAGATTTTGACTGGTATTGCATGTTAGTTTTAGAATGAAGGTAAGATTCTCGATGGGGATTAGATTTTGTTCGACTTATCGGCAAATCATCAGTGTAATGTTGTAAAACTAAAGGGTAAGAAGGTTCACTCATTGTTATGAAATCTTTATCTGGAACATTGCTTGGCTATTGTTTCAATTAGGCATTGTTGAGTGGAATTAGATCCTCGAGAGTGTTCTCAATTCTCTTTCAGACAGCTTTTATCAGGCTGAATATCTGATTAGTAACAACAGTTAGTTCAGATCAAATGATATATATATATATATATATATATATATATATATATATATATATATATATATATATATATATATATATATATATATATATATATATATATATATATATAAAACCGATACATTAAATCTGAATGTCTATACTATTATATATACTTACAAATAAACGTATGTGTCCAAACCAACGATTTATTTTGGACAAACATATAAGATTTTGTTAACTTATCTAAAATCAGACTAATGAGATGTTATTCCTTTGT
>OY735206.1:38625121-38675121 GCA_963457665.1 Thysanoteuthis rhombus
TAGGTTGGCAAGCATTCAGTAAAGCAAACTCGACTTTCAAAAGCAAAAAGATCCAACAAATCAGATACAGAGGGATAAACAGCTAACGCATTGTCTCAATAGTCACAAACGGAGTTGAAACATGAAATATAACCCGAAGATTGACTCTCAACCTGAAAACCTAGCGATTTAGAGAATCATGCTTGATCTCACAAGGTGGGATCAGTGAAATAGAAAGAAAGGAGTCCAACACATTTTAGAAAACATTACAAAACTCAAATGGTAATGGGGTAGTTATGTTGCAAGAATGTAAGAAAACCGCTGAACCCCACGACCCATACCATAGATCCCCAGAGATCATATGCAAAATTGTGGCCGGTAGAAAATTAGATGATTTGCCAAGCTGAGAATACTGGATACTCAACACGAATAATAGATAGATTTGATGACGACTCCGTATTTTCAATTTTTTCTCCTCATGGGCCTATTGCCTTCTTTGTCTCAACTTTTATCTTCTAGTGAGATGGATGTTTTTTTTGCATTATTTATATCGTTAACAGAAGGTTTTAATGAACGATTTCGCCACTTCACCTGTCAACTACAAAATTGCGTTAATTTGTAACGTCACTTCTTTGAAATTCACGCCTTATCTTCATGCCCTTAACACTTTTTGCAAAATTTTGATTTTATTATTGGCTTACACGCGTCAGCTAAACAGATGTTGACGCTGACAGTAAAGATTAAAAAATTCAAAACAGTTTGCGAGTACATTAACTTTTGGCCTGCTTATTAGCTGAAGGGGTAAGTATTTTTCACCAAGGTAGCGGTCGACATTGAACAGGCTCAAAACAAACACAACATGCTACTTTCGCTTTTTCCATAAAAGTGGCTTAAAGTGATCTTTCAAAAATCTGTTGGAATCTGACAAGACGAACACAGGGCATTGATCACAGGCACCTCTGAGGAATATACATCTGTTAAAACACCAAGTAAACTTGATAGAGTTAGTCTATCACAACGTCACAATAGTACTGCACGCAATTAAGATTGAACTATTCAGCAATGTCTGCGAAACTTGCAAGCTAAAGTTCGTTTTAGTCCAGTGCCACCTAAACTTGGACTTGGACATTGTCTGGAGTAATTGATAATCTGCAATATTTGACACTACATAGACTTCTCTGTCCACTTAAAACCAAGCAGCACACGCCAACTAAAGAATGCCACAAGGACTTTGGCCAGACAAAACCGAGCAGACATTTTTGATTACGTAAAACCACACAGACTTCCGTGATAAAGTGAGACGATATGGAGCTATCAGTCCATGTAAAGCTGCAGAGACCTTTCAGACCTTGTACTTGGCTTAACTTACACCTGTTCACAGAAGAAATAGAATTATAGATTAGGCAGACTCCCCTAACTCGTTGAAACCAGCAGCAGCAGCATTTTAGCGTCCATCATTTGATATAGACCTTTCCCTGGATTCGCCAGACCACTCTATCCTGGTACTGCGGAGCACATACTTTTTGAAGTGATTTATTTCGTCACACCATCTTATATTTTGCAGGGAATAGTTCCACTTATGATCTCTTGGGACCTCCATTGAGAGTCATGATGTCCATCGGTTGACTGTCAACAACACCAGCCTATTACCACTTGGATTTTTTAAACGGATTCATTGATATCCCTGGCTCCTGTTTTCCTCGCGTATTGGGAATAAATACCTCACAATTTTTTCGCGTGATAGAATTAATTAAACTAATGAATTTATTCGTTGTTTTTTAAACTCAATATTGCGGTTGGAAAAATGAATTTTATACATATATAACGATAGGTTGATGGCAAACATTTTCTTACTGTTTTGGGAAAGCAGATTCCCAAAATCTGCCCCCAAGTATTGATTTAGGAATTTTGAAAACAAAGTGGGAACGAGTAAAATATTGCTCATTTTGGTGAGTTTTTATCTTTATTTGCTGACTTACAGCAATAGTTTTTTTCTGTAAATTGGAAAATAGTAGTATTATATGTTTTTAGAGAGTTTCTTTATCATTTCGATTATTTCAATGTTTTTATTGTTGTTAAATTGTTTCAATAACTGTTAAGTATCGACATTTTCAACTTAGCAATCGTGAATGAACCAAAAGAACGATTTTCGAAAAAATTACAGCCTCGGTGATTTTTTCAAGTATATATTTTTCGATTTATTTTACCATCAATTGGGCAAAAAGTCTCAACAATGAAATGGCTACCAGTCATTAGAAGCATACTGAGTTGACACTTTTTATTTTGTCTATGGACGCTCGAACATTAAAATATGTCGTCTGCTATCGTTGGTATAGCCTGTCATTCTCTCATTGATTTTCAATGCGTGGTTACACCAACGTTGTTGTTAAAAAAGGTATTATTTCATTGCTTTTTTCAAGCAAATGCAAGATTTTTAAGCACATTTCTGTTGAGTAATCAGTAAAATACCTTTTGAAAACTGAATTTTACTCATTTCAATTGTAAATTAATTGTAATGTTTTTGCTTTTTTTCAATTAGACAGAATAAATTTTCAAAAATTCTAAAACATCTCGATAAAATGGCACGAGGATGATTCGTCCAGAATATTTATTTTGAAAGAAAAATTCTGCGTTGAGATGATTGAAAATTTCTTTTTCATTTTTAATAATAGTTCAGATTTATTTTTCTAAAAAAAACTAGAAAAACTTCAGGACACATTCTTGAAATGTTTGATTGCGTTTTAAAATATGGTGTAAAGGATTCCAAATTTTCATTGTGTCTGCCTAAATGGATATAATGGATTCTGTTGGCGCTAGTTTCTGTATATATTCATAATTGGTTACTCAATACAGTGTCACGTTTTGGCCATTAAAACATGCCAAATCTCACAACATGCTGTTATGTTATTCCCGTCCATATGCATGCAGCGTTTTTTTATTCATTTTTAATGGACAAAAAGATCAAGAGACATTGTTTATTAGTCCCTCGAAAAATCGTGACACATCTGATATTCTGTTTACTGATCTCGTATCATTCGGAAAACAAGAGAACGTAACTTACGCACAGAAACATAGACATGTAGACTCTTCCCCCACACTCATTATATATATATATATATATATATATATATATATATATATATGTGTGTGTGTGTGTGTGTGTGTGTGTGTGTGTGTGTGTGTGTGTAAATGTAACCAGTTACGTCGCCGGTAGCAAATATTAAATAGATACTTCATTTTTTTTCAATCTTTTGATTACATAGTGACACAACAGCTACTAAATCGAAACGTTAGACGTAAACAGAAGTTACATTACAGTATAAACTTTGCATGTGAGTAGTAATGGACTATATAACGTCAATTTATGATGCTGCTCATTTATCATTTATCTGTTCTGCTAGAATGCTCATACAAAATATCAAGTCAGGAATCTATGACATAATGGATGCCACAGATTTTAGAAGCATATAGAATTCACAGAAGTTCCAACAATTTAGAAGAGGAATCGGAAATTGAAATACAAAAGTAAACGAAAAATAAGTTAAAAGGACAAATGAATCCAGATGCATATTATAGTGGTTATTCGTCAATTGATGACACCCAGTGAAGTAAAAGTGACCACAGGTCGTAGCTCTTCGGCAAAAAGTCACAAAAACACCGTAATTTCCATTCAAATGTTTCACTTCTCATTGAAAAAAATGAATGACGAGAAATTCAGCGATTCTGCTCATTTAGTGATTTAGTTAAATATACATTGATACTTGGTCAATAAAAGGATATCTCACTGACTAGTTCAGTTTCAGTTGGTTGGGATAGACTTCCATTCCCCATCGATACCTTCAAGATTCCAGAGACCAAGACTTAGGGTGCAGCAATACGACGTTGATTGCGGCTGTGAGCAGCTGGGGGCTCAAGGGAATTCAGTTAATATACCAGTTTGAAAAATTTGGTCAAGTCTGAGGCTCAAGGGAGAAATGCTTGCTGCTTACAACTGGAGGTTTGTCACATTTGTGACCTATCCCTGCAATGCTAGTACCTCGATTTTTGGCAGATCAGACGCATATCCAACCGACAATTGTACTTGTTTAAGAAATCAGCTCCACGAGATTAGTGAAAGTAATCATTGTATCTCCAAATTGCTTTCATAAGCACAGTAACATTTGTTGAATATTTAATCAAGTGCTCTCTCAGTCCATGAGGTTACCAACAGCTTTGATGACTTTGCTTTATGATAGAACCAGCTAGGCTGGTGGAAGTTCCAACCAACTTCAACGTGGAAGCTGCCTAAATGGAACTGGGACCTTGTTACAAAGCCAGTCTCCAAACTACTAAAGTTTTTTTTACCTTCCCTTCTCCAACAGCAAAATTTGTAATAGCCCACATTTACTCAATCAGAATATTATCCCATATACATTGAACCGGAGCGTAAATGTCGGTTAAAGTGCTATCACTGAAAGCAGAATTTGATGAATTATCTGATAGTTTTGCGATAATATACCTAATAAGGTGCCTAAGTATGTTGAAGCATTCAATGTTCTTACTGTGCATTGTATTTTGAGTTATCTCCGATTTGAGTCCGATACCCAATTTTCAGCTACTTTCGAGCAATGGTCTTCATTTTTGAGCTTTAGTTAACATGTTCAACTGCTCTAAATAAAAACACTTGATGAATAATGTCAATATTCTGGCGATTCACTCAATCGAAAAACCCTGGTCAATTTATTTTGATTGAAATACTGCAATAGCAATTTATTTGCCTTTTAAAAGAGTTACTAAACATTATTAGAAAGATAGCCACATGTAAACGCAGTCTTAAATCAATAAATCTCAGGGTTTTTTTCATTGAGTGCTCTGTATTATTTGCAAGCTAAATCTATCACCTTTACATTTTTTTTTTGCGTTTATTTTTTTAATTTTTTCCATTTTTATACAGCCAGTAATAGAATTAATCAAATAAATTGTATTATCATTCGTTGCCTTTAAAAGGATAAAGATGTCGGGAATATTTTAACTATTGATTGTTAAAAGTATAGTGATATAGAGATTACAAATACAAAACTTGAATATTTTATACTTATAAAGAAAATGATTATTGACTCTCTGTAGGAGACTGCTCACTGGGATCATGGGATTTCATTTTGTTTTTGCTTGTAACCTGAATATCTGAGCTGTAAGTAAACATGTTCAGATATGTGTCCATGAAAGCAACAAGAATGGGGTGACTGGTGAAGCTCCAACTCACTACAGCTGTAAGGGTCTGTGAGGTTAGTTTGCAAACTACTAATGTGTATGAATAGATGCATCTAAGCCCTTGTAAATATTATTATAGATTCAGGCCAGATTTGCGAAAGCCAGTTTAATATGAATGAGATATGTCTATCCAATATGCCAAATAATATATATATATATATATATATATATATATATATATATATATATATATATATATATGTATCTGTATATATATATATATATATATATATATATATATATATATATATATATATATATATATTCCAAGAATTTTAATAAAAAAGATTTTTGAAATTACAGAATATAGATCTCTCTTTTTGGTATCTCGAATTATCCCTTGATTTCTGCTCGAGAAATTATCTGAATTCAGTTATAGGATATAAAAAATTGACAAAACTTAAGGAAAGTTCGCAATTTTTTTCGATACCGCAGTTAAGTATGACGCCCTGGAAATTATTTCACCTGACAATTATAACAGGCTCCCCCACACTATAAAATATAACCCCTCACAACCATACAACTTTTCCACGGACATTGCCCTAGAAAATGATTTTGACCAAACGTTTGTTTCCATTGAATGTATGCCTGTACATTCATGATATGCGTTTTAATCCTTTATGGCTTTTTTTAAAATATTTTTTTTTTTGTGGTAAAGGTTTTTTTCTGCTGAAAGTTTTTATACTGTCAATATTTTATCCCAGAGAACCTCTTTGTTGTCTCTAACTGGGGGAGTAAGCCCCCTTCGGAATCATAGGCCCATGCCAACTAACCTACCTGACCCTACCACCATTTTAGCTTAGATGCAACAAAGCTGATATTCGCCCTGTCTGAACAATATAATCAATGTGAGAGGATATCTTATTTATAGAGCTATTTATGAAGGTTGTTTATGTCTTGTCTGAGATTGACTTTAAAAAAAAGTCCCTCTTGTGAATACCGACCTGGCACTTCGATCTCACGAAAACAGACCTGGAATCCAAGCCATCGAGCTAAGTAGGCTAAAAATAGAGAGATTTGTTTGCTACTATATTGAAACATCGGGTAAAATCATTTGGAGACCTAACAGAGACTGACTTCTTTGGGGAAATTAATCTTTGTTCTGCTTAATCATGAAAGATTCCTTCAACTTTTATACATACATCGATTCACACACCCATTTACTCGCATGTAAATATACCTACGTGTACGTTTATGTGTGTTTGTGTGTGTGTGCGTGCGTGCGTGCAGTGTTTGCATAGCCTGTGGTACCGGGGTAGGATACATTAGATGAATAATCAAAAAATCTTGAGTTACTTTGATGATTCGATATATAATAATAACAATAGGATTTTCATGAAGAAAACACTGGCTGGACTCGAACCAGGTACACATTGATAAGTTGGGGGGGGGGGTCTGTCATTTCCGTCGGCTGACAGCACCCACCAGTCAACCATTTGCATTCGAGTTAGTTCAGTACTAACATCTCGTTCATACAAGAGAGAAGCATCACACCGCCTATTAGTCTCTTTGTCCGTCACGCTAAACATGGGTGAACTGTAACTAAACTCAGAATGTATAGATGGACCTGGCAAAAATAAAGCGAATGGCTTTGAGGAAAAAATGTTAATGGATTTAAAGCAAAGTTCTTTTTACAATGTCCCGATAATACTAAATTGAGCCTTTATTCCCCCTTCAATGTACACATATACATGCACATAACCTTTTTATTCTATAAGTTTATACATGATCCTTCAAGAGTGCGAAAGTGTGTGGAAACAATTTTCTATGTTCAGAGATCAAAATTGGAGGGGAATTATTTCAGCCCATTGGGGGTCCAAAGTAAAGGAAACCGATTTTCCTGTTCAAGAACTAAAAGAGGGAAGAAAAACTCCCCCCCCCCATTAAAGATGTCAAAAGTGAAAGAAGACTTTTTTTTCTTCCAATAAATTTTTATTGAAAGTGAACCATTTTTCACTTTCAACAGATCAAAAGTGAGGGTCAATTGTTTCTCAATTTTGAGCAGTCGAAACTTAAGAGAAACATTTTCCCACTTGACGGGATCAAAAGTGTCTTTTTAGAATTTCTAACCACGCGTAGATGAGTTTAATAATTAAGTATCGAATTTGCAGTTAATTTCCCTAAAGTTAGTTTTAGCAAGATATGCTATTATGCTTATATGTTATGCATTAAATATCGACCAAGAAAAGAAATCATCAGAGATGGGACAACAGTCAACTCTTCATGCATTCGGCTTTCATCTAAAGTTTCTGTTAATCTTATTGAATATTCGAGAATAGTTCTGAAATGTTAGCTTGTAATGTAAGAGGGCAATAATTACTTAGGCCCCCATCATTTCTCTTGTGTAAAAGTGTCCCTATTCAGAGATAGAAGTTCCTCGGCATTCTCTTCTCTCGAAAGCATTGTGTGAATAGTTGCACTACTCCAGGCTGATACACCGCTCCAACATCTTCTAAATGGTCTATCATTATTCCATCTTCGCATTGGAGTTTTCCTGCTTTTCATACTTTGTAGTGCATAAGCAATTTCGTCCGTCCATACGTCTAGAACATTGCCGTTCTCCATTAAATTTTCAGTCGGCTGTACCAATTCTTTCGATGCATAGAGGTTCTCGTCGTATTCTTTGGTTATTATTGATATATTATCCCTAAGTTTGTTGTTTTTACCTTTCTCCTCTTTTAATATCAACGATTTACAAGTGTGGTCTTCGGCTTGGGTGCATTTATTCCGTTAGCTTTTACTCTCCTTTGCTTTTTTTTCCCTCGTATCTTATTTTCTTAATTATTTATTAATCATATTCTCTGCTGATATTTTGACCTTTGATTTTTCTACTCTTTTCTTTCGTCGTACTTTCGTACAAAGCCTCAAATTTATCCTCTATCGCTACCGGTAGGTCAATGATTCAGTTTATTCTACTTTTGTTTTTGTTTTTCTTGTTTCATTTTTAAGGGTCAATCTGTTCTTTCCTGCTTTAAAGTCAAATGTTGGTAACTCCTTACATGTATCTTGATGTTAATGCTAGTATATTTGATGTTATTTTTTTTTCGGCGATTATGAAGCGGATTTTGCTTTTTGTTATTTTGGTCTGGCTTTTCCATCTATTTTTGCGAATTTTTCTTTTTCTTTATGTGTTTGGGTGGGGGATGTTAACTTCATTCTTTATCCCCTTGAGAAATTTATCAGCTTGTTTTTCGGTCCTAAAAGGGAAAATGAATCAGGAGTGAGAGAGATGGAACAAGGTGTATTTCATTGAACATTAGTCACCTAATTCTAAAAGTGAATCAAAGTATAGAATAGGCTGCTCATAAGTTTTGTTTTTCAAGACAGAATAAAGTCCAAATAATTCTCCACAGAAAAAAAAACATGAAGTTGTGCTCTTATAAGTGAATAATAACCTTTCAATTGAAAAATTTATAAAATTTTCAACTTTTGAACAATTTTGAATGACTTTGAATAAAATTTAAAAAAATGGAAATCTGTAATTTTGAAAATTCGCTTGAAATGATATATCATTCTATAAAAATTGATTGGATGATAATACATAGTTTTCTAGCGATAGAAAAAAACTGAACAGAAAAATTATCATTTGCAAATTCAACAATGAATACTTTTTTCCAAGTTTGGGGAATTGTCATATATTATCAAGTTGGCTGCTACTGACCGACAATTGATAACAGGGATTGTAGCTTATACAGGTACGGAAGCATTGTTTCTCTTATTGCGTCAGTGTCTGTGTAACGAGTGGAACAGTTGCAACAGCATGAATTTGGCGTTTTTTTACAATTTTGGTCATCCGTAGGAATTTTCAGCCAATTAAAACAAAAAACAATTGAAAAATGCTTCGAGCAATTATTTTTCGAAAAATGATTCGAATACGATTTTGCTCCTCTATTATCACAAAACCTCAGCTGTGCCTCCTCACTGAAAAAGGAAATTATCGATTTGAAAAGAATTCCCTGTTAAAAAAAAATTGAAAATTAAAGATTTTTTCTCCTCACGGTTAATAACCATAGATTTGAAATTCTTAAAAAACTGTTGCCAATAAGATCAATACTTCCAATTCGTTCTCCTTTTTTTTTAAATTCCAAGATGACATTTTTATAGAACAAACCAGTGTTTCCTTTCTGCAAAGGCAAAAAGAATTGATATCTATACGGAGTCGGCTTTCACACGTGTAAGAAAAATGCGTGGCCTCTGGCCAGAAACTCACAAAATCACCAAACTTACGAGAGGGAGATTTTTTATCACAAGAACTAAGTATTTTCTTTTTCCGAAATTCGGAGCAGGAACGTATCTAAAATAAATTTTATCAAAATCCAATGAGCAGCTGATTTTTTGTATTGTTTGGAAATGCAACGGTTTTGTGTGCCGAAACTTCAGATAATTTTTCAGAAAATTGCTCCGGCAGACATTTTGTTCACATTGTTACATTTATGCAATCTATTGTCAAATATGTCTCTTGTTCTATTTGGGTTAAACAAAAACAGTTACCTCGTACTCTCTCCAGTCTTATTTCTTACTAGTGACACCAAGATTTAGACGATAAAATTATGTTCATATGATTTTAACGTATTCTCAAAGTCAATTTCCTGTCAGTATATCACCGCAGTATCTGAGGTACATAGAAACACTTATGAAACATCAGCATTCGTTTTGCTTTTTCTTGAAAAAACAACGTTTTACATTTCATTCATATCAATATATTGGACGGGATTCATACTTCGAAATATCATGAATTCCAATGTGCATAATTCTATAATGCAACAATTTACTGTTCTAGTCGGCCTAAAATAAAGTCCCTACTGCTACTATGATATATCAATCAACTTACAGACCTTTAAAAACTTCCTTTGCCCTCTTTCCCCGTCTCTCTGACTCTGTATTTTTATATCTCTCTCGGTAATACATACACACACACACACACATATATATATATAGAGAGAGAGAGAGAGCGAGAGCGAGCGAGAGCTTTAAACACTCTACATAAAAAAAAATCGTCACTTCAGTCACTTATTTCCCCGATATCTGGCTATGCGATTTATGGCATTTTCTTCAGTGATTTTTCCCCTGTTCCACATATAATTTGTTGTTATGGTACAATATAAAGTTTTTTCTCTCGTTGTGATCTTCATTTATTTACCATGTAACTGCATCGGGGAATTAAAAAAAAAAATGAACATGGCACTAATGCTATGTTCTTTAAACACGTCTTCCCATTTTTACTATACATCTTATGTCAAACATGTATTTGTCCTTTCATATATGGTGTTATGGAATTTGTATATTGATATTACTTCATACTACATATCATTTTTTTTTTAAAGAAGGGCTTACTTACGTAGGTTATCCAAAAAAAAACAAAAACGTATTCAACGATGAGAGATAGGTAAGTATAACAACAGACGTGACTTGCTGTTTGTGTCATTTCTATTGAATGTTCACCCATGTGAATATTGAATCAGTTATGTTGGTTTTAATATGAAACTTCATGAAAACCAACAAGCATCATTTCACAGAATAATAATTACACAGAAAAAAACTTCAAGTTGATTACCTACTAATATACTCAACTGAAGAATTTGTAATTTCTCTACATTAACCTTGAAGTTGTTGTTTTTTTTTAATCACAGATTATACCATTTAGCTTCCATCAGATGTTTTTTAACACTTAAATGTTAGATAAAATATCCTTATATACCTGGTTCAAACGGAACTAAACTGCTTTCTAGTGGGTAGTTATACCCTAATAGGCAATTCCATAGATATACGTAGACAATATGTTACTTGGCATTTTATGTTCGATCTTCGAGCCAGGCCAGCTGCCCATCAGTCAGACAAATGGACCAGAGCCAAATATTTTCCCCTTTACCAAGTTATTGTCGATACAATGATCCTTCAAGCTGACCAAGACTGGATCCATCTCTTTCGGTTACCTAGTTCCCCTAACAAAATTACAAATTGATTTATTTTAGAATACACGATTTAATTATTCTATTTTCAAAGTATCGTTAAGTATTCTGAAATTTTTGTTATCTTTTTAATATTAACAAGCTGATAGTTTTTAAAGGGATCAGGATGTGTCATCAAGGTTTTATTGAATCGTCTAAAAGATTTACTAATTTCACCGCTTTGATAGCACATTCTTACAGCTGGAGAAAAAAGTCTCGGTCTGAAATCAAATGTTGGAGTTACTGTAATGATTATCAACTATTCTGATAATATTTCCCCGAAAATGCATAAAATGGAATACTGCTTGTTCTTATAGGCAATCTATCTACGCAAAACGAGAAGCTATTTCATCTATCAATCAGTTTTGATTTTAATATGCTAATACAGGGACGTTACTTTCATTTCTTCTATGTTCACATTTCAAGTCAATATCCTTAAAGTATACTTTTCAATTTTCTTAATTTTCCTCCATCATTAAGAGAATATAACACAAATGAAACCAGCACAAACTAAAAATGATCGTGCTCACTTTATATTTGTCCTAAGTAAAAACGATGAGAATATATATTCAAGCCAACGTAAATACAAATTTACCCAGTAAGGCGTGGTATCAATTCCCATAGGGGCATCTATGGTCTAATGGAATTATTTATGACCTATTTTAAAGTAACTTTCCCCAATTAGAGGACTAACAATCGCCTAAGGGTAAGACGCATAAAGTAATTTATGTACTATTTCCTCCTGCACATGCCAAGTTAGTTATTTTATTGAATTGTCCATGATGAATTTTCGTGTAAAAGGAGGAAAATCATAGGAGATAGATTCAGCCCTTGTATGGACATTTACGATATCCATTTTTTTTTTGTTGAACAGGCATACAATCATTTACTACCTACGGGAGATTTAAATCACAAAGAATTTACTTTTATTACAAAATATCTATATTTGATTGTAAATCGAATTAAAGATTTTAAAATTGCTTTGCTAAAAGGTACAACATCGCAAGTTTTGGAAGCTACAATAAAGCGACCACCTTTTGGATTTTTATACATTTTAGGTATCCAATTCAAAATTGGTATCGAGAAAAGAAAGGATTTTTTTATATCTGTAAAAGTGTATCCGTGTGTGTATGTGTGTGTGTGTGTGTGTGTGTGTGTGTGTGTGTGTGTGTGTGTGTGAAAACGACCCTAATTAAGGGGAAAACGGAAATACATGCTTCCCCAGGGCTGTCAAATCAGAGAGAGAGAGAAAGAGAGAGAGAGAGGGAGAGAGCATCGCCAAAAGCCTAAATACATTAAAGATAACTATCGAATATCCTATTGATAGTTATATGCAACGTCGTAGAAGATGAAACAGAGAGTTTACGACTCCTTTAGAAGTCTTCACTGTCTTAGGGATTGCAGGTAGATCTCTGTCAAGGGCAGATAACTTCAAATAGGACTCAGTTTTGTATATATCATTCTGTATCGACAAAGAACACTGTTATTCTATGATTCAAAACCAATGGCTGATCAATCCATTCGGCCAACGAGATGTGTTAGACATAAATTGAAACCGTATCAAGTTTTATCCATAGGTTGTTCGGTCTTTCACTAAATGACTACCGCACGGGGAGCTGATATGGGCCTTTTCCTTACACCAGCCACCTGAAGTGATGGGATTTAGGGGACTTTGATCTATCCAATATTTGCGTTGAGGGAATTATTTTCAACCGGAGTCATCGGATCTCTGTATCAAAACATTTAACAATGGCCCCTCAATTGGATTGATTCAACCAAAATCGTGAACAGTTCGATTCCCCTCTTTATAAGTAAGTTTCCAACGTCACTTAGAGTAACTTCAGAAAATTGAATTGATAGTCCCAAACTAACAATTATATTCTTTATTGGCATTGATGATTTTTCTTGAGAGCTTTCTCGTAAAATAATTTAAAAAGTATATATATGTATATGGAACCCCCTAGTTGTTGTATATTTTAGGAAAAGTCATATACGAATCACACACACACACACACACACACACACACACACACACAATATATATATATATATATATATATATATATATATATATATATATATATAGTAGAATTTGGATACGCTACACAAACTAGCTCATGTTTCTACCTTCTTCGGGCCTCATCAGATGTATATATATATATATATATATATATATATATATATATATATATATATATATATATACATAATTTACAAAAGGCAGACTATGAATTTGAGTGAAAGATCTCGATAAAAAAATAACATAAATAAGTACATAGTTATAAGTTTGAGTCAATGAATTAAATTCCCAAAGTTACGCTTTGCAATAGTGAAACACTTACCTTTAAAGGGTGGAAATCGTACCGTGCTAGCATCAGAGATAAGTAAATCGTTGCAAACTGGGCTTCCTTCACCGACCAAGTTCTCTCTTTTTTGGACTACAAAGATCGTATCCAATCAGAATTAATTTTATTTTCAATATTTCACAGTGACACCCCTTTTACACTTGTTATCCAACTTTTCAGCGAATGAAAAAAGATTCTCCTTACTTCAAACACGCATTCACACACATATCCACCTCTTGACGCCTGTACTAATTATTTCACACAATATACGTGGGACTTATTTATAAGCATTCCATGTTAACAAAATTATCTTCATGGGCTCACTTGCATAGTTCTTATCAATAACCTACGATAGCGTATTTACCACGATAAACAGAAGCCCTCAAAAATTATAACGTAACTCTCCCTTTGCCTTAGTTATGCCGGCAACACGGTGTCATCTAGATTTGATAGATAAATTCAGACACGTCTCAAGGTCTGTCCATAATAGTGTTGTGTTTATTGTTTGGGACTGTAGGGAATCTAGTGAATTCGGCAACGTGTTCCATGCAATTGCCAGAAGAATGCAGGGTCCAAATTTGTCTTCAAAAGTAAAATAAAATTATTGATGAGACCATTGTTTTTTTTTTGTTAGAATATGATAATATATCAAGTCCATTAACCCAACGAAAAATTTGATAAAAGCTTCTGTGGATGCAAGTGTAATTGCTCAAAATTCTTTTTTTCACTCATGTAACTTGTTAGTGGGAGAATAAAGAGTCAATTTTAAAACAGCGTAAGAAGTGGAACTAACGAATTAAAAAAAAATACCACAGGGAACTTAGAAGACAAAAAAAAAAAGCCCATATCCGAAATTTTTTGTCTATGATTTTTCTATTTGTGACGTAAAAGAAAATCACGATTAATTATTATTTCGTAATGAATTATGACGTGATAATTCCTTTGTAAATCACATGACAAATTTTGCTTATGCCATAGCTAGAGTTACTCACATCTTTGGAGCCACGACAAGTCTTTTTGGTCGTCTCTGCAATCTGAAAGGAGATTGTTAAAGGGACCATATTTCTGGGTAAACTTTTCGCAACCGTAGTGTAAAAAGTTCAATTGAACATCATTTTGCTCGGGCTTTTACCAACGCACTGGTGAAAAAAGGGAGTAAATAACGATTTCCGAAATCTTGTTTCTCCGATAGAATAAAAGACAAAAAAAAATGAGTTGTGCTGAGTCAAAAGTGTGCACAGGGAAAATATTTTTGCTCACTTTTAAGAGTCGTCGAAAGGGGCCGCCCAAACCATCGCAAAAACCGGAACCTATGGAACCATCGAAACCCATGGAATCTATGGAACCTTCGGAGCTTCCAGAGTCAGCAAAACGACCGGAGACACCGATACAAACTTTGGAATTTCACCTAGCCACCCCATGTGTTAAGTGCAGTCCAAACAAAGATGAGGCTCACAACATAGTCCTAGAAGTGTGCACTCCTAGCAGTGATAAAGGGGGTTGTCCATGTATTACAGAGTCAGAGGGTGAAACAGACCAAGGAGAAACAGACTGCAAATGTGTTCCTGATGAAAAGAAAAAAGACGAAATCACAGAAAAGAATGATGGTAAATCCGATGAGGGTCGATGATGTCGTACGTGTCCCTCTTGCAGCCCTTGCACTCCTTGCAATCCCTGTGATCCAAAGTAACACTTCCCCATCAAGCACTTCTCAGTTCATCTTTATCATAAATAATCTTTCGTAATCCCAGTGTACCATTTAACTCTTAGCCCGAAAAAAAGACTAGAAAAAAGAGGGAACATTGAACAGCTAAAGCCTGGAAACGAATTTCTGTTGCAATACCAATTTCGGAATAGAGGACGACACTTTTTCTCTGAAAATAAATAAAGTTATTTTTGCCAATTCAGGATTTATGATGCGTTCATTATATCACCAGCTAATTTAACTCTAAATCTTGGATCAAACAAAAAAGAAATTTATTTATTTGGTTGCATCTGTCTCTTTGTTTGTCTGCCCGTTCGTTTGTCTGTCGACACGATATCTCTGCAAGTACTAAACTTTTAATTATTTCTTCTGAAATATCTGAAAGCAGGTGGCGGTAAGATTCCTGGGAGGACCAAAGATTTTTCTGTATGATAGAGAGGTATTCTCCCGTTTTTGATTACATTTATGTATACGCTCGTGACCTTTTATATACTATCCCCCCAAAATGCTGTATGAACTTCTTTGAACTTCTCTGTGGTCGATTGGATAGTAAGCAACAAGTGAACTGACTAAACTCTGGAGCAGACGCATGCAAATTTATCTCCTGTACGTCGTAGCTACATGACTAATTCACATAATATTGCCATAATTCCATGTCTGTCCACACGGTATCTCCCGAAGTTCTCAATTAATTTCAATGGTATTTTGCGAAAAAAGGGCAATAGGAAGTATATATTACATTTCAGGGTGGATTTATTAGTTAGTTCCCCGCCTGATAAGGGCTTCTGCAGAAGTATGCACTCCCTGAGTGCTCTCTAGTTAGCTTCTTTTTTTGTCTTTCAAAATTCTTTACATCTTGAAGTCACATGGCTTCCCACTGACTATAGCAAATGAGAGCAGGAACAAAAGAGTTTTTTAATTCAAACCTTCCCTTGGGTTTAATAAGTATGTACTTCCACTTTGCTATCACTACATCGACAGACTGGGGGTGTCTATAGACGGAGAACAAACATTTGTTAATTGAAAATATAGATATATAGTCACATTTTATGGGTATAAATGTATTCCCATCGATATACAGTCATGTTAAAATTCGTAAATTAGGTCGCACATGAGTAGGTTCGTACTAAAAATATTTCAGTGTCCTCGGGAATGATTTTGGTCACTTGACTCAAAAATTCTGAAAACGAGATTATGGAGTACATGTTTCCTTTTCTTTTATTTAATTGGGCCTTCCCTGTTTCCTATCAATTGCACTAATTAACACAATAAATGTATCCTGGTTGTCTTTATTACATGCCTGCAGAATTCTGACACTCATAGTGGAACAACATCAATCGGTACTTTTGAGCTCACGATTGTCAGTAGATACGCTTTCACTGTGACTTCTTTGAGAGTAAAGATCCAAGGTGAGATCTCCTTTTGTTATCAGCCGATGTGTTCTGTTATCTTGGTAAACACAACACGCTGGATTTGAAAGATTTCGAACTAGCTAGATGCATACATAGAATTATATTTACCAAAGCTTGGTAATGAGGCAACAGCCCAAAACGATTATAGGGTAAAAGAGAATAATTAGACCATCGATCCTTGGGTCCACGGTTAAACATTAGGAATATGAAGGACGAATATTGATTGAAAATAGGAACACTCTGATATCGCTTAAAGGTCTATTAAAACAATGGGAAAATTAGTACTTTCCTCACAAGGACCTGTAATCATAGTTATTTTGAACTTTCAGGTAACATTGATTATTCCCGAGAATTAATTCAGCACATGCAGGGAACTACAGGGTCGCATAACGGTTATTTACTGGGAATTGAACCAAATTTTAATTTTAGCTGAAGCTGATTATGCTGATCTTGCTGTGCTGGCCCAAGAAATGGCAAGAACTATCGACTCCCCGTGCCCTATTCCATCGTTAGATATATTTGCACGAAGGCCTTGTTACTGGTATAGATTGATCAATAATAGAGAAAAGTTGGTTAGTGAATACTTGGGCAAACAAATATCAAATAACAACATTACCTGCCAGGTCAGTGGCAACAAATAGCTGTCTATCCTATTTATTCCTGACAGGGGTTGATAATACATATAAACCATGTAAATACGAGCAGAAAGAAAGTAGATCAGCAAATAAATTTTGCATGGAAATGAGTATTCTCTTATCTTATGAGTCACTGTGCAGACAAAAAAGGACATATAGCCTTTGTAGGAACTTTAAAATGTGTTTGTCATGTGCTCTTTTTAAATATTTGGTTTCCGGAACCAAAATCCGAGACATTAGTTACTTTCATGTTTATTAACGTACATTAAAAATATAAAAGTATGTGAATAATAAGGAGAGGGGCTCAAGATCGAATTTGTAAAAATTCTATGTTACAGTGAACAATGCTGATGGGTGCATCAGATTAATTTTTTTGGTTATTGGAATAATACAAATATTTTTTTCATATATTTTACCTCAACACAAATTTTGAGAATCATTGGTTTCAGACCTAAATATCCATGGAAATACTTTTTTCATTCAGAAATCTATTTGTACATACAACCAAATTAAGTGATCTCAAAAATCTTTTTTAAAACCCTTTGAGTAAGTAAGCAACGTCAATTTTTCATAACTGCAAAGAGGAAAAAAATCAATATGCTCGAAAACAAACAAGCCAATTTTGATAGGATTACATTGATTAAAAAACAGCAGCAAACTCCATGATATTTTCAACAAAAACAACATTTTATCATTTATTGTACTTGGAATAGTGATGCAATATTCATTTTGTATGTTAATAATTCTTACAGTTAAACAAAAAAAAATGGTTGATTTCTCTGTACCTTTTTTTTCTTTTCCAAGCAATCAGTATTCAAAGTGCCATATGATCCGAGTCCCCTATCGCACTCAAATTTCCAAAACACGTCAGTTACGGTCAGGAGGCCAAACCTGGGTTGGAAGATGCTCTGTTTGCACCTACCATTTAGGAATGACATGTCCGTGTCAACGGCCCTTTTTTTCCTGTACTGATTTTAAAGACAGCAAAAAAAAAAGAAGATATGACATTTAAACTCTAAATGCTAATCGAGTTTAATGCATACATATATTTAAAGAGAAACATTGTTTTAGTGCATGCGAGGCGTTGATTACAGAATATTCAAAAGAAAAAATGAAAATAAAGCTTTCAAACCAAAACTTTAGATAGTGTGCGATGATTCATTTTCTGCAATCTTGAATAAATACTAAGTTTCAGCTCCGTAACCTTCAGGAGGATGAAGAAGCGTAATTTCTAAAAAGTCTTGAGAGGACTAATTGTCAATTTTCACCAAAAATGTTTGGTCACTTCAGATACGTTAAAAGACATTGAAGTTCGTATCCTAAAATTTCTTAAAGTATGATTTTGTTTGATGTGACGCAAACACACATCGCAAACAATTCACAATACCATAATGATTTATGACGTAATAGTTCCATTGGAAATTGCTTGATAACTTTGTTTTGTGTTATATCTAAAAGGGTTAACATTTTCGAAGCTACTGCTGATCCGTTCAGTTGTGTCTACAATCTGAAAGGAGATTGTTAAAGGGACCATATTTATTCAACTGTAACTTGAAAACTTCAGGGAATTTTTCTTCAACTCACAGGTGAAGAAAAGGCTGAAGTGTTTGTTTACGAAAGAGAAATATAGCGTACCTCTCAGCGTTCGGAATCTTGTTCAGCAGATCAAATTATACGAGCAAAGAAGAAGATGAGTGACAGTGGACCACACATCGATTGTGCACATTTGGTTATGTGCACTGACAGGGGTGTCTGTGACAGTTGTCCAAAAGCTGATACTTCTCTGACAAAAGAACAGTCAGATACAGCTCAAAGTATGTTTTTGAGACACACGGCCACTTACTCTGTCGACGAGGCTGAGGTAACCTTCAAATTTCACTCACATCCCCGTTTTCATGACGATACCTGCAACACCATTTGTGACCGCATAGTCTTGGATCATAGCGATAGAATAGGGATTAAAATAGGGTGTCCTTGTGACATGGAACCCGGAGAACAAGCAGAGCAGCAAGGAACAAACAGGGAAAGTGAGCAGGATAAAGTATTATTTAGATTGTGTAATAATTGTAATTCTGCTTGTGCTTCCCACCGTAGTCCTGGAAGTTCTAACGGTCCATTCCAACACCTGATCATCGAGCCCAAAGCCGGCTGCACTGAACTATGTATACCAAAAATTGTACAAAGCGATTCAAAGCCAGAAAAAAATAATTAGCCAGTCAATCGAAGACAAACTTCTACGTTAAACAGTAGAAATATGAAGGACGAACGATTAAGAAAAGAAACACTATGATATCGTCCATAAAAAGGGAGAAGTTTTGTAGCAAGTATTGTATCTTATATTATCCACTATCTTTATTTTGTTTACACGCCTTTATAATTGGATAAACAGATTGAGTATTGCGAAGCGTTATTTATTTCAAAAGGTCACTCGAACCTTATTTCCCTTGTGAATTATTTTGAAAAATGTTTATCGTACACATAAAATAAGAGTATTTCATTTATGTGATTACATACATTATTTTTTAAGAAGCTGCAAGAAGTCTAAAGATATTGTTTATTACATAAGAGATATGAGATCTTATAAAATGAGAAAACGTAATATTTCCATGAAAAGACAATTATCCAAGACGGTGTTGCTTTACTGGCGATTAAGATCTTCTTTGTGTTATATCACAATTCTCCTTTTACTGCAACCACATTCGACTTCACTTGGAAAGAACTTTCCTTTCCTTTTTTTGGCAAAAATCATCTATTTGTAAACACACTCAAATCAGTGTATCAATAGTGTATTTGAAATGTCATGAATCCATTTGATTGGAATAACAAAAGATAAGATTATGTCAATCCTCTAAATAAAACAAGCTACGAGTTTATAGGAAAATAAAAGGTTGTAAATCTCAGACTGACAGACTACCCGTCTTGTAACAAAACAATCAATTTCTCAATCACAGGTTCTTGTAACACAAGTCAGCAATCGTGGTCCCGATTGGATTTCAGCCGATGTCACGTATATACTTGATTTGTTACCATAATCGTTATTTTTGCGTTTAATGACTTTCAAGATTATTCTTATATCCCTTTGAATGAAAGCATAATTGTTTTACATGACAGGGTAAATGAATGCTCAAATCTCTAAACATTTCTAACCGTATCAACTAAGGAGGCTATGACTTAGGATCAGTGTTTGGATTGCAGTTATGAAAATAATTTTACATGTTTGTGAGTTTAAAATTTGTTTTTATTAATTTCAGATGTTCATTTCAGAGTGTATAATATGCCAGAGATATTTCATGTTATTATGTAGTCAATTGCACCCTTTTCCCCTAAACTTGAAACTGCTCTGAACACTAACTGTAAACAGTTGCCCTAAAAGCTGAGTCTAAGATCACCCCCAACACGAACCTTAACACTAACCCTAAATCATATCCTTTTCAGCCCAATTTAATAAAATAAATCTTCAAATGTTCAGAATGTTTGCTTTCATTTGTTCTGTTATTGTTTCACAGGAACAGCTGACCATCAAAAAATTACCTTCCTTGCAAAATATTAAAGTAATGTTTTGATGTACCCATTTTTTTTTTTAAATACCAAATCCCAACCGGAACAGCAATCGTCTAGATGAACCAGTTTTGCTTCTCGTTGCTAAAGCTGAACCCATTTTGCCAGTAACGTACACCAAATTTCTTTAGCTTCTAGTTATGTCTGAAAAGACTAAGTAATACAAATTCTACGGAAATTTAACCATAAAACTCTACAAAACATGCTTTGGTTAATATTGACATTGTCATTTTCTCGTTACCTTTTGCTTTCTCACCATACGGCATGGATTAAAAAAGGATTGACCAATCCCGGTAAACGAATAATCTAGATTGAGAAAATGGATTACTTAATTCACGTAATATCCATCTTCGGGAGAATAATACGAGTTTTGTAAAATTGAAATAAATATTCAGCATTTAGAGGCGGAAGATTCTTGCTTTTAGCATTACTCTAAATGGGACATTATAGGGCATTAGCAAGATGAGAAGGCCCGGAGAGGAACTAATCGAATTGAAGCGCCAACATTTTCTCTACAGCTATGAAAAAGAGGAAGTAAAACAAAGTAAAGTAGGCTTTCTCATCGATAAGGACCTCAAAGACAATGTAGCAGGCTTCAAAGCTGTCTCTGACCGAACAGCCAGCGTCACCATACAACTTTTAAATAGATACAAACTGTTATCATTCAAGTCAAAACTCCCACTTCACAATCAATCCAAGTCGAAATAAGCAAATTAAATTTCTTGAAAACCCTATTCCATGTCACCATTGGATATTTCAACACACGGTTAGGATACAGGATTGGAGATTGCGTCGACGAATTCGGATACAAAGTACAGAACTAGAGATGAAAATGTCTTATAAACTTTGCAAGGGCTAGTGGGTTCCAAATCATGAGCACCTTTTTCAAAAAAGGACCCAATATGAAATGGACTTGGAAAAAAAACAACTACGAAACAAAGAACCAAATAGACTTCATCCTAATGAACAAAAGCGATACTGTCAAGGACATCCAAGTCCTAAATCAAATCAACGTGGGAAGCGACCACATAATGGTAAGATGTAAAGTGCAAGTAAATACCAACAAAGAACGCAGAAAAAAGTTCCACACAAAACCACGACCAGTAAATATACCAAAATTGCACACTCGATCCTTCAAACTTGAACTCAACAACAAATTTAAAATTGTCATTAAACATGACAACACCAACATCAACAAACTAAACAAAAAAATGACAGCATCTATAATAGAAGTCGTCACTACATTCAAACCAATGAGCACACAACCCATTAGTAAAATCTCAGATGAAACCAGGAATCTTATGAAAAAAGACAGAAGCCTCAAGCCACCGACAACAATAAGAGAGAAAATTGATGAGACCGAACTAAAAAATAATCAGGAAGAAACAAAGGTAAAATAGAAAAATATACACATTTAGTAGTCATCTAGTTGACTCTCAAAAAGGCTGGGGCTCAAAAGCTATGAACCAAAGCCCTTATTCGGGACGGAAGCAAATAGTCAGAATGCTTGAGGAAAATGGAGACCTACTAACAGACAGAGGCAGTGCCAAACAATTTTATCAACAACTCAATTCATTAAGACAAGGACTACAAAACAATGAACAGTATACACAAGATGCAAGCAATCAACTGGAAGATTTCCCAGAAATAACCCGTGGGAGGTGAACCAAGCAATGGAATAAAGAGAGAAAGACTCACTCAGAAAAGCAAGTAAGATAATCACTTGAGAACTGGCTGTCTTATTCAACTTGTGCCCAGAACAAAATGATGTCCCAAATGATTAGAACACTGCAATCATGATGCTTTTATATATAAAAGCAAACCCAAAAGATCCCAACAACTATAGACGTATAAGCCTTTATATACAAACAAAAATCACCACCAACCGAATCACAGAGACACTAGATGGAAACCAACCGCAAGAGCAAGCTGGCCTCTGAAACGGCTATTCGACCATGGACCACCTGCATTCGATAAATCAGTTGGAAAAAAAGCAGCAGATTATAAACTTTCACTCACTGTTGCATTTATCAAGTTCAAAAAGGCTTTCGACTCGGTGGAAATCCCTAAGATAATTGAGTCTATCACTGTACAAGGTGTAGATCCAGTATATGTCAAAATGCTGCAACATATATAATCACAGCTCCTTTATCAGGCTGCTAGAAGACTTGGAGCCCTTCAAGCTTCAAAAAAAGATAAGACAAGGTATTACCAGCCCACCCAAACTCTTCAAGCCTGCCTCAAATTGATCTTCAGAATACTAAACTGCAACCTCATATTTGTAGATGACATCACTCTTTTCGCAGTGAACGTAAACGACCTCAAACTAATGCTAGATGAACTAATTGAAGAGAGCAAGAAAGTTGGCTTTCTCATGAATTCTAGCAAGATGAAGATCATGTGCAAAAATCACGTCGGAAATAAGAACACTAAGATCAAACTTGCGGACACAGAACTGGAGAAAGTAGACCAATACATCTACCTACGACAAGGAATCTCCATGAGACACACAAAAGATGTCAAGCCTTTGGCAGAACAAGCTCAACTTTCAAAAAGTGGAGATCCTATTAATCTGAGAAAGAAAGCTATATAACCAATGCATCCTCCCTATAGCTGAAACATCGAACCTAACTGAGAGACGGATCTGCAAATTGAAAAGTATGCAATATGCACGTGAAATTATTATGTTTAACCTCACAGGGAGAGACCATAAGACATCACGATACATCTGGGTGAACGAAAGAGTCACGGACATCATAGAATCCATTAAAAATTTCAAATTGCAGTGGTTGGCCATGTTGCAAAAATGGTGAACAACCGATGGACATTGCATCTCATGACATGGATCCCAATGAGCAACCAAAGCTGGGAGATTTTTTGTTGTTTACCAATATAATGTATTCTTAGAGACAAACCTTCCACCTTCCAGCTAATGTTATGGCTGAAGTTTTTATATATATATATATATATATATATATATATATATATATATATATATATATATATAACTAAAAGCCCATATAAAAGAAAAGAATCATACAACAAGACCAAACAACAAATCATTGATAGTGCAATAATTGTACACTTATTTTATTTTTTTTTTTGTTGTCAAAATATTCAGTTCCTTCGTTTAGAATCCTTTCGAAATTGAAAATCACAGATATAAATGTATGGAGGGTTAATGCATTGTCGAGCTTGGGGTTCTTTTTTTTTCAAATATACGAATGTTATAGCACTAAAAGTGGAGAAGTAAAGGAAAAAAGCGGCCATATTCGAATTCTCGAATATTCTTTCTAAGTATGCATGTCTGGATGTTTGATGAGGATTATATTTATGTTTGTGTTCAAGCAATTTATAAATGAGTGGACAAAAATGAAAGCAAGAAAGGCTTTCAAAGGCAAGTATGTAAAACTAACCACAAATACTAAACACGAAAAGAAAAACCGTCATACAGAATTTTTTTGAAAGCAATTCCGTGTTTTGGGAAGGATAATGAGTATATTTTCAAATTTTTCGAATGTTTGATTAGCCAAGAGCATATTTCTTGCCATTAAAATTAATATAAATGATGTTTAATTCATCATTCAAAGCGTTTGTTTGACTGAAAGCAAAAAATGACGATAAATGAAATAGTTTGAGTCGTAATGGTTGTACCTAAGTACGTTCTTAGTCATGTTGCAGGATGCTAATCGACACCTGAGGGAAAAAAGCACAAAGTTTTATACTTAATATTATCGTCAAAATCCTCGTGTCATTAATAAGGATGAAGCTTGGGGAAAATTCTATGTAAATCTCATAGAACTAGGAATATTTCTAAAATGGATAGTGGGAAAATTTGTTTGCTCGAAACAAAACAAACAAAAAAGTAATACTTTGAATTAGAACATTTCCTGGTGGAAACATCTTGATAGCAAAAGATCTATCAATACTCAACCAATTATTGGATTTCAAAGAATAAATATAGTATAGGATTCATATGGGTTGAGAGTCATTTTCAACAATGCTCTATTCAAAATGTATTTCATGCGATTCTACCTTTTTTTGGATGAATTGATGGTTTATTTCTCGATTGCACCTGTATTGAATTCTGTATGTTTTAAATATAAATCCCTGAATAAATAAATTCTGTTTCCCTTATTGAAACAAGGCACCGCAGGATCTGCACCGATGTCTGACTTCACAATATGAAAAATCTGACGTTGAGTGAATATTTCTCTATTCGGCATCTTTTTAATTGTATTTGCAAACTTATATGTTAAAACTGTGATATGTAAACGAACGCTAATATTGAGATTTTCCAGTGCATACTTTTTTAATAATTCAATTAATTCGATATTTTAAAAGTTCCTCTTTAATTTCGTTCACTATAGAGCACTGACAGGATTTTTGCCATTAGAAATATAAGAAAGCTGAATGATTAAATACATTGATAGAAAGAAACGTCTGTCGTGGTAATTTTGATAGAATCTCGTTATTGTTGCTGCTGTGGTTGTTGTTGTTGTTATTGCTGTTGTTGTTGTTGTCGTTGTTGTTGTTGTTGTTCTTCTTCTTCTTCTTCTTCTTCTTCTTCTTCTTCTTCTTCTTCTTCTTCTTCTTGCTATTATTTTAGTTATTATTTGTAAACACATAGGCCAGGGCAGTTCTTGTATCCCCGTTGCATTTTATGTCTATTTTGTTTGTTCTTGTTCAACTAATTGAAAGTTTCATCCTAGTCACAATTCTTACTACAAACGTAAAAATATTCTTCAATCTTTGTAAACCTTCGTGCTTTTCTCGGTGGATGTGCTGAAACTCCTTTTCAAATAAATCACATAATATTTCGTTTTATTACTTGTTACGAGCAATTTGGGGGAAAAAAAAAAGAGATTGAGTTTCCATCCAATCGTAATGAAAGCTCTGGAATGAAGTTTTTGAATGGTGATATCTTTCTCTTCTCTGTGTTATATACATTGTGGGAATATCAGTGTGTGTATTTGCGCACTTGAGTGACAGGTGAGGTCCGTGCATAATTGAATAGCCTCAGGAATTAATGAGATAAAGCAATAATTAGATCACAATAAGAGACATTTACTAAACCAACCTTAGTTCAGCATGAGGCCATGAAAGCTGGGGTCCTCGTGAAGATCGAACATTTCACTAGAAAATCGTTCCGGTTGCCATTGTTCTTGTTAACCACTGGCTTTTGCTAGCGCATTCTGACAGTGAGAGAGATAGAGACAGAAGCCAACAGAGAGATTGGAATAGACATAGTTATAATGGTGCCAAAAAGAAAAAAATATACCTTGCCAGGCTGGCTACAAGAATTGCTTGAAAAAATAGTTCAGAATTGATTTTACTGCGCAATTTTGATCACAAATACAAAAAATGCATCTGGTTATATTGATAAACATTACACAAAATACGTATATTTTGTCTACGTTATGTGATCATTTCAAATCTACTTGTGGCTACAGTTTCAAAGTGAAAATGCAAACGTTGTTTTTTTTCTTTCGATTACATGACGCAAAATATACTTATATATTTATACGAGGGTAATAGAAAACATCTCCCAGACTAATACACTTTCAGCTTCATAATAGTAAATTATACATGAAACGTATTTAGTTAGTTAAGACCGTATTCAGTAAACAGAGGAGTGTATTTAACTGAAATTTATGGGATATTTTTCATGCAGGATTTCTTTTTTAGGAGATGTAGTTATTGGAAATCTTTTGGTTAAATAGATTAATGCAGCTGGATTGTGAGGTTGTAAGATTTGAAGTTTCGTTTGAAATTGATTTTTATTTGCCTCCCCTCAGGACAAATTTGACGTCAGGTTAATTTTCTGTTGGGCTTCACGAGTAGTGGAAAACATTTCCAGTCAAATGCAGTTTGCCACAGGCATCGAGATATATCCACTTATCCTACCCTGTTAGTGTAATGTGTTTGCAATGCCTGGGACACAGATCCCTAGAGACAAATGACGCTTCATTGGTGCTGTGTCTCGCCCGAAGGCAAGGCACAGATGATCCTGGTCAATTTGACTAGATACATGAATCTCTTTGCCGTTGAAATTCATTTTGCATTCACCTTTAAAGCAATCTCCCGGCGGGCAAAACATCGTTATTCCCTTTGGTGGTATGAAGATTGATTAGAAGAATATGGATGAAATATACGTTGTCCATTGTTGGAAGTAAAATGTACGTGTTTTTTTTTTCTCTTCTTTTTTTTCTTTTTCTTTCTGGAAAGGTTCTGGGGATTTTGATCGGATATTGTATGGGCATTTCTCGCTACAATTAGAGAGCAGTACCCTTTGTAAAGTAGTTCACAAGCAGCGAAAATCGACGCTTTCAGAACAATCAGTAGAAAGCAGGTTTTAGATTGAGTGCCATTCTCATGGTCTCTTTTCCTGAACTTAAAATATTTTTGATCATTACGGTTGGACTGTCACTTGGCTTATTTTCCAAGTTGTTTTTTGAACCCAGCCAAGGCGGCACGATACAGAATCCTGATAATAAAGTCTGGAAAGATCTACTCATTTTGAATACTGGGACCATGAAACATTCCACCTAGATTTCGCCCACCTCATTCCAGCCTTGTATAATATCAAGACAAGCACAGTAAATGATGGTAATCTAGATAACGATAATGCAAATGCTCGTGGTGTATTTCCAACCAGTTCCATTAGTCAATTTTTGATCCTTCATAAGGCAGATAAACTTTGCCTATCCGAGGTTCTGGCACAACACATACTTTTCATCCATGTATCCACTCTACACTGAAAAATATGTTATGGAGATTAACTTAAAATGTACTCTACTTTGTAACACCTAAATTCGTTAGTCAAGTAAATATACTTTGAGACAAACTAGATTATAGGTGGTAGGAATTTCAAAACATCAACTCGTTAGACTAGCAATTATTCTTCAAGGTATACTAATAGATATATGTATAGCAATTTAGAGTTATTTCGTAAGTATATTTATGTAATGTTATTTTCAGTATTGAGGTCTTCTTCATATGGTCCCGTTTAGCTGTCTGGACGGACGCAAAGGGTTTAGCAATATACTTACGATGTAAATCGAAACTCATATGGAAAAAAAAACATGTTCATTATCAAAACACTAGGTAACCACAGAAAATCTGATGACCATAATTTTATTTGTCGTTAAGTTATGTGATGACGGACGCATTTGGGGAAATATAATGAGATTAAAACAACAAAAATGGTCATCCCGTAGATCAAAGGCATTACTAAGCATTGATATGAAATTTGTAGAAGACTCCAAGAGAAGTGTATTGTTGACCAATGTAAATGTCCCAATAGACAGCATGTGACAGGACATGTTCGGTGATTCTTCAATATTTTTTTAATGTTTCTGCAGTAAAATCCTGAAAGGACGTCGCCGTTTACTAATATTTTTATCCGTACAAGATACCCACAATGGTGGGTTTACCATAATTGTTCTAATGTATTTAGTCTTGTTAATGCTTTGTACTCACATCACATAACACCTGTGATACATTACATTCGATAATCAGACTTTGCTGCCAGTACGACCACTACTTTTAAGAGGACTGTCTGCAACCTCAGCTGAAATTCGAACTCATTCCATCAATTTCGTTGTGTGTGCAGGTAATGTTTTCTCTTACCTACGCTGCTCTTTCTAGACATTCATGATCTTGTGCGTGAATGCGTTTCTCTCGAGTATTTATAGACATAAATATGATCAACTGCACATCTATTCCATTATCTCCAAGTACGGAAGATATAAATGTAAATAAAATGTCAAGTGTCTCCGATACTCCTTGTAAGATTTAATGCGACCGGAGAGAGTAAGTAAGAGCATAACATGAATACAAACGAGTATACATGACTTCCTTAACTATTTTCGTTTAAATATCATCAACTGTGCCCCATAATGCGATTGGTTTTAGATTACGCAAATAATCACCAAGAAAGACTCGAATATTTATTTGATTCAAAGGTCATTGATATCTTAAAATGTTTCCTCCAGTGAGGATGAAAATAAAAGCTGCAATTTGCAGATGTCTTGCTTGATGGTGACACAGAACAGGCTAAGTCTCCTTCATTTACTTTTAAGAATAAGACTGAGATATTTACAGTAAATTGCCCGACAGAACTATACTCTCTGGGATTGGATTTAAATAATAGATACGAATATTGCAGGGGGTTAGAGAATTGAAAGAAGCGGCATGCATTCACCTGACGGACCGTTTGGCTTAGCAATGAAATAGTTGTGAATACTATCTATTTTCAAATGTTGAATCACTATTTGCCATTTTTGCATTAAATGATGTAAAGTACGAGGCAACATCGGACTGAAATTCTCCACTTATGGCTTTATGTATCAATCAATTGTTAAATATAGAAAAAAATCCAAGTTTTTAAACAGAAGAATATATTTTTGATTATAGGTTTCACCGACTTTATGTCAAGGATTTAAAGAATTTGGAGTTATTATATCAATCGTGGATGTACAATATGCGCATATTGATTACGATTAACTGGCGTATTTAGTAGAAATATCAGTGCCTTGCAGTCTATGTCCCTTGATATAGGCATGGATAGAAAGAAATGTAAGTCAACGTCTGGGAAAGGGCAGTGAGTAGTTTTAGTGAACAAACGATACTATGTTTGTACATCAATCGAGAGACTATCGCTAAAAGTGCTAGGGAAATTCATAGATTACAATAATATTGTTTGATGGATCTTCTCGGAGGCAATCCTTATTAGTAAAGATGAAAAACGATAAGGCATTTCCATTGCTTTATAAAAGATCACTAATCTTATTTACCATCACATTCAGTTGGGAATGTGTTCTTATATAGAATACTCCTAATGGCTGTTGTTTTTAATCTTATTTATGATGTTAGTGCATTGGGTACAGTGACGAACGTTTATCTTATTCATGCTATTCAATCGAGCGAAGTGGGATAGTCCGTAATTTTCTGCGAAAAAAAAAATGACGTCTGTTGCAAGTATATGAAAACGTGAACCGTAAAACTGGATTTTAAAAAATATTCATGAAAGTATAACACAACCAAACGGATGTTATAGGACACGAGAGAACAGGTCCTTCCCCCACATTTTGCTGAATAGAAATATACAATTGAAAACATAAATACATTCCATGACCCTGACGATGATTGCAGTCTCAATGGTAATGAAAAACGCATTTTTTTTTAAATCAAGTGAACTAATTGAAAATAACACGTACCACAGTAGAAATTTGACAGAGAGACTAGCCTGAAACTTAACTACGATTTTATTGCATGATCGTTATTTCATTAATAATAGGAAAGATTTGAGGAAATTATACAAATAAACCGGTGATGATAGTGAAGAGTTAATTTGCTAAAACTTGCGAATCAGTACACGGGGATAATTTGCTTTGGGTAATTTTTGCCAAATTAACCGACGAATTCTAATAATTCTCAAAAAATATAAAGATATAAAAATATCAACGTGAGGATAGTTCGCCATGAATTAGATACAAATTTTAATCGATAATCTAGAACATTTACTTACAAGATCATTTTGATGGGGAAGGGGGGATAAATGCACTGAAACTGAAAGAGTTATCTTTTTTAAAGATATTGTTGCTTTTTATAAAAATTAAAATTCAGTTTTTCAGAAGGTAAAAAGGTCAGATGGCGGGGGAAAAGTTGGGAACTAAAAGTTTTTCCACAAAAATATTTTGATTATTATTTCTAGCAGAAATTTCATTATGGGTGATTTTCTTTGACGTTCTTGTTTTGCAAGTGTTTTGTTAATAGAACGTTTTTCTTTCCATTCCTTTGTTTTCTATTGAAATCTAATACTTTGGTACAATATTGCAAAATATCAAACTGTTTGCAGAAAGCAATTGGTAGTAAGAGCTTTCTTCCCAGTATTATATAGAGAAGGTGTCTGTGATCGTAAATTATCAGGTCTCATACCTTCGTTTGCTTGGTGTTGGAAACTTTGCACAAACAAGAAGAAATAAGAAGACTATGTGTGCAATGAAAATTGAATTTCGGCAACTGGATTCAACCATTTATAGAGCCAGACATAAATATGTCTTCTGGGAGCATGCTGGACGGGTGATCATTCAGAAAAATGGAATAGGGGGTGATCAATGAATAAGTTACTTCTCTTGTCTTTTGTTGAGCAGTGATTACTAAGAAAAATTCCGAATTGAAAAAAAAATGAAAAAGAAGCGTGATTTGCTGCTGGACAAAAATTAAGGGATCAATTTAGCACTAAATTACCTCCGATATTGATCTCCCCCTGAAAACATTTTTTCTGTGGTAGGAGATTGAAAAATATACTTTGAATAATTAGAAGTGAATGATCATATCTTAAGCTGTCTTCCCCAAAATGGTGCAGCCTGTATAGATGCATAGATTTGCAGCACAGATAGATAGATATCCAGACAGACCAACTTATAATCTGAATAAAAAGAATGTGACAGTTTTGGTGATAGCTTTGATTTACGGTTCCAAAAGAGCTAACACAAAATTGTAAAGTGACTCAGACCCCCAAAACGGTCTATTTTGTGATCTTATTTTCAACAGATATCTTGCTCAAGATTTTTTTAATGTTTTATATATATATATATATATATATATATATATATATATATATATATATATATATATATATATATATATATATATATATTAGATTTGGGAATGAGGATAAGTCGGAAATCGTATTGAATTCACTTAAGCTCCCCTTACCTTGATTTCAACCATTTCTCCTTGCATATTCAAGGCAAATATGTTTCGCAGATTATACCCCCCACCAAAAAAAAACAGAAGTATGTCACCTTTTTGTACCTCAGAAATCGTTGGCTGTAGAGATAGAAAAAAACAGTTCAAGATTCAGCTTCAAAGATATTTCTTATACCAACTTTTGTTCTGTCAATTCAAAGTCCTCTTCTGATCTTTGATATGATTACAACATTACAGCGAATTGATTTTAATCCCTAACATTATTGATAAATATGAGTGTGGGTATGAGCAAAATAATTGCCACCTCATGAAATACACGTTTAAGAACGGATCAAACAGTCAAGGCTTCAATGCACTCAACAAAGCTGATGTATAGAATGCTCCAGAGAGAAAATCTATCAAAAAATATTTTTCTAAACATACTGTACTACGTTTGAGGTATCCAGTTGATTGTGTTGAACCATTGTAAATTACACGACTTGCCAGAATAATTCAACTTGACTGCTTACAAACACTTATTCCACAGAATGTCTACCCAATCGAAATATGACTTACCGAAACAGACTCTAGGGTTAAAATCTAGGAATATAAAATGTTAAACGAAAAAGCATATGAGATCAACAAACTGAGCCAGAGGTTGGCGAGTTACGACCTTGGGCCTATTCAAGCCTGCAATTTCTTATTCGTTTTCACTACTATTTATGTAATTATTGTAAACTCTCTTTGAAATGCGTTTTAAATATGAAGCTTTCGGTGTTATAATAAAAGGAAAAGGAAAGAAAAAATATTTCTCAAACGTATAATGAATTAAGCATATTTCAATCAATTGAATACATTTTGCGTATAAGCGCAAAAAAAAAATTCCTGCAATACATATGATTAAAATTATACGTCTTCTTTAATGGGGAGATTTTTGTTCATTAACTAATTTCTAATATATGACAATACACGTTTTCATTCTGCTTTTATCTTATTTGATTTATTCTAAAAAGCCTAGCCATCTAATGAGCAGCAAAGGTTACGTCAAAACGTTGATCACATATTCACTCGTGTGTTCAACTGATAGATCAATTAACATATAATTATTAAGGAAGGACATTCGTTATGGAAATATTCACTTATTGATGATTGAATGTAGAAAAATACCGGTGCATCCAGCCCCAACGGACAAACATAATTGAAAGTGAAAAGTAAAGAAAATTCCCTTGAAAGGCAATTGAATCAGTTTGTTCCCTATCAAAAAAGCCATTGGTTGTAGTGACAAGAGAATGCACAGTAATTAGTCAGGCGATGAACGCTAACAATTCCAATTGTTCTGTTATTCATCTTGCCTCTTTGCATTCTTTTTTTTTGTCACAAATGCAGTTCCTGTTATTCTAAGTAGTCAAAAATAAGTCAGTTTCAGTCGTGTTTAACTGAGGAGATATGGCTGGTCTGACGGCCAGCTGAGTTCAAATTCCAGCTGAGGCATTTCATTTAAAATTGTCACGAATACGCGTAGGAGAGGCTCGGACCCATCAGATATGACTACATATCAAAGAGGGTTGGGCTCTGAAATCATAATTGGCTAACAGTCTAGAAAACGGGAAACTTTTTTTTTCACAAGCCAATGTGTTGTGTAGGATGTGCAAGGCCTGATAAACAGAGCACCCAGGTCTTCAGCTGCATTTGGATTCGTCCTTGATCGTCCAAACTATGTCTTGTTACTTGATCCTTGCTGGCAGGCAAAAGAAAATCTCTGTCTCTATCATTCAAGTCAAGCGTAAGTAATTACTTCAGATTCTCTGGCTCCCCACGGATGCTCTACCACATAGACCTGGTCATCTCTGACTGCGAAGTTGGAGCTTCCAATACATGGTAAGCTTATCGACATCATTATTGATAGCCTTTTTGAAAATTTTTCTCAACTTTGTTCTGGCCATTACTGTGTTTGGCTCTCCTTTGTTCAAAATTTTGAGATGTGCTCTTTTTTCTTAATCCACGAGGAGTTTGATTCAGTATTTTTATGATCGCTGAAATTACGATGTATTCAGACTGAGACATTATCCCTAATCTTCAAGTCATTCAGATTAGGATTCTCGTGCTTGACGATTTTATTACTGTTTTTGTTGACGTAACCCACTGCCTTTCTCATTGTCTGGATTTCTTTGATGAATTATTGGCACAATCTAACGAGTTGTCCGTCCTTGAGGTTTTTATTAGGATGCTTCAGTCAATGCTTTCGTTGGGTCTTGTAAGGTATTATGTAAATTCTTGAATATCATTCCCTATGTTTGTTTCTTAACATTGAATATCCTTTCAGTAATCAATAGGATTTATAATGCATAAGCTGGAGATTGTGCTTCTATAATATGCTCCTAGTAGTCAAAAAGTCCGGGGATCTTTGCAACAGACCAGGGTGCACTTCTAACGTTCTTGTACTGTGAAAGAGTGCAGGTGGAGGTATTAAAAAAGACCTTGGTTACTAAGCAAATTGATTCTGAATTTTGGGCAGCTGAAGGTATCAATAATTAATCATGGAAAATCAGGACTTTAAAATTGAAAGATCCCTGCAGCTATGACTCTTTACTTATATCCACTTCTTTTCTTATCTGAGATATACAACTTTCATTTTCAACGTAACTTAGTGGTTATTATCCTGGGCTTCCCATACTTTAAATGGTGTATGCGGCAAGTTCAGTGTTACAAGAATATGGTAAGAAACAGACGTTTTTATGTTTCATTGCTGAGCTATACAACATTTGGTTTTCCCTTTGAAGTTTATACTCCCTTTCATGTCCACATATCTTTACAAAATGACATTGTGGTCTCTACTTCACATAAAAACAAAATCCATAAATAAGATGGATGTTCAGCATAACTGTGTGGACCGCTTCTTGCCAGAACATGCCGTGCATTTCACTGTTAATTGAAAAAAGTCAAAAACAGCCAACAGTTTGAATGGTTTTATTGGTAATACCTTGATGCATGTTCTTTTATTCATTCATTAGATAATTGAAACCTTTTTTTTTTCAATCGCCCTATTCGATATTAACTCTACCAACTTTGGCTTCTTTCAAAAATAATTTTTTTAGCCTCAAGTTTAGGAAATGCAAGAACGTCTTTGAAATCTCGCTTGCGTAGCCTACGTGGCCGTACTTGAAATGTATCATGCAGATAAAAGAAAAAAGAATAGAAATATATACATCAAGCTTATGGCGTCCAGTTGGCTCAAATGTTTGTCATTGCAATGAAGAAACTGGGCAGCGGAAAAACAGGACAAAGTCTATTGCCAGAATAGTTGAATTCTTACTTGCAAAATTCATGATGCTACGTTAAAAAGATCAGCTGCCATTTGTTTTTTTACGCAAACAAAATACGGTAATATAAAGCAGATACATTAATGACGATGACATAGATATATACAGGGGATTAATTTGATAGATTGATTACTCGCATTGGTCCCTCACGTCAGTTTGAACTTTTTGTCAACCGAAACAGCCGTTCATTGATGGCAGCAGTCATTCACAGAAACATTAATTTGAAGAAAAAAAAAAGTTGATCTCATCAGTAAAGTATGATCATTCATTTATACATCAACTGAAAAATTACTTGTTATAAATCTACACTGATTTTATCGTATAATAATATGGAAATGTATAGCCAAATTAGGAATTAAAATTGACGTTAAGTTATTCAGATGTGAAAGGCCAAAGAATACTCTATACCAAATTTCCTAATCCTTATTTTCCACTATCCAATGACAGCAAAAACTAAGTTGAACAAATATCAATGTCTTGGTGGGTATAATGTTTGCGCTATCTCTTGTGGTCCAATGAGTGGTACTCAAGCTAAGCCGAAAGTTGTTTTTTTCGAATGCTGATTTTCAATGCAGATAAGATTTCTTCGATTGTAAGATTAGTTTGGGACAATTGTCCATTTCTGATTTTGAACAAAATAGCTTTGAGTCAGATCAAGTTAAGATTAGATAACACACATCTATTATGCTGGCTTAACAGTGTATTTATTCCCAGTAACAGTGATCAATGTTCGATCTGAATGAAAGCTAGTTGTCCCCATGCTGATTTTCATAAAGGGTCAGCTAAAAATACTGATATTGATTTAGATTTGTGACACAACATAAATCCTTTTCTTTTGTTTATATATGTTTGTATTTCTCATCTGTCCCAGTATTCGGTAAGGATCTTGGATGTCTATTTCGATCCCAAAATTAAAAAAAGTGCATCAAAAAATCTCACTCATATTTTTTCAACTTGCCTTATATAACACAGATATTAATTGTAGATTTTCATGCCTACTCTGTGATGAAATTATTATGTATTCATCACTAATGCCAGTGCTCGGCATTCCACTCTTATTAGCCATGATGGCAGGTCTTTCCTAACGGAAAATTCAGTGTTACAAACTTTCCTCAAATTCATTTACCTACATTTTTACTCGTACCACTAAGATTCATCCATAGATTTTTAAGTAGATGAAACATATTTTTCAACCTTGAAACGACCTTACGAGAATATTTTCAAAATATCAGTTACAATCTATGTAGAACAGAGAAATGATGATTGCATAAAAAATAAATAAAAAGGTACAAGTAGATCAAATTATTCTCCGGACAAATATTACCTCAGTCATTGAACATCAGAAGAAAATTGGAGAAAATAGTGCAAAACTTTATGCTTGATGTATTTATTATCTGTCGAGTAGAAAGCCTGATTCAATTCTGAAATCATTTCGATAAATTTTTTATTAGATCCTAGCATTTGCTCTATCGGGTATAAACGTTCAATTACATATATTGCATACATATGCAGACATGATCATCTAGCGATCAAGTATATACATAAGTGTGCACGCATTAAGTGTGTGTGGATGTGCAAAAAAATATTTTTTTACATTCAAATGCACTTATACATGAAAACGTGACTACATATATAAACGAACAGGTACACATACACTAACACACACGCTAACACACACACATGCATATATATATATATATATATATATATATATATATATATATATATATATATATATATATATATATATATATATATATAAGAATTATAAATTGCGTTATTTTATATAAAACTTATTTAAAATGATTTCCCATCGTTACACGGTTAATATATCACTCAATTAAGACAACGTAAATGGAATAAACAATTACAGAAACTGGGGCTGCTTCTATGTAATACAACGCAATCCATACATCATTCCGTAGGACTAAATATATATATATATATATATATATATATATATATATATATATATATATATATATATATATATATATATATATATGAATAGTGTTGCCCATAAATAAGTATAGTCATATCAATTCATCTTACAAAATGTGGATTTTCTTGCAGCATTTTAACTTTGCTGCCAAAAATATGAATATGTTGTCTGGAAATGAGAAAAGGTCCACCAAAAAAAGGAAAAATTTAATAACTATATTTGATGTGACTGTTTTCGTTTTCTATCTCTGCTTATAGTTTTGACGACATTGACTGGAATGTCTTTTTCCACTCTGACAACATGCATCCTTTCAATTTGACTTATTGGGTAGTCATAGTTCTCCTACTCCCTCCTTCAGTAATACTGCAAGTGCTGAATAGAGTTTGAATCCGATCACAGGCTAGGCTTATCGAGCAATTCACATTTTCTTTTTTAGAAACACTGTTGATTTTAACGAAATGTCCAGAATAAGAGTGATGATGAAACACAACTCCTCTTCTCAGACGTTCGAGTGAAGACGATGTAGTTTCTTTTGATATATTGATCTGACCTTCACGATTCTGTTGATTAATTAAAGCTTTTGATTGCTATCAGACCTCAGGCCACGATGTTTCCACCAAAATGCTCAACTATTGATGCTAAATAGTTACCCTTTGTACAACCAGTCGTGACAATGCCGAACTTATTGAATATCATTAGACTCAGATATAGTGATTCTTGTTTTGCCTCAACATAATAAAGTATGCATAGGAGAATGAATATACTAATTCAATGTTTTGGGACGATGCACTGTGGTCAGATGAAACGGATATCAAATAATCAGGGTCTGATGATATATTATTGTACGCAAACGTATTCGATCTCTACATTATTCTCACTGAGCGTTCGGATTGATCGATTCGAATTTGATCCGTGTGATGGACGTTAGTAAAACACCTCACTAAATTGATCATCAAAATAAAATAAATATTATCATTTACAATAGTTCATTATAATGACTTTTCCATAAGTATCCAACCCCTCAACTAATAGTTAGTTGAGGCACCAATCACAGCTAGCTGGCATTCTATGTATCTTTCAATATGACTGCTGTATCTCTTGACTGGTGTCCTCCCCGACCTGACCTGACCTGACCTGATTCTTTTCCAACCATTCAGGGATGATTCTCAAAGTATGTTTTCGGTCTTTGTTTTGTTGGGAGACTGATCACCGATCAAGTCTAAGTTGTTTTAAAGAGGTTGCAATGTTCTTCGACTGACATTTTAGCGAATCCATTTTCCTTTCCCAATACCTGCTACGCTGATTGTGGCCGCACGAATGTTTCCCACATCATGCTTCGTTGTTGGCAAAGTCTTTGTTTCTCAAATCGTGCACAGGTTGTTGACCTAACGGAATGTTTCTGGTTATGTCCTAAAAGTTCGTTTTCGTTCTCTCGCACCGAACAACTTTATTCTCTCAATCATTCGACAGATCCAAAACTATTAAGCGAATGCTAAACGAACATTTTTATGTGTTTTCTCCATTGGTGACTTTTTTTTGTTCATCCCGTCTATAAAATCCCAATCGATTCAACGTTCTTTCTACTAATTGTCGAGATGTGTACGCCAGTCAAAGCGTTCTTTTGATGTGTCTAAATAGTTTTGATTTCGGGTTAATGGAAACTCCAGTTGTGATTTTAAGGTTGCATGGAGAGTCATTGTCCAAGATAGATGTAGAGGTCTACTTGCTCCAGGTTTTCCGTCTTCGATTTTGATCGCTGTGTTTTTATGTCTGACGTGATTGATGTACATGATCCTCGTTCTGTTGGAAACCATGTGCTGACTGACTCTCTTACTTTTTTATCTAGTCTATCTAGTATTAGTTGGAGATTGTCTTGGTCGAAAAGGGTGACGTTGTTTGTGAATCTGATGTCGCTAAGACATTCGCCGTCTATTTTTATTCCTCTATTCCCTTGGTCTAGGTTTCTGAAGATCATCTCTACGCAATGTGTATAGAGTTTTGGTGAGCTGGTATCACCTTGTTCTATCCCTTCTTGGACCTGGAAGGGTTCAGAATCTTTATGTAGCCTGATAAAGGAGCTGCTATGACTGTGTATATGGTGCAGTACTCTGACGTATACAGGGTCTACACCTTGTAGAGTGATGGCCTTTAGGACCATGGGAATATCCACAAAGACTTACTTGAAGTTTATATATGCTGCAGCGAGTGTTTTTTACATTATTGTGCTTTTTTTCTGCTGATTTATTGAATGGAGATGATCCATAGTTGAGTAGCTTCTCCTGAAGCCGGCTTGTTACCATGTTGTTGTTTGTTTTTTTAAATCTAGTGTTTTACTTATCAGGTTGGTGATGATTTCCGTGATAAGTTTATGAAAACAGTTGAGTACGCTTACAAGTTTGTTGAGGACTTTCAGAATTTTTTTCTGTAACAGCATTATGACTTACACGTTTCAGTCTTCTGGGAGTCTACTTTGTTTTAGACATAAGTTGAATAGAATAGCAAGTTGTTTCAGTGACGAACTCACCAGCTTTCTTGAGGAAATCGATGGTGATGCTATATGATCCAGGAGGTTTTTTCTTCTTTTGTTTGTTTGCTGGTTTGTTTTACCTCCCATGGTGTGACCTCTGGGAAGTCCTCAAACTGATTGCTTGCATTTTGCGTGTTCTGTCCGATGTTCTGTTGGTCATACCTTGAGGATCAGAGATTTTGGTTGAATTCAATTGCACATTTGACAATCCTGTTTTTTTCAAGTGTGCCAGTTATTTACTTTCGTCGTTTACTGAGAGCTTCATTTACAGTTTTGATGCCCCGACATTTTTCGAGAGTTGTTTCGATTATTGCTGTCATGGACATCCTTTTGTCTTCTCTCAGTGGATTTTTGATTGTTTTATTCAGTTGTGTCCCCTCACATTTTTCCTTCATTATTGTCAGTGGCTTGAGGTTTTCTGCACTTTTTAATGAGTTTTCTGGGGCCGTTCGTATTAGAAAAGTTGTTATTCTGTCGTTGAATTTGTTGGTGTTAGTCTTCTCGGTGAGGCTTTTATATCTGTTTTTGAATTATAGCTTACAGGATTTGGTGAGTTCTCTTAGTATGTTTAGCTGTTGGAGTTTGGGGCGCAACATTTTTTATGTTCTTTTTGGTGTCCATTTGCATCTCATATGTTACTGGTCTGTGGTTTTCTTTTATGTTTTTCTTGGTTTAAAACTCGAATATCTTTGATGGTGTCATTTTTATCTGTTTGGATGTTGTCTATTTCGTTTTTGGTTTCGTGTTTGGGGCTTTTCCAAGTCCACTTTTCCTTGGGTTTTTTCTTGAAGGAGGTATTCGTGTTTTTGAAGTCATTTGTAGTTGCAAAGATTACAACATCTCCATCCCCTTCGTTCCGTACATTGTATCCGAACTCGTCAATGCAACATTCATTCCCTCGTCCTACCTGTACGTTATAATATCCCATGATGACATCAAGGTACTTTTTGATATCTTGCAGTAGGGAGTTCAAGTCATCGTAGACGTTGTCTATCTCTCATTTGGTTGATTGCAAAGTTGGGAGTAGACTAAAGTGATATTCAGTTTGTAACTCTTTAAAAGTTATATGATGACGCTGGCTATGCGGTCTGAGATAAATTGGAGCTTACTATGTTGTCTTCGAGGTTTTCATCAATGAGAGAGACTACTCAACTTTGTTTTACTTTTTTTCTTCGGTGGTTGTAAAGAAGATGTACTGTTAGTTTTTCTTCCGCCTTTTTTAATTTTTTTCATTTTCCTAATGCCGATAATGTCCCATCCAATGTTTTTTTCCTGGTCTAGTGCTTGGGTAAACACTGTTAGACACCATCACTCCCAACCAAAGCAGGTGATATGGTTGGGCTTTTTGACCAAGCAAAAATGGACATTTTCCTTGTGTCGTGCTTCTTGGTGAGTCTCAATCAATTATTCTTTATGTCATCAAAATACTATTTGTTTTTGCCAGGATTTCAAAGGTTAATGGGTGTTTGATTTTAAAATAAGTTAATACAAAACTCATAAACTGATGTTGGATATTGAAACATCCAGATGGTTCATGATTGATTGATCTATAGCTTTTTTATGACTTAATTTGCCGCCCAACATCTTTCGCCTTGATCGAATATCTATGCAAAAGTTATTGTGTCTAATGAATGATATTTAGTATCTCTTGATAGTATACTGTTTTACTTACGTTCATTAAGTAGATGAGTGTCATCAAGTCAAAATTTACATATGAGTTGAAAGAGGGAAAATCTAAACTGAGCATCAATATCTTTTAAAACCGAGTGACGGAGCGAAGTTTCAAAGTACTTGTTACTGAAATTTTATGCATCAGGGACCTTGATCTTTTGTGTAAAACATGCATCGAGCTACGGCGTTTAGTTTTTGAGTACCAGATTGACTGTGTATGCATAACCTTTGGGAATTAAAGAAAAGGAACGATCTAAAAATAACAAGGCGTTTGTGTGAAATTCTGTTTCAAATTGGTAAAAAAAAAATCTTTTCATCTGATGCGGCAACAGGCCTATGGGATGGTTTTCCTGAGTTGCACTTAATGACATCTGTGGTACCAGCGTTCCAAATCGGGAAATATTTCAACCAAAGACGATGCCAAATCTGGTTGACCTTTTTACGTTGATTGACGATGTTCACATTGAAAATTTGAGTGACGTTTTCCGTGGAGATTGTTGTCTGTCAGTCCATAAGGTTTCCGGAAAGGGATGAATCCGTAGAAGTTCAAGCGACATGATTTTGAAATAGAAACTGTAGGTCCATTGAATTGCTGTAAGATTTGTATCTCCGTGCTGATAGATGATCAAAAGTCTTGGCAAAACAAGATACAACTCACTTTTATTCAAGAGTCACTTCACTCTCCAGATTTAACCCCTGCCAAATCTTATCGTTCCCAAGGCTGAAGTCGATGATTTAAGTCAACAGAAGAGATTAAAAAAGAGACCTTCACACTATCTGTTGAAATGAATTCCCAAATTCTGGGAACTGTTTATTGACAATGGTATGTGTGAGAGTAGTATTTTGAAGGAAAGTTCCATAAGGTCATGGTAATGCAAAAAAACTTTCAAAAAAGTTCTTTTCCTTTTTCGACAAACTCCGTACACAGGTTGGACACTTACCCTAAAGCCCATGTCAGAATTCCTGTGACACTGTTGAATGGGCTGATATTTCCGACCATGGACGAAAGGAAGGGAAGCATGATTAGGCAGCTGATAGTGACCCCAAAAAAGGACTTTCAAGAACATTTTGAAAACAAGAATGGACGCTGGGAATGGTGGGTTAGTTGCTAATGGAAGTACTTTGTACAGCATTAGGCAATCATTGCCACAAGAAAACTAATTTTTAAGAATTTTATATTGGCTGGACATTTGTGGGTAGACTACGTATACATGTATATACTGGAACTGACATTTACCATGTATTTCATCCCTGTGCGTATAGTTGAAATGTATAGAAGAAAATATTTGATCCCTAACCAAATACTATTGCTTTACATAGACCTTACCAATGAACTTTCGGTACCATCCTTGCCACTATCGAACTACACTGATCTCATGGATATTTGCATTGAGCTGTGGTTATTATAGTTGTATATTTTTTGCCCAACAGATGTTAAATCAAGAGACACAGATATTTACCTACATCTATATTTGTTTCAGAAAATAGCTTCGGTATTATACTACCCATCTCGAATTTAATAAGTGGAATATACTTGGGCGTCCCAATTTGGTTTGAATCATGTAAGGTCGATCGATGTATGATAATCGTCTATGTGAAATCGATTGATGTTTTCGGGGAAAGAGAGTTGATCTTGCAGGATGAGTTCCCCCTTAAAAAAAATAAGAGTATGTATATATATGACAAGAGTTTATATATATATATATATATATATATATATATATATATATATATATATCGAGGAAGAGTACTCATTATCATCAGTGGAACCGTTATAAGATGAGCGGTTCATTGAGGCTTTAACATTTTCTTCCACTTTACTCGTACATACGTGAGTGTGTGACAGAGAAAGAGAGAGAGAGTGAGAGGGCATAAATGTGTGTATATGCACGTGTGTCTATTTACACACTTATATGAGTCTATGCATGTACATATTAACATCGTCCTCCATATGTATGTGTGTGTGTGTATATATATATATATATATATATATATATATATGTGTGTGTGTGTGTGTGTGTGTGTGTGTGTGTGTGTGCCTGTGTGTGTGTGTGTGTGTGAGTGCATGAATGTCTGTTTGTGAGTGTGTGTGGACATAAGTACTATGTATGTATGTATTGTTAATCAGAATCTAAAGAGAGAAATAAAGAGGATTTTCCAATAAATTGCAACAAAAACAAGTTGGAGAAATTCCAGTGAGGATCAATATTTGAAATTAGTTGTAGCATCATAGAACTTAGATTTGATAAAATTTTGAATCTTTGTAAAAGATGAGTCAAGTTGGGATTCCTGAAAAAATCTAATCATAAAGCAATTGTAATCAACCTCCGGCTATTTTCCTCTTCCAGTCGATGCTCACCCGTGTTGAACAGAGTAATGGACATTCAATGAATTTGAAATTTGTGATCAGCAAAAATTGAACTTTTTGTAAAAAACTAATTATTACCAGATAAAATTCTTCACGATTTTGGACACAAAAATAAATGAGAAACACCCACTAGAATGATAAACTTAGTAGGTTGAAGAAAAACAAGAGCCATAAATTCAATTTGTCTACCATCCTCACGTCCATATGTAACAGAGGGATAAAAGAGGAGGGCATCAGTAAATGACGCCAATTAACATTTTTGATTGATTAGTACATAGTTCGGGTGTGTGCAAACATAGTATTCTTACACGGACATAAATAAAATCTCTCAGACTAGTACTAGAATTTCTGCCACTTGACCCTGATTGCAGGCAGGGCAACTCTGCTACTCAGCACTTCCTTGGCAAATAGGGGAATGCGCCGTAAATATAAGTGGTGACCCGTAAATACAGGGAGTGTACATCTGACAATTGTGATAGGGGACAGGATTTCTCTGCGTGTCCCCAAATTAGGGCAGAAAACGCTGTCCGAAGCTCTAACAAAAATCATAGAACGCGACACTTTATGCTAACAACCAGTGAAGCCTCCCTCTGAATGTTTTGGACGAATCAAATCTGGGTTTTCAAAGTTGGTTCACGTGTTCGCCATTTTTAAACGTAAATCCAGAATCAGGTTGGATGGATTGACGAGCGCATTAAAGCTAGACTTTCGTTAAAGCAAGAGTTTGTATTTGAATTTACTTGCCAATCTTCTGTTTTCTATGTCTATGTGTGGTGAGTATGATTTTTTTCTCTTTAGGTTTACGTCCAACGACGCACGTTAAAAGACCGATGATGATGATGATGATGATGATGATGATGATGATGATGATGATGATGATGATTTACGGGAATAAATGCAACCCGCAATGACTTATTTTTGGTTTCCATGAAATTCACCAAAACGTCGGACGAACCTCATCCATTTTCCCTCTCCCTCTCCCCCCTCTCTCTCTCTCTCTTCCTCTCCTTATGCATGTGCGTGCGTGTGCATGTGCGTGCGTGCGTGCATGTATGTTCGTATTATTTGGAAACGATATATAACTCGAAGGCATAATAATATATACAACGCATTTATTATATCAATATCATAATTTTTTTTTAAATGTGATGTTTGCCCTAAACATACTTTTGTTCTCTTGATTCCTGATTATCAACCCTTTCCAAATTCGATCCCCTTATTTTATTACTTATTGGCCAAGCTAAATCATAATGTAGCCATGTTAACCAGTCTCTTGGAGACCTGACCCCTGGATGACACCTACTTACAAAAGTTATCAGCCGATCCTCAACACAAATAGAACTAATAATCCAAGTCCCCTGACGTACAGCAGCAGGATTGGACTTTAAAATGAAACATCTCATTTTACTGATTGTACATACGGATTCACTGCTCTACAAACGCTGGAGATGTCACAACTTTCCGTCAGAAGTTTTTTCGCTTTGAAACATGTTCGGAATGACGATGTAAATAAAGTATTCCATATACACAGCACAGCCCAGCTCTATCAGAGCCTTTAATAGAACATCTCTCAATCTCTCTCTCCTTCTGACTGTCTGTCTCTCTCACGTATATATGTGTGTGCTATTTATTTACTCTCCCATTCGACAGGAAAGTGTGCTATCTATTTACTGTCCCACCAGAGCAAAATATGACGGGGCTTTACCTGGGGATTATAGGAGACACCCTCAATAAATAGCTCCAGCCGATGCGGCTTTGGTTCACCAAACAACCAAAGCAACCGCCGCCACGAAAGTGTCAGGACTAGACCGACCTGTTCCATTAAGTGCAATGGTACAGTGTTGCTCCGGGGCGCCGTGTTCCCCGCAGCTGGGCCTGGTAATAGAAAGGGAACAGAAGGTTCTCAAATCACATAGCAATACGCTGCGTCATTAAAACCTCATTAGCTGACACACAATCTCTCCGGCCCATTCGACAATCAAATGTCAGTACTGGCTCCTCAGGCTCAGTCGGGGAACAGATACTACAATGTGATCATACTATTTATTTACTGTCCCACCATAGCAAAATATGACACAAGGTCGGGCTTAACGTGGGGATAATAGGATCAACCCTCCCCAAAATGGATCCAGCCGACTCGGCTTCAGTTTGCTAAGCTACCAAAGCAACCTCTGTCACAAAAGCGTCCACTTAGGATGGCGAGCCTTTGGCAGATCAAGCTCAACTTTGGAAAACAAAAATACCGTATTAATCCTAAAAACAAGATTATACAACTGATGCATCCTTTCCATAGTTACTTATAGAGCTGAAGCATGAAAATTAACCAAGAGATGGACCAAAACACTGAAAAGTATACAACATGCACATGAAAAAATCCTGCTCAACCTCACGTGGAGGGATCGCAAGACAGCTCAGTGTATCAGGGGGAAAACATAAGTCTGAGACATCATAGAATCCAACCTATTGACATCACGACTCAACACATGGATCTCAAAAGATCACATGCAAAACCATAGCTGATAGAATACAAGATGGTGGGACAAACTAGCTAAATTTAAAAAATATTGGCTCCATGACGCCAAAGATAGAAACGTTAGATCAATCCTTGGAAGGTTTACATCCAACGACAAACGATAAAATATTTTTGTGGTGATGATGTATGTTGATGGTCGGAAAAAGCAGTCTTGTTTTTCAAACTACGTAATTGAAAATGGCTGAAAATCTTCTCCCCAGAAAAAATCAATTATAATTCCGCTCGTTGTTGCTGGAGTTGTAATATTTTCTTTCTAATAAAAAGATCGTCTTTTCTTTGGAAAATTCTCGTTGTTGTTCCTTTGATTTTGCTCTAATAACTCCAAACATTTGGTTGTACAGATATATGTTTCGGCAAAAGTGTTAGAGATCAGAGACATATGGACGAATGTGGTGGCATACATATGGCGAATCCGTATGTCCATTTGAATTAATATATATATATATATATACATATATATATATATATATATATATATATATATATATATATATATATATATATATATATATATTCTGTCATCCACAGACAGCTGTTTCGATGTATTACAACTCTTCAGTGTGGCTATGGACTATCCACTAACCCATCCAGTACCACGAGGCAGGATCGAAGCCTTAGCTTCAGACCCACAGGCTTGTATACCCTCTCTACTCCTCGAAACTAGACAGTGACTGAAGTTGAAATTAAGCGATATATTTATTGTATATATCCCTCATCCACTAGAATGCTCCACACCATGTTGGAAGAGTATTACATATATATATATATATATATATATATATATATATATATATATATATATATACATATGTGTGTGTGTGTATGTATGTATATATATATTGCATACAATATTATAATATAATAGCATTGCATATAATATATATATACATATATATATATATATACACACACACAAAAATACACACTCATATATATATATATATATATATATATATATATATATATATATATATATATATTGCTTTATATCTAATTGAAACTCTTATTTGAAAGAATATCATGTTATTGCACCTTGAATGTATCCTTTTGCTTGAATAGATAAACAATCAAAATAAGACATCAGCAGGAATCAAACCTGTGGCCGGTAGGGTAGCTTTTTCAACGCACCGTTACTTTTATCATTGAGCTAAACAGTTACTGAGAATTCAGAAGGCAAAATAGCTATCCTAATCGTTTTATCCATGGTTTATATCTGCTGTAGTTGTTAGTTTCAAAGCAAAAATTATGTTGTCGAGAAATGGGTTCCTAATTCAACATCTGCCGGATCATACATCAATTTTCTCACTAACACACCCCTATCTATATATCTATCTATCTATTTATATATATATATATATATATATATATATATATATATATATATATATATATATATATATATAGTCAACATCAGGCAATAATGCCTTGTTATTTTCATTTACCCGTCTTAAAGATGTCATGCACAGTTATCTCAGCATATCTTCAACTTTCAAAAACTGTCTGCAAATTTATCTGTCAGGATCACACATAACTGCCGAATTGCATTCGCACAAATCGTTTCGTAGATCCAATAGGTTTGATATATGAACTACTTACATTCTATTGAGGGACTAAGCAAAGAATGAGTGCATGTTTTGCGCCACATCATCGTCAAATATTCTATGGTTTAAGCGGTCAAGACAACGTCCATCAAAGAGGGGATCCAAGTACGAGTCCCAGTTTCAGAGAGTAATTCTTCACATCCAATTATGCACAGCTTGCTCAAGCAGACAAAGAGTGGAGAAATAAGAAGCAATGACAACAATATTTTTTACAACCAGGAATAATGAAGAATTTTGTTCTAAATGCTACAATGAAGCTGATAAAGCAATATTGATGAGATGATAGTGCAAAGTCAGTGTCGATTAAAACGCAACACTATCAAAGTAAAAATGAAGAGTGTGTCGAGTAAGATTGTTGTGATAAAGAGCAAGAATATCAAATGAATGGAAACTTGTGATAAGATAATAGATAAGTGCTAGACTGTTAATAGTTGACCCTACAATGGTGACTTTCCGAAAAGTATCAGCCCTATTCTCTGCCGGCTATGAACGTTTTTTTCTGTTTTTTTTTTCTCATTTTCCACGTATAATCTATTGTCGTTGGAAGGTGGAGGCTACAGTTGAGGTTATTCACCTTTATTTTACCTGAGCAATTTATCATAATCCTCGTCAGGTCGGCTACGCTCAACGAAGCTCTGTTAACCGTACATTACGGCAAACCCGTCCCTACTCTCTCTGTTATCCTTTTTCTTACAGCCTTTTGTGAATGGCAAGACGGAACAGGTAACAAATCAGAGGTGCTCTTTTTATAAACTGGTTAACTTGAGGAAATATGTTGTCACTATTACGTCACGTTAAAGAAAAGGCATATTTAAGTGGGAATGCAAGCAAATTCTTCTAAAACCTGCTCATCAGAACATGCACAATAAGGCAATAATGAGGCTGATTTTTCTGCCAGGCTTGGTAGTAAGTAATCCTTCTAATTATTACTGGTAGTCTCACTCACGTAGCGCTCGAAGTTAGCATTTCAATGTTGGCTAATTTTTGCCTTGCAAATGTCTCTTGGTTTGTTATCGTGGTGTGTCTTTTTTGGGCAAAGATTAATTGACAGATTTCGAACATGATGGATGGAGTTTCATAAATTATTCAGTCAGATTAAATGTTGTTCGTTTAAATGTTGTATTCAGTGAATCAGCCGACCGAAAAGATGATAGAAAATAACGAAGAATGAAGAGGAAGTAAGAGAAGTTGACCGGAGAAGATACCAGAAACACATTCGTCGCAAAAACTATGATAACTCCCTCAGAATGCGTGCATTTACGCCCACACAAACCTATACGGTTATATCAGCGGGTGAACCACCCTCTCGATTGGATGATTGCAGGACCAGTAAAATCTGACAATCCATTCATTTTATTAACTTGTAGAATGTGGAGAGTCGACCTCAATACAATTCATGGCATTATGCTCAAGCTATGGACTCTAGTATGTGTGTAAATACCACATGAATTCCTATTGTAAATCCTACTTATATTCTATATTATCCACTTGTACAATGTTGAGTGTCAGTTTCAAGGCGATTCTTGACTTCATGAACTCAGTGAAGCATCTGTCCCTTCATCGCCAATCTAAATCTGTCTACTCATCGTCTGTGCTACGTTGTTGCTTATGATTCACGATGATTCATAATTTAGTACTATCAAGATATATTGAAGTAGGTGTGTATTAGATCCTGTCATTTGGAATTTCAAATCAGGCTGTACAGATATTGTATTCTCTTGTATAGTGTGAATGGTCGAATTAGGATGATTCATAACTCGGTGCTCTTAACATGAATTTAATGTGTGTATTGAATAATTCAGAATTTGAAATCTAACTATCAAACCGTTTCATCTGTTTGCGTCATATAAAATGTCAAGTTCATGATATCTTATGATTTGACAATATGAAATGGGTGTGTTCGCTTATCAACATCTATTTTTATCAAGTGCGTGTATATGTGTGCGCGTGTCTTCTGGAAAAGATAGCTGGAAAGGGACATTTGAATAAGGTTATAGTCTAATAGCAAAGATTTTTTTTGTAGGCAAGACGTTAAACACGGATCACGTGATCTGCTGCTGACAAATATGCCCCCGAAAATGCTGATAAATCGTGTTAAGTAAGATAATCGTTCCGGTAAAAATTTTAGAAGAGCTTAACATGAAGGATATAAAACTAAGTAAATGGATCCAAATAGATATAGTAATGAGAATTGAAGATTTATCCTGACTTTATCGGTTCAAATCAGCCTTAAAAGTGGACATTTGATGGACTAGTTGTTCATTAAACAGTAGTTTTCCCCATTTTTCCAATTGTTTCAAATGATTTATTTAGTTTTTGACTGCTTAGAACAAATTACCAAAGAATTCGAATTCTTTTGAACTTTGATCCTACGTTTGGACAAGATTTATGCTCAAAATGAAGATAGCATAACGTTTTCTGCAACATAATCGTCGCACACCTCTTCTCTACATCCTACATCCAACCAGGCTTGTCTTACTACATTAAATGCTTGTCGCGTTCTGTATC
>OY735206.1:38677621-38737621 GCA_963457665.1 Thysanoteuthis rhombus
GTGAGTATTGAAGTAAATCCTTCATCAATTGTATAAGTCCTACTCTGAATCAACATGAATTTTAATGTTGAATGTATCGAGCACTCTATGAATTAAAATCATCATACATTGAATATAGTGTGAATACTATATTACATTCTCGATTTGAATTCCTTTGACAGAGCAAGTTCAACTTTCAAAAACAAGTTGCTCCCATTAATCCTAAAAAAAAAAAAAAGTATACAGCCAATGCATTCTCCAAATAATCACTTATGAACCTGAAACATGGAACCTAACCAAGAGACGGACCCTGCAAGTTGAGAACCATGCAACGTGCACATTGAAGAATCATGCTCAGACTCACATTGAAAGACCAAAAGACAACACAATACATCTGGGAGAAGACAGGAATCGGGGACATCATATAATCCATTAAAACTCAAAGGGCAATGGACTGGCTACGTCATAAGGATGGCAGACAACTGATGGACGTCGCAACTCACGACATGGATGCCCAGAGATAGCAGGACGGCAGAGGAAAAGATGGAGACACGAGCTAGGCAAATTCAGAAAGTACTGGCTCTGTGACGCCCACGATAGAGCATATATATATATATATATATATATATATATATTCGTATTTCAAAGATGTCCATGCTGAATCCCTTCTGACGATGAGAAAACTATTTCTTCTTGGTAGAACATCAGAATTGTTTATTTAGATTTTAAAATATTTTATATCATTCATTTTGGTATTTTGTAGATTAATACAAAACAGTGAAACCTGAGGCTAAGTTTCATTTAATATTTAAAGACAATACAGGCGGGAATTATATATTTCTTCTATTTTCTGCTTCTGTGCACAAGGAGATGGACTAATATGATATCTTTAGAATCGAATGTCTATAAATAGGAAACTCTAGCGATAATCAACAATGTCTGGCTTCATCCATCTAATAGTATGTATTCGCACAATGTATATAAAAATGTTTTCAGGATATCTGAAATTTATAAAAATGAATAAGGCACTTCTGTTGATACAAACTAGTCAGTTATGTCAGTTTGATCAATGTAAACATAAATTCTAGATGTTTTATAAGTATCTAAAGCAAGTAAAAAACATGGAAACAACGGATCTGAATGAACAACATATTGTACTGGGGTTGAATTTGTTTTCTTATTGTAACAACAGCAGGAAAGCAAGAACAATCCTCATCACAATAGGGAGGTTTAAATGATGTGTAAAATCCCAAAGTGCCCCAGTGTGCAAAGAAAAATATCATAAAGGTTATCACGAACTTATTTCAATACAATGAATAAACACATCCATACAAAGAAATGTTTGATATTTCTCTATTCAATGTGAATACACAACAAAAGTTTCAGTAATCATCCTCAGTCTGAATGGAATCTGGAGTGAATTTAGACCCTGGAACAGTCAGTCTGGTTACGCTCTAAAGTATTTTTATTACAATAGAATATTTTCTCGGAGATGTGTAGAGGTGTAACGGTTACCGAGTTCAAAGGCTGCTTGTGTCTGTCTCGAAGTAAGATCCTTGAGAAAGGCATGAATCCACTTTTCAACCGAGCTAGAGAGACAACTTGACTCATTTAGCCTTGCAAGGTAGTTGCTATCAATAAGGTTTACGGAGAATCCTATTGTTTGGTCATGGTGCATTCTTTAGAGCATTACTATGTCCAAAAGCGGCTTACAGGAACAAATAAACAGGATAATTGTCTTCCCTTTAAAAAAATTGAAGCATTTTGTATGTTACATTATTAAGACAGTATTACAAAGCCACCAAGTGAAACTCATTAATTTATGCCCAAAGATATCAACATTTTTCTTACCCCTATTGAATCATTTCATATCAGATGGATATTTGGAAAGGTTTACGAGGACCATACACGAGTAAAAACCCTTCAAAAACATTTATAAAATCCGGTGAAAATATTTTCATGAATTGTTTATTATAGCATATACCTTTAAGTTTTTACAGATATATATATAAATAGATTCTTATGATATTTTAATTGTTTATCTCTTATATTATTTCATCAACATCCGTCGTTTGACATAGACCTTCCACAGTTTTCGCTACATGTCTCTAGTGTGGGCGTTGCTGCCCTAGTATTTTCTGAATTGGTCCAGTTCATCTCTCCATCTTGTATTCTGTCGGCCTTGGTTTTACACGTGATATATGAGATCCATGTTGTGTGTTTCAATGTCCATTGGTTGTCCGTCATTCTTGCAACATTGTCTGCCAAATGCCATTTAGGTTTTCTTATAGATTGTATGATATCTCCGACTCTCATTTTCTTCATTATACACTGTGCAGTCATAAGATCATGCCAAGTGAGGTTGAGCATGATTCTCTCATATGTGCATTGCATGCCTCTCAGTTTGCGAATCTGTCTCTTGGTTAGGTTCCATGTTTCACCTCCATAAGTGATTATTGGAAGGATACATTGGTTGTATACTCTCCTATTTACGATTATTAGGGTCGACTTGTTTTTCATGGTTGCACTTGCTCTGTTGAATTGCCATCTTAGGGTGATTCTTCGCTTGATTTCTTTCTGTTTAGTGTGTTTCATAGAGACTCGTTCTCTTAAGTAGACGTAGTGGTCTACTTTCACAAGTTTTGCATTTCTGATTTCGACGGTTATGACTTTATTCTAAATGTGAACGTTCCCTTTTACTGAAGTTCATGTGTCAGCTAAATTGCTTTCTTTCTTTAAGTAGTAATCTAGCATTAGTTGGAGGTCATATAGGTTCTCTGCTAGGAGGACGATATCGTCTGCAAATCTCAGGTTGCTTTGATATTCGCCGTCTTTTTTTATTCCTCTCTTCTCTTAGTCCAGGTTTCGGAAGGTCATCTCGAGGCTGGCTGTGCAAAGTTTGGATGAGCTGGTATCACCTTTTCTTGCTCCTTTTCGGTGCAGGAAGGGTTCTTTTCGTGTAGCTTCTTCTAAATCAAGCCGACTTCCATTTTGTGTTTTAGTGATCTGGTGATGGTTTAGTGAAAGGTTTATAGATAGAGTTCAGTAAGCTTATAGGCCTGTAGTTGTTGAGATATTTGGGGTTCCCTTTTCAATGTAGAGGCATTATGATTGTTGCGTACCAGTCTTTCAGGACTTTACTCTTTTTTAGACTTAAGTTCGATAGAATAGCTAGTTTTTTTGTTGACTAGCTTACCAGTTTTTTTGAGTTGATTGATGGTAATTTTATCTGGTCCAGGACTTTCCCCTTTTTTATGTGTTTAATGGTTTCTTCTATAAATATATATATTTAATGGAGTAACTTCTGGGAACTGATTGTTAGTGTCTTGCGTAACCTTGTCGTTGTTTTGTTGTCCGTGTCTTGGAGAGTAAAGTACGTGGTAGAATTCTCGGGTGCATTGGACAATTCTGTCTCTATCTGTTGTTATGTCTCGGTTTTCTTCGAGTGTGCTGGTTATTTCTTTCTGTCCTTTACCGAGAGCTTTGTCTATTGCTTTGAATCCCCAAAGTCTTTCGAGAGTGGATTCGATGATTGCTGTCGTATACCTACTTTTGTCTTCTCTTAGTTTCTTTTCGATTGTTTTGTTTTGTTCAGTCTCCTCTATTTTTCCCTTGTTCTTGGTGGTGGGTTTATCTTTCTCCGTTTTTCAATGAGTTTCCAGGTTATGTCTGAGATTTTACAAGAGTCTGTGTGCTTTTTGGATCAAATATAACAGTAGTTCCAATTAGAGAGGTTAATTTTTTGCTGTGATAATCAGAAATCATCCAAAGGATGAACAATTCAGAATGTAATAATTATGTAGAATCGTTATCTTAGAACAATGGCTAGTCAACACAAGGGGTGAACAAGCAACCTGGAGTGAAAAAAAAAAGATAGTAAAGGCTGAGGCTATGTAATTAAATCTGAATGTTGATGGATTGCAAGATTCTTTGGATGAAAAGGTAAAACACTGTTCATGAGAGACGTCGTCAAAGATGTTCAGAATACATGTTCAAATCTTGTATTGAGCTACCTCTCTCTTCATAATCAATGCAACATACTCGGGGATCTTAAAATATACAAGAACCGAAGCATCGTTATGAAAGGAAACAAGACAATGGCGATAACTGATCAAAAATCGATAATCACGTGATGCTCCATCTAAAGAATTCACGTTTAGGTTCAAACTATTTGTTTCAATCCTGAGTAGAATGGAGGGTATTCTTGTGTTTTCCTGTCGACAAGTCACGTGGTTTATTCTTACATTTTATTTTATGATATTCCAGAGAAACACGTGTCTTTGCTTCCCGTAATTTTCCATACACACAGGTGGCCTGATCTTCTGATCAGATAGTTTCAATGTTTTATCTGATGACATTCGAAACAAACACGTGGCCAGACACATGAAGACAGCTCTAATGCGTTATCTCAGAATACAAACACCTGGCTGGTCACCAAGACAAGACACTTCCTTCAATTTATTTTATAATATTTGGGATAAACATCTGACCTGAAACTTGTAAAAAAAAAAATGTTCCAACATTTTATATTGCAATAGCCATATGCACATAGAGTGAGTGAAATAATTATAATTAGTAGATATATCATCATCCTCAGCAGCAGTAGAAGCAGCCAGTCGTTGGACATAAAACTTGCGAAAACCTTTCAATCGTGGACGTCTTGGAGCCAGCACTTTTTGTTGGCTACAATTTTGCATATGATCTCCAGGGATCAACGATGCGAATTGTAATGCCCAGCAGTTGTCTGACATTCCTGCAACATGTCCAGCCAATTGTCATTTGATTTTTCTGATTGTTTCTATAAGATCTCGGACTTTAGTCTGTGCTATACTATGTCTCATGTGCTATACTATGTTTTATGTGCTATATCCACGTGAGGTTGAGCATGATAGACCATCTTTCGGTTAGGTTCCATGTTTCAGCCCTCTAGGTGACTATCAAGAGGACACATTAATCGTATACCCTTCTTTTTAGGACTAGTAAGATTTTGCTCTACCATAAGCTTACAAACCTCGCATGATTATTTGCTTTCTTTCCAATCACTCATTTCATCTCCATATATTTATGAATATTCTCAATGGGGAAGTATCGGGAAAGTTTTGTGTTATTATCGTATATATGACTAAATGATTTTAGATATTTTCTTACGGGTCCTACAAAATGAATGCTCATCCCACAGCTCACTAGGGGATTAAGAGTTCAATCAGTTTATATTATATATAGTTTATATTATAATATTCAAGAAAAACACCTGTTTTGTTACCTCAAAAACGAAAAAACAACCGCCCCAACACTTTGTATTGAAGTATATAAGTTTTTCTTATAGAGTATATGAAATGATTATAATCAGTATATATCTATCAAATATAAATTTTATTAAAATATCGATTTTATTAAAATATCGATGCCTATTCAGGGTCTCCTTGTGTTTTCCTGCTGGCCACTCAAATGGTTTTACATCACAAAAAAAACACGATTTCAATATTTTGTATCGCAATATCCTAGAGATGCACGTGAACTGACTCCGCAAAAAGGTGTTCCGACAATATCCCTCGTAATATTCCATACATACAGGTGGCCTGATGTAGTTTCAATGCTTTATCCTGTGATATAACAAAACATTCACTTGGCCAGGCACCACGAAAAGGCGGTTAAATTATCTAAATCTATTCTTGTTGATGCAGTTATAATTTAATTAACATGTAAACAATGTTCCAGTGTTTAATATTAACTCAAAACTGTTCCAAAATGAATACTCATCCCACAAGACATTCAAATTTATTTAAAATTCTAGATTTCACAAAAAATATCCAGAAAAAAAACAAGATGAAATGTAATGTAAAACAGGACAAGGATCGAATTCGTAGTGTTAAGGAGTGTTGTAATATTTCAATATGCTAGCAAGGTATATATAAAAAGTATTCCAAAGTTTGAATGCATAATTACTCCCGTGCAAACTGCAGCGTTATTACTGAGATTCATGATTCAGATATTTATTTTTGCTTACCCATGCCTCAGAATCTTATCTCATCTGTTCACCGTTCCTCACTCACTTTAATCAGATAGACGTTGAATAATTCAGAAGCTGCTTGAAAAATTCGGTAGGAATATCTTCCAGTTTAAGGTGACTGACATCACGGGTTCAGTAGATGGTCTGCAAACCATCCAATTACAATACATGATTAACTTCTTTCAACCGAAACCTTCATGGTCAGAAAGAAAACTAAGGCTTTTGGGAGCTGGGATTCAGTATTAATTATTAATTTCCTGTTCATGGACAAATATCTTGTAGAATCTTTTCAGAAATGACTAGTTCTCAAAAATATCCTATGGACAAAAAACAAGTAGTCTTCACATAACAAAACAACGAATTCCTTTTGAGCAAATTCATTTCCATCATTATCTTAGTAATAATAATAATGATAATCATAAAAACAATGATAATCATAAAAACAATGATAATAATAATTATAATGATAATAATAATTACGATAATAATAATAATGATAATAAGCAACAACAGTACATGATTAAAACGCAAATGAGCAATAAATCACGAAGAGGTTTTCGCTTCGAGTTCATTGCTACACCTCGTGATACAGAGAATATATTTCCGGATAATCAAATCGAAGACATAATAATGATGCAGAATTTCCTGATGATTCGTCTAGACTCCAAGATATGCATCTGGAAACACAACATTGCTGTGCAAATAACAGTGAAAGAAATTACGACAAACAGATTATTTTCTTTTGATAAGATACTGCTAATCTTGTTAGAAATATAATGACATTTGGAAAAGCACAATATTAATTATACATCTGGTGAAATTGCTGTCGATAAAAAAATAAAGGCGTTGATCATTTTGACGATGATAATGATGGCATTGGCAACGTCCGTGTCAGCTCTGTCTGGCTGAACAATTGATTGGGTCAGACGATAATCACAGTCGTGTTGCTGGTGGCGCCAGTATTTAGGATATTAACAGTTAGACAAATCAGTTTGCCGATGCAGGAATCTTTGTTTGCCCCTCTTTGAAAGCAAGTATAAAACAATATTTGTTGTCTATAAAGAAAAAGTTTCCTTTGAGTATTATCTGCATTTATGGACAGTTTCAAGTATAAAACGATAGCATTGGATAGTTGATAGTATTAAAACTCACTAACAATGATGATGAAGGGAAATATTGTATGACATTGCCTGATTTGAAAAGTGAATTTTTATATACATGCATATATATATATATATATATATATATATATATATATATATATATATATATATATATATATATGTATATATATATATATATATGCGTGTATGTGTGTGGTCATGAATGTCCACAGAATGTTGTATTGAAAACATAAATATTTATGTGTTTAACCAGAATTAGCTCATAGAATGTGAACTTTGGTACGTATACCTGATTATGACATGTTTTAGTCATTCATCTTAAAAAAATCTTCATTGCAACATTTATTCAAATAATGAATTCTGAGATATGATATCATTCGTGAATAGGTACAAGGTGCTAATGAATATATACCTCACTCATTCTTCCAATCAATCTACACACAAGCACACACACATATATACATACATATATATATATAAGATCAAACAGTCCTCTTAGATGCTCCTTACACGTTCCCTCTACATAGCTGGATCTTCTATGAGAGAAGGGTGATATTTTGGAATACATCAGATGTCACCAATCAGTCACTCAATACATATGTGTACAGCTCTATCAACTCACGTAGTTCCATGAGATAGCCACCATAACAACGTTTCACTCACGAGTTTCATGATGCCCTGTAAGGTGGAATCTCCCCTTACTTGGTTGAAATTGGAGAGAGGTGTCTGTATAAATACTTTTTTTGAGCTGATGTTGAGAACTGCTCAGAGCATTCTCGTGTGTGCATCACCCCAAGCAGATTTTTGCTGAGATAATGACCAAGTTTCGGAGCCCTAAGCAAAGTTTGAACAGGAGGTCAGAAAAATTATCTTCTCAGCTTAAGTGTCGACATCCAGATGTTTTACAGCCCGTCAAGCGTATTCTACATTTTTACGTACAGATGTCGTTTCATCTCTCAGTTGACTTGATTTTACCGCCCGAATTCATTGACTGGTTCTACACTTTTCTCCACCTTGGTTATAGCACGTTCGATACAATGAAGCGATTTCTTCACTTCATCGATAGTATTTGGAAGCAAAGCTGTATAGTTAATGTCAGCAATAGTGTAAGTGGAGTATCACAAGCTCTTTGCTCGTAAGAGTTCAAAATCAAGATCTCTGTTGAGACTGGCAGATATTCTGAGAGCATAGTCCAACTATATGGCAAGGATTAATGGAGCAACAGTATTCCTAGAGAACTCCTGCCACTGTACCAAAAAACTCGCTATCCCGATCGATTGACTGGACCACGGAACGTAAGTTTTTGCAGATCATTCCAATTGCTTATACCATTTCTTGTAGGATACCATTGGACAACATTATCTCTCTAGGCTCACCTTGATAAATAAGGTACAAAATCTTGGAAAAATCAACAATTTGAAGAAGTACTTGCATGTTCTTTGATCCCTTCTATCATCTGTCTCTCTGTAAGTATTTGTCTCGTTGTCGATGTATTCCACCTGTGTTCATTTTGGTTTCACTTACGAATGTTCTGAGCAAATTTAAAGTTACAACAGCATGTTGTACAGTTTAGTTGCGATTGCCAGAAAATTGATTAAATCTATTTTCAAAACCGATTTTTCGTGTCAGCTCTAACGGTTCTTTTCTCGCCGTTATTCCCATAATTCGGGTTATGGCTCTTATTTCATAATGTCAATTTTCTGAGGATAGCTCTAAACTATATATATATATATATATATATATATATATATATATATGTGTGTGTGTGTGTGTGTGTGTGTGTGTGTGTGTGTGTGTGTGTGTGTGTGTGTGTGTGTGAGTGTGTGTGTCTGTAGGAAAATGAAAATTGGTAGATAAAATCCGTGATAAGAGTTATATAGATTTGGGAAAAAAGCGAAAAAAAGGAAAACCAAACTTTTTTGTTATGGTTTCAAGGCATAATCCTTTTTCTTAAGCCTTGAGCGATTTCGAACATATCAGCCTTCACTTTCTTATTATAGATGCTTTATATTAAATATTGAAGATGAATTTACCAAGAAAATTTTTTTAATGTATTGCATGTTAAACACTCCGTCAGACTAGTACTGAACTTTATCGGTCACATTTTAAATTTTAACCTTAAGCGATTCGAAAATCGAACTAATTTTTTCTCTCCATTTATCTCGTTCATAAAACATTTAAAAATCGAAATCATTCTTTCTAAACCAGTCTATTTTAAAATTCATTTTATTAATAAGTCTCCTCTTTGCACATTTATAATATTCCATGTATGATTATATTTCATGACACTTTATTTTTCTATTTATTATGAAATTATCATTAGAACATTTTCATATTTATGTTTTATATACATACATACACACACACACACTCACACATACACATATATATATATGTATATATATAAATATATATAAGTACGTTTTCATTTTATCGCTTTTTGTTATTTATAAGGAACTATAAACATTGTCTACATAGATATATACTTATATCCGTCTTACTATGCTTTGTTAATTTTGCTTTAATGGTTTTAGTGTGAGTTTGACATTGTGACTACATTCAACCAATAATTCATTTCTTTCATTCTGGATCTTGTGCGAATTTTTCAGGGTTATTATAAAAATATATTCATGTAACCACAACTTCCACCTAATGTAAAGTTCACTTAATGAAGTAACGTGCTTTTATATTGACTGTGATATATTTGATGTTTTATTTTAACTTTTTGATCGTTCCCTATACATTTTGATAACATTGTTTTATTACCATACCATTTATGGGTTAATGAGGACCTTTGATTATAAAGCTTCTGTTTCCACTGCCAATTAGATATGCTGATTGAATGTTTGAATCATTTTGGTCTTCTTCTGGAGGAAGTATCGCTTTGTAAACTACTTTTTTTCTGAACATTGATTATTTAATAGGGGTTCTTATTCTTTCCTGAATTTATAATCATTTTTCCTCCTTTTTGTGTCTATTTTCTGTATTTTTCATTCATTATGCATGCTATATTTTCCACCATATTTAACATTCAACTATTTCTGGCATTTGTACTAAGTTTTTTATCCATCAATTATGATGCTGGGGTTGTTTTTGGAAAGATGCCTGTTCATAACTTTCATGGATACGCTACTTATATTACGTTTTATCGCTTTATTAAGAGGTCGGTTGAACCATATTATATTCCTTTTTCCCATTTCTTTTTTTTTTTTTTTTCATACGTCTTTCATGTGAAATCATGAATTAATCCTGCATTTCTTAGATTTTGGTTTCATTGAAAACATCCATATTTGTTTAATTATTTGAATTTATTTCCGATGGATTTTGGTGATGATGTTTGCACCCAACGGAATCGTAAGATCTGCTACTATGCACTGGGGGTCGATCATAGACGTTTTCAGCCACCGAAGGATACAAGTGAAAATATCCCAAATCCGTCATTCAGACAACAAAGCCCGTCAACAATGGGTGCGTCCTGCAGATCTGGCATTATTTGTAGACGAAAACTCAACTATTGTGCCCGAAACCCATCTTTTGAAATGCAAAAGCATATTTTTTCTCTACGCTCAATGCTCGAACACTTGCCTCTGGTCCTCAGTTAGATCATTTTTATTCCACCAACTGATCTGCACAAACGAGATATCATTTGCATTCAGGAACATTGATATCATTATGATTATGTTCATCCCAAATACCATTGTGTTGGAAAAATCGGACTTATAACAAACATGGAAGAACAACGCAAATACATTGATAGGTGGTGTTGGCACTCTTTGCATCCAAAAAGCTCAGAAAGCCCAAACCAATATGGTAACAATGTCTCCACGAACCCCGGTTGCCTTCTTGAATGGCGATCCAATGACAGCTCCATAAGCTCCTACTGTCCAATAAATGTCAGCGAAGAACAAGGTGGAAGAATCTTACAACTAACTATCATCAGTTATTCTTTAAGAACCAAAACACGATAGAACCATGATGGATGATGATTTCAATGCTAAACTGAGACATGGTTAGCATCATAATGCTTCAGAAAAAAGGCTGAAGTGATTCTGTCGAAGGAAACACGCTGCTATGACAGGATATGAATTTTCACAGGAGGTTGGAGGACTGCAGATGTTCACATATCCAGACAAAATGAAAACTTAGATCTGTCAAATCCTCATCACCACCAAGTAAGGCATTATCGCCGTAAATTGTCAGCCTCACAACATTTTTGATAGCGTCTGTTCAAACTACGGCAGTGTATCTGCTGTCATTTGTCTTAGCTGAAGGGCAAACAAACTGAATTCTAAATTTAAGTTCAAACTGTAAAGATATTTTTGGCAACTTACACTCAAAAAAAATTTACATTTCAGAATTTTTCGGGGAGTAAATGTTAATGCTTTTGCAAATCAAGCATATTGAAACTTTGAAACAACTTGTGAGGAATTGGCTGATGAATGCATCTCATTAAGAAATTGAAATTTGAAAAAGTGATAAACAAACAGAATGAATTAAAGGAAGCAACCCAAATCAATAACTGCTATCAAACCAGATTAAATAATGGCCAACTAAAAACAAAAGCAACAGAAAATTAAAGGGAATGTACGAAGCAGTGGATGAAAGAGTTTTAGTGAAGCAAAACTAAAAGCAAGATGTCAGGAGGAAGATTTGGAGAAATGCAAAAGCCATTTTGAATGTCTTTTCGGAAATCAACTCCAATAAGCAAACAAAGAGGATTACCAACTATGAACTGAACAACGTCCACGTCGAAGTATGGAAGGCCGGTAATTTCAACATTGAATAGTTCTCCTCTTGCAGCAGGATGTACAACCTAAGATCAATGGTCAGAAGGTTTCCTTTTTCTATTTCGAAAGGTTGAAAATTTTGAACTGACTATATATATATATTAGCAGGGATACATAATGTAGCCCTAGAAAATAACTTATAATGACACGAGAAAATTCGTCATTTACTATATTCCTTCTTCTTAACTCAGCGAATGTAAAATCAATTACCTACACATGAAAAGTAGGTGTAACGAAAGAAATATTCTGATGCACAAAAAAACAAACAAACATATGATGTCGTCCATTACTTTGACAGCGTTTCAAAATACATTAAGTGAGTGTTTCCCCATTGGGTGCTTGTATGAAAAGATTAACCAGGGATCCAGTCCTAAAACAAGCGATATACAGCTGTCAATGGGATATATCATGCCAAATCCAGTCACATCCAGAGTTGACCCCTGAGCTTTGTAACAATATCCTGCATTGACTTCACGTTACTCATCAGTTAGGCTGTGTACAGTACTTGTAATGGAAATTTACGCATCTTAAATACAATATTGTGACTAATAAATTGGAAAATTAGCTAAAAATCAGTTATTGATCTCAAATGACCCTGATATCAAAAGCTCATTTTGAAAACTTCGGCCAATGGAGAACCTATCTCTGTGCTAATGTTCAGTTTGATCAGTGTATTGATAGGGAAATCCACTTGGAGTATTTACTACAAATCACTAAAAATGACTTCAAGTGATTTCAATGCTAGATTGTTACCAAAAAATTGGAAATTCGTTTCAAAATGACCATAAACGGCCTCAGATGAGCTTGCATGACATCTGAAGTCATTGTCAGATTGCTTAAATCGTTGGTTAGATCTATCCTCAGTCTGCTTGTTGAATATTAGATCGTAGGCTTCGTAATTTAGCGGAGAATAGGCGCCATTGAACAAAAAACGAGCAAAAAACAAAAGGCATAAATACCAGTGTAGATAAGTATATACACGTAGGTACACACACTCATACTCACACATGTATATGTATGTACATATATATAAGTTTGCGTGTGTGTGCATATATATATATATATATATATATATATATATATATATGTGTGTGTGTGTGTGTGTGTGTGTGTGTGTGTATGTATATGCATAAATGTGTGTGGAGGTGTTCGAGGAGTCCAAAACAAAGATAAATGTTCGAAATTGGTGTAGATAGTCTCCATAAGCTTGTCTATTGTCCTTGTAGCGTGTAATTATTGTCTGCATAACCTCAAGCAAATTGTTTGGTATTTAGAGGTCGTTCCATTTTCACAATGGAAAGGCTTGTAGTTCAACTGAATCAATCCAAAGTGGACAACAAATTTAAAATGTTTTGTTTTTTTTAAGCTTGCATTAATTTCATATTATTGGAAACACGTTTTGTGTGCCATTTTTCAATATAAGGGATATATTCAGGTCATATAAACATTTAAAATATATAGTTATTGAAAATATTTGAAAGTATACGATGTAAAAACGAAACATAGAAATTGAAAGATTATCTCGATTTTATCTCCATCGAAATGCAGTTAGTCTTATCTAAGTAAGTTTAAATGATGTATAAAGATAAGATTCCATAATTTATCACAAGCGATGGACTGATTCTTTTAGGAAAATAATCTCAAAGATTTTTCACCGCTGATATTCAGTGAAGAATAACACAAGAGAGCATGATAAAATGATGGAAAACATCTCAAGAATCGATATCAAGGGATTATTTAATCTTGGAACTAGTGATACCATGATTACAATTATTGTTGCAGAAGAGCAAATACTCTTAAACTTGTAGCAGGAAGATATTAACTCACAGTACATGAGGAGTATTAACAGAATGACCTCTGATGAAAAAGAGAGAAAGCGTAGAGGAATAGAGAAAGGAACAATGCTCGGGAAAATGTTTCTGAATAGACAGGAGCTGGAGAGGGCTTTGGAATCAAAACATGTACTGTTGTCCTCATCTTTATCTTCTTTAAATGAAGATGAAGAAGATTATAAATCATCAGTTACAATTGTTTCTCTGTCAGGAGTTCCTCTCACAAAGTGTCCCATGAAGATTGATGCCAAGAACATTCTCAAGTCCCTAAAAGTAATTGGGGCAATACCTTTAACCGATCTATCGAAAAGGGAGTGTTTCTTTGAAACTGAAGTCATTGTAAAAAGTGTAAGGGCAATAAGCTGCCCCTGTGATATGCTCTTGAGACTCTATTTAATGTCAAGTGGGGGGAAAAGGAGGAGAAAATTGCCTGAGATCTTGCAGGTTGTCTATCTCTAGAAGACACTGCATTATCATATTGGGTTGGGAAGATCCTTCCTGATAATGAGGAAAGAAAACTAACATCGATTGAATGACAATTCACATCACATTCAATTGATAGGTAAAAACGCTGGGAATCTCAACAACATAGCCGGGAATTTGAGAAGCACAAAGCTAGGTATCCCTAGTAATTATAATGAGAGACCTTGACTTGCATCATGGAGACTGCAGGAGGATTGAAGCAGTATTGTGGCATTTGCCCATCTGGAAAGCTTGTTGGTATTGTAGTGCCCCTGTGTCTTTTATTTCGGAAATAAATATGGAATCCCTCTTCTTGCTGAATATAAAAAAGCCACTTCTTGCGACGCCCCTGGACGCACATTGTCCAATGCCCATTGGTCTCGGCAATTGTTACCAGCTACTCTTTCTCTTTCTTTCTTTCTCCTTGAGATCGTTATTATTCCGCCGACTGCTCAACCGATGCGATATTCCCATTTTTCCACCGTGACTCATCTCTGTACTAACTTTGCCCACGTCACTTCACATACACACAGCTAAGCATATGTGCAACAGTGTCCTCACCACGTGCTCCAAACGCATGTAAATCCCTCACTCTTGTGAATTGAATGACAATTCTTTTCACTATTCGATAGTTAAAACGATATTTCCTACTTCTCTTTACTTCTGGAAACACTCATTGATAAAACTCTATGTTCTCAGTCTTTCGTGATCTGTCTGTTGAGTGTCTATCAGCCCCAGAGAATAGCCCCCGAGTCACATGCACAACTTGGTGATTCAGCTCGTGCACTGAACCCAGTTTCCATATTCATTCCTTGGTACAATCCAAGTCATATGGATTCACAAGCAATTCAAACAACTCCACTTTGACTCCGACGCCAGTACTATCAATGACAAGGAAGGTCCTACCTTTTGCTATCTCTTGTCATCTCTTGATGCAATCGATCGGATTTATGCTATGATTATATATATTTTATTTTTCATTCCTCATTCGTCATTAACGTCTTTGCATTAAAAGTGCATCTTATTTGTTCATCGAAATACTTGTATGTGTTCTCTTTACTTTTTTTCATATCTGTGTCTATGTTCAGACTTGGTGCGCATTTTTGTCGTACATCTCTTTTTTTCCTCCTACATCTCCAGCGATGCTGCAGCAATCTATGAGGAGACAAAATCCTCTACTACCAACATTCATCCTGATATTCATTTCCAAATCATAGAAATTATCACGAAAGTATCTTGTTTGGAATCACGCCTGACTCTTTTCATCAGTATCCAGTCAAATAATTGTCCCTAAAAGTGACTTTTTCAAGAGATTAAAAAAGGAACGGTAATCTTTTTCAAACAAAGCCTACCGCATTAGATAGATGGGAAAAGAGATTTTTTTATCTTTTCCAGGACCAACACCAACTCAGGCATGCATGGAACCCAGCTTTATTTGTCAGTTTAGTTTACGAAAAGTATCGATATGTAACGCCAATGGGGACACAAGTTCCTTTCAATGACCTTGAAAAGTTAGGAAATCTGGAAAGAGAGCCGAAAAGAGGAATTAAAGATGAAACAAAATTAGCTACACGCCATCACTTGTGCTACTTGTTGGGACATCTAATTGGACTAGCCATTTTCGATGACTGGATTTGCAAAACCTTGAAAAAATTGTGTTAAACTTCTAACAGCCCGAAGAGATAATTTACTTCAGTGTTGCAATATGTCACTAGAGTACACGGATAATGACGCAGAATCATCTGTCGAAGAGGGGCAAATTGAACCTTCTTGATACCCTTAAAATTATGGGTATGGAAGAGAAACATCAGTTCCTTTAACGGATCAAAAGGTTTCGTCAGATGATGATAATTACCAGGAGTTCTGAGACTGTACCTTGAAGTTGAAAGTTGTCGACGACAATGCCGAGCGAAGTATGGCTCTCATCCAATGTTGAAATGAAACGATAACCAAGAACGAAAACGAGGCGCAGTAAATTCTATCAATCGTGGCTGCACATCGAAAGCAATTTGCGCTGGGTTGATGACTCTCGAATGTTCTACCGAATAAAATGTTTTCTCATGATCCACAACGCCCTAACTATGAGGTTCGTTTTAGTCTTATGTCTTTTGATGTGTTAAAATATATTGAGTTGTTTATTTTTGAATAGTAAATTGTGAAGCCCATTCACATATAACATATGTAAATATACATACATACACATATATAAACCTATGTGTGAACAAACATATATATATATATATGTACAATATATATATATATATTAATACACTTATCATTATTATCATTATCATGATTGAATAATAATAACAATAATGATAATAATAACAATAATAATAATGATGATAATAATAATAATAATAATTATATTTTTGTACCAGTTGCCTGATGGTCACTACTGGACACTGATTGACAGCAAGTCTCCTCAAGTCTCTTGCCCTCTTTTCCACACTCAGATAGATTGTAACTATACTGTGTTTTTACAGTTTAACATCAGTTGCCCGGTGGACATAGCTGAAAGCTGAGTGACAGTAAGTATTCTCGGGTCTTAAGCCCACATCTCATCTCTCTCTCTCTCGCCTATCATGCCGGTGCTGTGGTTCACATCTCTACTAGCATTTTCCTTCCTCCTCGGTTAGGCCAGCGCTGACAATTAGTGTCGGAGACCCTATATTTCTAGTACTCTCCTCAGTGTGCCTATTATTACTGGTACTGCCCTAACTTTAATGTTCCACATCTTGTTCAGTTCACTTGTCAGATCTTGATATTTTTTCCAGATTTTCACTCTCTTTTCGTTTTACTCTATGGTCTGCTGGCACAGCTATGTCTATTATGTGGCAGGTTTTTCTTTTCTTGTCTACGATTACCAAGTCCAGTGTTCTTGTTTGTATGAGGTGGTCGGTTTGGATGTCAAAGTCCCGAAGTAATTTGTAGTTTCCATTCTCCAGGGCTGTCCCAAGTACATACTGGTACCACTTTTCCACATGGTTGAATCCAATTCGTTTACTCAGTTCCCAGTGTATCACCGTTGCTACTCTGTCGTGCCTGTGATTATAAATCTTCTGGGTGAGTTGGCTACATTCACTAGTTATATGGTTAGCGGTCTCATCTCTTTTACTACACAGGCGGCACTCGCTGTTTGTCTGTGTTCTGTCGATTTTTATATAGTTTGTCCTGATGTATTTGTTTTGAGCTGTCATGATGAGCGATTCCATTTTCCTCTCCAAGTTTCTTTCCCGTATCTATCTTTTAAATTCTCCATATAATTTTTTTTTTCTCTTTCCATTATTCTTTCCTTGTTTGCTATGCTGATCCATTGTTCGTTGCGCTGTTTTGTGTACTATTTATGATGTCTTCACTGTTTGCTTGCATATACTTTTCTAAATATGCTTTGGCTCTCTGGACATAGTCATAAACGCCTTGCAACCTTCTTTTCTCTTCATGTATATTCAATCCGTGTCATCTTTGGGTTGTAAGGCTTTATGCATTGTCTTAAGCTTCCTTGTTCGCCGGTCCCATGATTGGAGTTCTTCCTTTGCCTATCCAAGGAATGGTCCTGAGTATCTTACTACCGATTATCATCATTATATAAACGTTACCAACTTGGGTAAGAAACTGTGGATCATATCAATCCTGTTTTTCAGACCTTGGCATGCATTCAAGCAACTGTATTCTTTCTTCTGTGGATATACGATGAATGAATTTCGATGAAAACCTATCATTCTAAAATATTCGACTTATATTTGCTAACATGAACTCAAAGACAAATTACTTACCTCAGATATCTCATCAATTCCTTTCTCACGCAGCACTTGCACGAATCACATTGTACACATCGGTAGATAGGCATACACAATCCATGAAAGTTTCAATTTCATTGGGTTTCAAGATTTCAGTCATGCATTGCATGAAGTTGACATTTACTGACGTGTTGTGAAATGGTCGGTTCAAAAATCGAGCAACGCAACAATTTGATATTTTAGGAACATCTAACCGATCTCCAACCCAATCTTTTCGTGTGTGCTAACTGAAGCTTGGCGTAAGAGTGCATATTACTAGCTCATACATCAGAGTTGCACAAGGGGATCATTCGTGGATCTACAGAATGTCAAAAATGATGAATATTGTGATTACCAACGCTGGTCAGGAACTGGCAAGATTGTTTTTGAAAATCGAACATGATGAAGAATTTAACAATACAATGATTGCAAGAATGGTCTCCATGGATAAAATAAAGGGGAAAAAAGATGTGTAAAAATAAAAGCTGACTGGCGCATGAACGATATGAATGATTCTATCAAAATCGTTATTTGCGAGTGATTGCCAAAGTCTTACATAACAAACTCCAAGTATTAAATAAGGGTGTAATAAGAAAGTTAGCGAGAGGAAATGATTCCTAAATCATATAAGACTTCAGAATCAAACAATAAAAAGGTCTCAGTCGTAGTCTGTGCAGGCAAAATTCGAGAAACCAAGGAAGTGTGATAAGACGAAAACTGGATTAGAGAGAGGGAAATCGAGCTTTCATAATGTTTCGCTTTCCCTACAAGCAATACCTCTCCATTGACTTCTTTACTTTCACTTCTGTGGCATATATATATATATTTATATATATATATATATATATATATATATATATATATATATATATATATATATATATATATATATATATATATATATATAAGGGTGCATATGTCCGTGTGTGTATTATCAAGAAATGGATATGCATGTGTTTGTGGGTGTGTGTAGTGTGTATGTGTTCGTGTGTGTATGCACGTGTGTGTTATCAAGAAATGCATATATGATCCGACAGAGTGATTATAAATTACGTTATATTATATTGAGACGCATTTGAATTGATCTTCCATTATAACTGGGTTAATGTATCATATTGCGCAATTCATAATTCCTAGATTGCATACTCTGTCTCATTAGAAAAAGATTTTCAAATGAACGGTTAGAATATATTCCTTTTGACCATATATACCCATTTGAAAGTTACAACACCGCAAACCTATTTGGGGGCGGGGCATCTCCAGCCTGCAATGTTATTGGTCAGCCCCTTTCTAGCTGCCTAGCGGTCAGCTATGCAATTGAACAGGACCCAAGAAGTTAAGTCAGATGTTTTTAGATTTTACAATATTGTGATCTGAAGCCATTTTTCTATTTAATTTGATCACGTTTACTTTACCTTGTGAATCTGTTTAATCATGTATTTGTTCCAATTTTCATCCATTTTTTTTTCACTTTTTTATTCATAATCTAGAATTAATTTGGGTCACGGTATTGACACTTGCTCTTTTCTATCGAGTCATCAAGAAAAAAATCACAGAATCAGATCAAAAAGGAACTAAGTTGGGCTAACTTTTATATCCACCCAACTTTAGGTCACCCTTTGACCTTTTCTGCCCTTTTTCAGGATCAAAGTGTAGTATCTGTTCCACGGGAGAGACCGAGGAGCCGGTACTGACACTTACCTGGCGAATGGACCGGAGACGGAGTATGTGTCAAAGACTGAGTGTGCCGGTGCAATGCCTAAGCCAATTAGGTTTTACTGAGGCTACGCACTGCTAAGCACATCGGGGATCCTTTGAACACGTCTTTTGGCTCTCCTATTATTACTCGGCCCAGCTGCAAGGGGTCGGTTTCGCCGGAGCAGCACTGCTCCATTGCACTTAAAGGAGCAGGTCCCCCGGTGGACGCTTTCGTGGCGGAGGTTGCTTTGGCTGCAAAGCAAACCGTAGCCGCGTCGGCTGGAGCCATTTTTGGAAGGGCGTCTCCTTTTTTCCCACGTTAAGCCCGACCTTGTGTCAAATTCCGCTGTAGTGGGACTGGGACAGTAGATAAATAAAACCCCTTGACCTCCTTTTCTGGAGACCTATATGTATTGGTTCGAGGTCATGTCACCGCATGGACACTTTTCTTTTTTCCTATAGTTACTAAGTGTAAGGTTACTCATTCGATTTGGGCCAAACGTAGGGTACGTCTAACGTGTAAGATATATAAACGTACTACCTCACCTTATCTACTTCGTGCCTTAATTGTGAGTTTATGAACTAAAATGACAACACTATGATCCTATCCTATTTCTCACTAAATATCTTAGAGAATAATGTTTTGTGTATGTGTGTGTGTGTGTGTGTGTGTGTGTGTGTGTGTCTACGATGCACGCCTACATCAGATCTGCAGTTTTATGACTTATTTTTATTATCATATGACATTTTCTTTCATTTTCCTTCTACACAGATCTATTTCACATCTGGTTTACATTTTTGCTTACTTTAGCCTTTTTCAATTACCTCCACTTGATTACTGTTCTTTTTCTCTCGTTCATGCTTCCTATCATAGATTTGAAAATACCGTTTCCTTGTATCCATATATTCCAGTAAAAGAGGAATTATGGTTGGCGAGTCCAGCCGTAAACGCTGGCTTTATGTACTTTTTGTCTTTAGGTTATTTTTAATGTCGAAATTTTTGCCATGTACACTATTCCGTCGGTAAGACATTTATCTTGTAGGATGCATTCCTCGAAATTCTTTCAGTTTTTTTTTCTCTTTTTGTGTCTAGGTTGTTTTATTCTCTATTTGTTTCATTACTTAATTATAATGATTTTTACAATGTTATCAGAATTTTACATAAAACTAAATCGTAAATGTATGTTAGAAAGCGTCTTTTTATTAATTCAATAAGTATTGTCCCTGCATTGGTTTTTACCTATTTATTATAAGGTGGGGAGGGGAACTCTAAAATGTTGTACCCTTATTCTCGTTTTTTTTTATGTCTCTTCGTCCCTTTAAATACTCATTGAATTCTGATTTATGATTATTACATTTTCTAGCTAAAGCTTCTGAGAATTGTTTAATGTTTTTCAATACTTTTTTGTTTGAAGAGCTTTGTGTTGATCTAATGTTAACTGAAGTTAGAATATGTTTAATACATATTGATGGATGTTTCGATTTTATATATATATCTAGTGGTTGATTGTTGTGGTCAGTATGATTTTCGTATGTTTTACTATCAAAATCAAACATAGCATCTAAAAAAATGATTGTTTTTTATTAGTCATGATGTCAATTTTCGAGTCGATTTCTCTGAATTTCTTAGTAATTTACTTCGTGCCCATTGCTGAATTTTAAAACAGAAATATAGTTATATCTACATAGTCCAGTATCCCCATCTTGTAGGTGAGTACTATTTGTTAGGTTATACAAAATATAAAGCCAAATTTGGTCTGAAATTTGCGCAATCTAATTTGCACACATCAAAATCAAGATGGTTTTTTTTTCGACCATTGTTTCTCATTAATGAATAACACAGTTTGTATACAATGTTAAATAATGCCAATGTCTGGACAGTTGATGATAATGCAGTTGTCTGCCATAATCAATACATTAGTTAATGCTTCTTTCCCTTTTTCCCCAGTGTAAAGTTTGAATGAGTCATTGAAAAAATATTCACTCATTTAGTAACTGTTCTAGTAATTGTATTGAGCATTGTTTTGCACTAAGATCTACTTAATACATATATAGACATATATATATATATATATATATATATATGTGCATGTGTACGTTTACATATATATATATATACACACACACATATATATGTGTGTGTGTGTGTTTATGTGTGTGTATTTGCGTGTGTGTATGTGTGTGTGTGTGTATAGGATATATAATCTCTTTCTCATAGATATGTGAGAGAAATACACTGAGATAGAAGATTTATAGGCCTTGTTGCCGAGGTTAAAAACGTTGCTTGTATTGATTCACTCTATCTTGTACGTAAAATATCACATGATTAAAATCCATTTATCTAGACAGGAAAAAAATTGAATAGAAAATCTAGAAACGGAACAGGTGTCTTGGATAAACAAAAGCCAAATTTGGATGACCTGATAGAAAATATGGATGTGTTATTTGTAAGGTAGACAAAGATGTGTCATTTTCTTATATCAGAGTATTGTGTGACAAACAATGAAGTATTCTCTTTTTTTCTTATTCTTTTTTGAAAAGAAGATATGAAGTGAAAAAGTGTTGCAAGGAACTATTCAGCTAATTAAAACTAATTCTCCTGCATTTGAAAGCATCCGTCAGTCAGGAAAGACCTTGCTTTAATGCTCTGCTTTATATGTGAAAAGAGGAAAAAAATTGAGAAAAAAATGTCTGGGAGCACATCACAGAGAAATTCCCGACGATGACAACGAGGGAGATTCAGTTGTAATGTTCATGTAGTTCAACTATTTTCTCATTTTTTCTGAACTGATTCAGTTTTTCAAATAGATCCATAATTGAATAAACTACTGTAATAAAGCATGCAGAATTTTTTAAAAAAATGGTTAGAATGGAGTACGAAACTGAGAATGACCTCTCTAAGACTGGCACAACTTCAACCATTTTAGACCCTCTAAATCTGTGTTTACAGATATCTGTTGAGCTCAGCAAACGTCAATAATTCAATCCTTACCCATTTGACATAATTGAGAAAATTTTTTCCAACATTCGCTCCTTTGTATACGTAGCAATTTGAGTTTGCTGCATATATATCTTCTTAAATCAGCCAATTCTTGAGATCTGAAGCCAACTTATCATAAATACTTCTCATGAAAAAACTTTTTTTTTACATTTTATGCTATCCTATTGGCTCATCTGCAATATATCAGTTTGGAATACTATCGTGTTAGAACGCTGTCTCTCTGAAACAATTTTATATTGTATTTCCATCGCTTTAATCTTATATTAGAACATTTTTGATATACCTCTTTAATGTTCGCTAACATCTTTATTCCTCTTTATAGTTTCATTCAAGTTCCATAACGTTCAATATGACAAGTAACATGCGCTGTCGGTAATGGCTATACTAGATTATCGAAAAACTGCTGTAGTTACTATCTTATCACAGAAAAGAGCAGTTAAATATGTAGTGGCTGTGCGTGTTTGTAACTTGAAAGAGTTAGCATACATATCAATAAATTGTAGGTATGCACATGGGGAAATATGCTTTCATTTGAAAAAGCCTTATCTGGGAAATATGTTTCAATTGGTGAATTTAATAACATAGCTGATGTAGAAATCTCAAAGTTGCACTCAGTTGGAATTTCTGATGATTGTTTATCATGTATGCGTATGTGATTCACAGAATATACATTGAGTGAGACAAGACCAGGATCAGCTGTTCCTAACATCAAAAGCCCAATTCAGTAAGTCCAACAAAGTAATAAATGAATGGAGGTGTACTCAAAAAGCAAATTGCCAATATGCTTGAAACGTAAAGTATACAAAGAATAATACCAGCGAGGACGCACGGGAGCAAAACCTGGAAACTTACAAAACCACTTACGAAAACCAATTAAAAAACACAAATAAAGCAATGGGAAGAACAAACTTAGAAATAATTCTTAGTGATAGCAAGAAGAATCAACATGAGCACAAAAGAAAGAGCTAGGGTGAAGTATAATATGCAGGTTTTGATAGACAAAAAATGGATGGTGTAGAGCACATAGCGTGGGAAAAAAAGACAAAATACACTGCAAGAGGATACTTGGTTGGCGTCCCTAGGACAAAGATGCTCGAAATAAAGAAGAGACATTACATGGAGAGACGAGATAGAACTTTGCCGGTAAGACGTGACAGAAGCTAGCGTAATAAAGCTTATCATGGAAAGAAGTAGCAATGGCCGTTTTCTAACAATGGACTTACAACGGATGACGATGACAAGAGTGTCAACTAATTTCAATTTAGGAATGAACATTTGCTGCAACTGTTGCAGTATGTGTAAATATCTAATTTTTCATATTTATTTATTCAACTTGCTTGTCTGTTTGAACAACCTAAAACCTTTTTTGTTCGCAATTTTGTAATCCTGACATTCATTCCTGTCCATATATCCCAGATTCCCACAATCATTATTCTTGTAAAATCTATTTAGTCTTCTTTAAATATTTGTCTATTTTCTTTAATGGTCAATAGTCATTTTTTTTTATTTGTTTGCCGTATTTTATTTTCATTTGCTTGGATTAGTTATATATTTTTTCAGAACATTTCTACTAAAATTAATTTCCAGCACTTTGGGTACCATATCTTCATCGCCTGCTGTCGAACTGATTTAGGTTTAATGAATATATATACACTATGACATTAATGATATCACCCATGACACGTTATCACAGACTGGAAACTGTAGTGCAAAATTTATGTTAGATTGTAAATTTTTGTTTCGAAATTATTAATATGGATTTTTTAGTGTTTATTGTGATTTGTTTTTTTTCAACTAATATCAACATATCTGCTTTTATCCAAGACGATTCCACCATCCCACCACAAAATTTCCGCAGATATCTGTAGCATTTTGTAATGTCAAACCCCAATCTGAATGTTCATCCCCTCTCATACACTAAAACTCGGTTTTTTAGGCTGGTGTGCTCTTCGATTATCGCCCTTTGAACTCAGCTGTGAATATATGACTTTCCAATGAACTAAACAAACATCAGCTGCTGCAGGCCACTGTGCGTGAAAACCAGAAAAAGCACATCGCCAAAAAGCTTCAGACAAATTTTCTCGGAGATCATCATATGTTCTCTCCACAGATTCTCGTAATTTGTCTGTGCAATTTGTATGTTTGTCATCGTGCATATCTGTGTAATCTATCCTACGGACTAAATATTGAAGCTCATGTGAATATTTCTTATCTGGAGTGTATGGATATAACGTGTTGAGGTACTTTCCTTCCCTTACCTGGCACTGGAGATTGTCCAATTCATTCTTTGTACAGGTGACAGAGATATATCATTAGATAGGAAATTTTATCCCAAATCTAACAGTGTATGTTGCCAATTTGTTAGCCCAAGAAGTTATAATCGAAAAGATAGATGTAGATATACAAGCGTTGGCTGGATCCGACAAACTTAGTATATGAAGCCTATCAAATTATTTCTCCAATTTATATGTTTTTATGAAATCCTGATAAATTTAGCAGCTTCCTAAGAGTGTATCTTGTGAATTTGTATATTTTTTGTTAAAAAAGGAACGGCCCCAAAACATGAAGTTAGGTATCCAAACTACGAAGAAATTCCTAATGTGAAGACTTTTCTGCTAAAGTCAAGAATTGTATAGATGATCATCTTCCTGGATTTTTCAATTACATGACAAATCCTTTTAAAAAAAGCTAATGAGAAAATGTTGAAAATATAATGTTACAATCTAAATTGTTACGTTAGATAACAATATTGCATCAATGAAGAAATGGGAAAAAAACAATATAGAACCCGACATGAAATAACAGACTACTTGTATTGTAACACAGTCATGAAATCATTATAACAAGCTGAATATAAACATGATATATTGATCAACACCGCTTGGAAAATATATTAATATAACTGTTTTGTCTTTAGATACCCGAAACAACAACACGGCAAGCAACTGATGGACCCAAAAACAAAAATTCAAAATTAGTACTAAGATATATAATCATGGATAAAGCATAAAACACTTGAACTTTACATATATTGCATGAACAGATATTTAGAAATGATTGACTGAAGTAATATAAATTCAAAAAGCTTTGTCTCATATCTTCAGTGACGAATGCAGTGAAGCTTTCTATACTATACATATTTGTGTGTATGCAATGTGCTTGTATATTTGCTTGTGTGCATTTGTGTATGTGCATGAGTGTGCATATATATATATATATATATATATATATATATATATATATATATATATACATATAATTATATATATGTATGTATGTATGTATGTACGTATGTAAGTTCTTCCCCCTTTTTGTTAAATAAAAAGTCCACATTTCAGTATGCAGTTCAGCTTGTAAAAGAAAAATTAAGGAGAAAAAGATTACCACTGGCAATGGACAGCACAAAACACAAACGTGATAATGGAAACTAAATAAGGAAAAAAAACAATTTATTATTAATTACAACTGGTTTCTAATGATAAAAAATTACGATCAATGACGGAAATAATAGAGACAAATTTTCCCCAGTGTCTATATAGGTGGTCCGGTGTGTGACTCCATTTGTTTTACACGCCTGCCTTGTAATTTCTCTCACGTCTTTCGTTCGCTTTCTCTCCAGCTTGCCTTACTTTCTCTCCGTTTCTACTTTCCACCATTTATTGACTTTTCAACCAAATCGTCTGCACCCGAGTGTAACTAACACACCATTGTTCGCTAAACTGGGCAGTTGTCGTCTGCATAAAGTCACTTATCACTTATAGAAGCTGCTGAATGGAGGATATGTTAACAAAAGTTCACTCTTAATGCAAAGCACGTTGCTTTTGCTTATCGGTGTAGTTTTGTTTTTTGGGGGAGGGGCCTTCTTTTGTATTGCTTGTGGTCATTTTTCTTTCCCATTTGTTACTTTTGACTTGTTTTATATTTTCTTTCAATCCACAATGGTTCCATGTATTCGCCACCGGCATTTACCTTATCGTATGTTTTTTTTTTTTTTTCTTTTTTTTTTCTTCATTTATTTTTTTATCTTTGAGGTATGTACGATCATTATCAACTTTTGGTATTCTTTGTCTAATCTTATTGTTGCTTTTTGTCACAATTTTTGTAGGTCGAAAGCCTTCAAGACAAGTCAAGTAAGTAGTATGGTATTGGAATGAACTTAGCATCATGGTCTGGTTGGGATTTGATGGAGAAAAATAGCAACAAAAAAACTGAAGTAAGATAAGAAGCTAAAATTTAAACTGATACTGAAATATCATTTTGAATGTGAGGTCAATTTATATTGAAGATGGCCTAGATAATGTAACATTTTTTCTTTATTTTTCACTCAATCTTTCTCATCCTTTACCGGTTTTCGTACATACATGATTCCTTTTCTTCTCCTTCTTCTTCTTTTTCTTCTTCTTCTTCTTCTTTTTCTTCTTCTTCTTCTTCTTCTTCTTTTTCTTCTTCTTTTTCTTCTTCTTCTTCTTCTTCTTCTTCTTCTTCTTCTTCTTCTTCTTCTTATTCTTCTTCTCCATATTCTTATTCTTCTTCTTTTTCTTCTTCTTCTCCATATTCTTCTTCTTCTTCTTCTTCTTCTTCTTCTTCTCCATATTCTTATTCTTCTTATTCTTATTATTATTATTTTATTGTTATTTTTCTTATTCTTATTCTTCTTTGCTTCTTTGCTGCTGCTGCTGCTGTTGCTGCTGCTGCATCCATGGCTGCTGGTCACCGTTGGAGACTGAGTGACAGAAAGTCTCCTTACGTAGCCAGCCCTACTCTTTACACTCTCGAAGTCCACATCAATTCAGTGGATCATAGTTCAACACAAGTTGGCCAGAGGTTATCGCTGAAGGCATGTGACAATAAATTTCCCTGTGTCTCCAGCACTCTATTCATATCTTCTTCGCCAATCACAACAGCGCTGCGGTTTTATCGCCTCCATCTTTTCTTGGCTGTTAAGCCATTGCTAATTGCTGGGGATAGTACATCTCATATTTCCAGTGCTCTCCTCTGTATTTGCGCAGTCCCCAGTAGTGATATGGCCCGGATAGTGTTAATCCTTCCTCTTATTCCCAGCTCCCCCAGTCTCATTTTCAGTGTCGTTGGTACGGTTCAACGTGTTCCTACAATTACTGGTACTACCCCAACTTTCTTGTTTCATGACTTTTATTATTGGTAATTGCAGTATTCCCAACCTTCTCCATTTGTGCTAATCTCCTCCGAAATTCTTTTTTCTTCTTCAACTGCTTTTTTCTTGTTATTTCTTTTTTATATTTTAGTCCATGGGTTCTCTCTAAAAATATATTTTCCCTAAAGTAGACACAAAACGGATCATTTTTTCATATTGATTATTAGTTTGTTTTTGTTTTGTTTTATACCTCGGTAGAGGTCATACATATGGAGAACTTCGTAAGGATTAAATTTATTTATCCTAGAACATCCTTTCATGCTAGGCTGATTGATCTTGAGCATTGTAATTGACCCCAACTATGATCCGTTGCAAAGGTAGAAATATGTAAGTACCCTCTATATTTCATACCTGACTTTATCCACGTATGTCCAACTTCACTTCCAGATGCTCATTCTCACCTTAATATTTTCTGTAACTGAATGCTAATTATCGGTAATTTTCTTCTACACTTTCATTCGCAATACGTTCTTGTGTGTCACTTCTGAATAAACAATAAAAGCCTGTCAAAATTTAACAAACCTTCATCTTATTGATTGAGCATATTGTCATCATTTTCTATGAAAGAAGCATTATGCGAAAAGGATTATTCTAATCTTTGCTCTGCACATCGAAGAATCATGCTCAACCTCAAAAATAGATATCACAAGACAGCACAGTATACAAGGGAGAAAATAAGAGTCGAACATATAAAGTCTATTAGAAAACTTAAATAGCAATGAGCAGGCCATGTTCCAAGAATGACAGACAATCGATGGATATCATGACTCACAACATGGATCCCCACAGATCACATGCGAAACCAAGGCCGACAAAATAAAACATGGACAAATGAACTGGATAAATTTAGAAAATACTGGCTCCGTGACACCCACGATAGACAAGTGCGGCAAATCCAGGGGAAGGTCTATGTCCAAAGACAGGCGTTGAAAAACCGATGATGATGATGATTCTTGGCTGAAAAATCTACAAGGTGTAAGTCAACATTCAAAAACAAAACTTCATCATGGTTAATGTTGGTGATCAGTCAGAAGCATAAGGCAGGTTTTGACTGTTTTTAGAGGTCAAATAAGGATACGAAGAGCAAGGCAGATCGGAATCGTCTTGTACGATGCATTAGTCATTGACCAGGCAAGAAATGTGCAATTCTCCAGAAATACAAACGAAAAAACTACAGTAAAAAAAAAATAAACTGAGAAGATCAAATGTTTTGCGTAGGTAAATTTACTGCATTCACTTAATTAAACCGGCTTTGAACTTTTGATTCCGATTCAATCGGTTCACTAAATACTGTTTTCGTAGTAAATGGTTAACAGGTAGAAAGGAGATTAATTTAGCTTTGTCTGAATTCATTCTGTCAGGAATGTTGAGTTTTTTCAACATGGAATTAAATTGTTTCACACGATAGATTTTTTTTTCATTTCCATTCCTTGCTAGTAATAATGATTGTAAACTTGGCAAATGAATTTAACCTTTATAACTGAACGGATAATTCTCCCGTATCCAAAAAACACATCTTCACTTTCCATACAATCTAACACACATGCCCACGCGCGTATGGGATGTGGTAAATCAATAAGTCTGGTTTTTGATAACATTTATCTTTTAAAACAAATATTTATTTCCAACGTGTAATCCTTCCTTGCCAACGCAATTTATTATAATGTTTTTGTGAAAGAAGAAACATATCTTTTTCCTCTGACTACTCACAGAATTGGCACTTTTTGTTGAGACGTTCTTCCGATTTTTTCGTCTTGAAGCCGTCAGTATTCCAACAAATGTAGTGAGAATTTCACCTTTGAAACAAACCTTTAGATTAAACTGTTCTTATAATTCGACAAATTTCATTCTGCCTTTGAGAAACAACATTACATAGCATAAAGAAGATACAATAGAGGGAGCCAAAAGTCAGTTGATTGGTGCCTGTGGGACAAAGAATCCAAAAGAAAAAGAACAGGGACAAGATTCAAAGATGGGATAGAAATGAAATCTCGCTAGTCATGGAAAAAGATGAAAATGACTATTAACCAACAATTGACTCACAACAGATGGTGTTGATGATGAAGATGATGAGGATGATGAGATGGATATCAAGTAACTTTGCCTTAGATATAAACATTTGCTGCAAATATAGCAGTAACTGTATATATAATTACCCATATGTATTGATTTAATTATTTTGTCTGTTTGAACAACGTAAAATCCTTTATTCCCGTCCATATTTCTCAGAATCAAAGTCATTACTGTTGTAATGTCTACTGATTCTGTTTCAAATATTTGACTATTTTTCCTTGATAATCAATAGTCGATTACAGTTCTGCCAGTTTTGTATGGTCAGTTAGTTGCTAGTCTAACAGAATCATGATAAAATAAATAAAAAAAAGAATCTCTTTTCATCAGTTCATGCAGATATTTTTGGACGTTTTGCTGGACTCATCCTGGTAATCTCTGATTTTCCCCGACATCTGTATCTCTAAACTTCTGTTCTCTAAGTTTTAATTACCTAAGATAAAATATCTATATTTGTCACTATTTATTGTCTCTCCTCACCGCCGTCGTAATCACTAGCTCATGGTGTCACCCCTATCAACTTCCAGTTGCACCAGACCATACTGGATGATTAGTAATTTTTTTCTTTTTTTTTTTTCACACATGGTAAGCGTGAATTGCAATTCCTGTATATTTTTGAATAAAGAGGTGATAGAAGTTGCATAAACGAGTAAAAAAAATTACACTTTTTAATTTCAATCTCATATGTAAAGTCTTTACGTATTTACATTTACATAGTTTCGTATGGTTGGAGTGAAAATCTGCCAAGGGATCAATTGAGTTCAAAATGAAACTTTTTGAAGAATTAGATGAAAATTATATTCATTTTAACGTTATATTCTATAATTGAAATAGTCATTATAGATGAGAGTTAATCAATAGTAACAGTGAAGAATAATAAGTCATAGCCACAGTTATAAATTGCTACAATGTAATACCATGTTTAGATTAAACAAATATAAAACAATTTTTTTTTTCTAAAAACTTTCGTCACTTAATTACACCATTATTAGTAGTGATGCACAAGCATATTCTTCTTAATCTATTTTTGTAATTACTTCATCCCCAAAATGATTGCTGGTATTGGTTCATGAATTGTAGCTTGAACAACATAACAATGGCGTGTGAAGCTGGAACAGTGCTCACACAGTTCATATACGGTAATTGTGGTGTCATCACTTCTGATAGTTTCATACTGTGTGGTCCTCACTACCTGCAAGTAACGCCATATTCCCTTCTATCATTTCCAGCCTTTGAAAATTGACTATTTCACTTAGAGGATGGATGAAAATTAACTCCCTATTAGATTGGAACAATGACCTGCACAAAGATCTGGTTTTACACCAGTAGAAATCTCCCTGTGAAACTGGTGTTCTGAAGCAAATAAAAAAAATTTTATCAACTGAGGGAGTATACTCAACATGTTACGGTCAACTGCATAGGTCTATCTAGGCAATACTAAAATACTTACACAAGCTGTCGGACAATGCCAATGCTTATGTCTATCAAAACGTCCATCAAAATAAAGGTCCAGAGTATATCTAGATGGACTGCAAACTACCAATAAATAATAAAATTATCACCAATTTCCTATACAGATAATTTTTTCATAACATATATATATATATTTTAAAACATATATTTATATTATAACATATATATATTTTTTATAACATATATATATAAATATATATATATATATATATTAACACCCCGTATTCAGGGTTGAGCACTCTTCAAGTAAGGTGTTAATGGACGGATAATGGATAATTCTTAGCCCGACTGAAGTATATTAATACAACGAAACAGCTGGCTATGGATGACTCGATCATTATTGCTTTTTTTAAATTTCTATTTTAAACACGTATATCTACGAACTGTAGAAAGTGAGACAAACTCGAAAGTAAATTGTATGGTAGTTCGATTGCTTATCTATAAATGTTTTTATTAATGGTTTAGACATGTTTCAGGACGCATTCCCATCTTCAGTAGTGTCTGCTGTGTTAGTGTACCTTTAGAGGTTATACGTTTGATGTAGAACATGAGTTCACCATCAGAAGCTTCTCTTTGTGAGTGAAAAAATGGTATTCCATCTGTGAGGGGCATCCTGTTGTGTCAGAGAATGTCCAGCCAGTGATATATATATATATATATATATATATATATATATATATATATATATATATATGTATATATATATATATATATATATATATATATATATACACACACACACATACATATCATTTGGGTTTTTCTTTTGTTTCTTGATGACTGAATATTCATCTCTGTTCTTCACCATATTGCTCACTTTTCCCACCATACATTTCATTTACTAGCATTGAAGACGTTTCGTTTGTTTTTTTTCCCCAAAAAATTTGCTTCTACGAGGTCGAATACCAAATTGCTGATGCAGAAAAAAACTCATATGAAAGAAAGAAAGTAAATAGATCCTCAGAATTTAAGAATCCACTTTATTCACGGAGTGTTTTTCAGCTGATAAATACGGCTATATTCGTGTTCAATAGCATGCTTTACACGTTCTTATTTCTGTTTTAGTTTACAACTTCTTATTTCCTCTACAATTTCCGTAATTTGTTCAAGAGTTTGTCAGTTTTTTAGATGGGGAAAAATAAGGGGAAAGATAAGAAAATGCGTGTGTTGAATTTCATTGCGATACAATGACACGTTTGAAAGTGATAAGATTCAATACAAATAACCATCGGTCGTGCTTTGCGAAGGGAATCTTCAAATGACTAATATCCTTTTGAAAACCTTCCAATCCGCTTCTGATCAGGACAGCCACTCACATCCTTCTCACATAATGCTGCAAATATCTCGCAAGCACTTCATAGTGAAAGATTTTACAAGCAATTGTAGCAAAAGATTAGGCTCATACTGGAGGTAAGCTCACAAATTCAACTTTAGAGCCAGCATCTTGACTTCAATCGTTACCACTGGTGATATATAATTGTCTAGGAATTATCCAGTGGTAAAGTTTCATGACGTTGAAAAGAAATAAATTCACTAAGTACTGTAATTTTTTATGGATTTCTACTGTTACTCATAATCAAACTTTAAATCTGTATAGTAACTCTAATATTCAATTTTCACTTCTGAGAATTGATTGGTGCTACTTACCAAGTTTCCTGCCGTTGGAATTACTCAAAGACTGTTGTTATTCGGGTGTAATAATTAGGAAATGTCAGCAAAATTGTCAAAATAGTTTTCTTCAATTTTTAGTTGGATGGCTACATGAGCATCACGTGTGCAGACCAAAGCGATGGAGCTAGAGCACTGACACTTTCAACTTTATTATTATTATTATTATTATTATCATTATTATTATTATTATTATTATTATTATTATTATTATTATTATTATTATTATTATTATTATTATTATTATGGTGATGATGATGATGATGATGATGATGATGATGATGATGATGTCAAGTGAGAACGTATATTGTTTTGTCTTGTCATGTTTTCCAAAATTACTTCCATGAATACTTACTTAGAGGGGATCTATTTGCAATGTGAGTTCATGCTAAATTGTTTCCTTTGGTTTATGCTAGCTTATTTTCTTGAATATTCAAACTTTCATAGTGATCGTCAACAAGCAAAATGTGAGAGAGTAACTTTACCGATTGAACATCCCCTTTTCCAATTCTTCAATTTTTTTTACCCCCAGCCCAGCATGCTGCGAAAATGACTTACTTGCATGACAGTTTCTACTAAATGACTAACCAGACCTATATACTCTAAAGCTGATAACATAAAAAGAAAATCGAAAATGTTTTTAGTCTCCTCATATATTCATCTGCTTGTTTGTACGATTATATGCTCAGGTTAGTTCGAAGACAGGATTATTTATCACTTAAATAAATTACACGACTGTGCAGTAATATTTTTCAGGAATTCTCCTTTATCACAGAACTGGCATTGTTTAAAACTTCTACCAAGTGATTGTTTATTTCCATGATTGTGTTTAGTAAGAATATTTTATCTCGTTTCCTTTGGAGTTGATCTGGCAGTTTACATTATCTTCTCATTTCGGCGTGAAGGCTCTTTTTTTCTTTTTTTAAAATTTTAAGCAGTGTTTTTTGTTTTCTAATCTTAAAGTTTGTTTGATAACCTTCCGAGACTTTTTCGAAATAAAATTGTTTCATTTATTATTTTTGTGCCAGCAGAAAATAAAGTCAGGATTAAGCAAGTTGTTCGAAGACAGTTTTGTTCGGGAAATGTTTTATAAAACGAGGTGTGTCCAGAAAAAAAAAATCTCAAGAAATGATTGATGCCTTTTTGCCACCGATGAGAGAGAACTCAACTGCCCGTGCGTGTTTAAGAACCCTCTCATGGGGCTATTTGATCGGCCATGAGAACCACTGAGGTAATGTATGATGTGACTGTTGCATTCACAACAAACTAATTGCCTATTCGTTACGTCTTGTTTTTTGTTGTTGTTGTTTTTTGAACATCGTGTCATCTACTTCTCACAGCCCTCACCTCTGCCCAGATTTAGCCCTTTGCCACTCCTCACTTTCCATTGTAGAGCGAGGAAATTTCAGGCCATGGATTAGATTAAGGAGAACGCAATGTATCAGCTAATAGAAGAATTGAAGTGATGCGGGAATAATTTTGTGAGGAATCAAACGGAGTACATTCAAAGGAGAGTAGGATGCCATCGCCCCTAGTATATTTTCGTCAATATTTAAACTTCAAACTCTTCCCAGGCAGACGTTTTGATTAGTTTTCTTTAAACTGCAAAGAATAAAAGCAAAAGGAGCAAATGAGAGAAGAACTACAAAACCCCAAGAAATAAGGATGAAAGAATACATCTTCAATAAAGAATGAAAGAAAAAAAGATGAACGAAAGTATAAAAGAGTACCTGTGGAAAAAGCAAAAGGAAGATAAATATTATACAAAGTTAATCGAAGGACAGGAAGAGTCATTGAGATGGTATATGTTCAACAACCACATAGGAAATAAAGATACTAAGATCGAAATCAAGGACACAGAACTGGAAAAAGTAGATCACTACATGTACTTCGGACAACAAATCTTCATGAGACCCACAAAAGAAGAAGAAAACAAGCGAATAATTAGCCTATGATAGCAAGCAAGCTCAATCTTCAAAAAGAAGACCATCATCATTAATCCTAAAAAGAAGGGTATACAACCGATGCATCAAATCAATAGTCACTTAAGAAGCTGAAACATGGAACTTAACCAAGAGACAGATCCACAAATTGAGAACCATGCAACGTGCATACAGGAGAATTATGCTCAATCTCATATGGAAAGACCACAAGATAATACACCCGGGAGAAGACAGGAGTCAGGGACATCATAGAATCCATTAAAGATCTCAAATGGCACTTGGCTGGCCATGTTGCAAGAACTGTATACAACTGATGAATATTGCCACTCACAACATGGCTCCCCAGAGATCACATGCGCAATCGAGGCCAGTGGAGTATTAAAGTATAAGATGGAAAGACGAGCGACACAATTTTAGAAAGTACTGGCTCTGCAACGCCCAGGATAGAGAAATGTGGTAAATCGTTGGGAAAGTTTATGTCCGACGACATTAAAAGACTGATGATGATGATGATGATGATGATGATGATGATGATGGTGGTGGTGGTGGTGGTGGAGGTGATGATGATGATGATGTTGATGATGATGATTTTTCTACATTTCTCTACCTTGCAACCACAAATAAACCTGCAGATGACGATGAAATATATATATAGTATCTGTGTTCTTTAATTGCTTCAACAGTTTCTATTTTCTAAAATGTAATCCGATGTGGGTTCATAATTAGAGATAAAGTTAGTCTGATGTAAATTAACTTTTGGGATCGGATTTGAAGGGTTGGTGTTGGAATGAAAGTGGGTCGTAAATTAGGACTCGAAAATAAATTTCTTAGTAGTGGTAAAAAAAAATGAAGTGAATTTACCCCCTGGACACAGTACGATTAACGTTTGCCTCTTTTTATTTGTGATTTGTTCTATAAGCAGACGTACCCATGAGATATTTGGGAAAAAAATTGGTGGAACTGTCAACTCGTTTAAATTATACCCCGGAACAACAGGGTACTCCCTCTAGGCAAGGAGGTTAGACGGCGACATTATTAAATGACCATGTCCACACTCTGCTGCAAGATAGGACACAGATAACGATCGTAGACCAACGTTTGAAGTTAATACTCATTCATCGTATTCCACATCTCTGTCCCTTTCTAACTAACAAGTTCAAGATATGCTAAAAATTTTGAAAGACTTAATCGAATTGAAACTGAATTTTCTTTCCTTTTGATCTCATCTTTGATCATACAGTTCACTTGAAAATTGGTGTCAGGTCATGAAAGGCTGACATAAATACTTGACTGACTCAATGATTTTATTGATTTATACGAATTAAGCACTACTTTGTCAGAAACTGTAGGAAGTATTATCTTCATTTTCACATTCAGATGGAACTTTGTTAATTATTTTTATTCCTATTTCACCTGTCTTACTTTCAATTGCTTTCGATCGAAACTTCTGAGACTGCAATAATCATTGTTATCAAATGAAACAGATCAAAGAAATCACCCATCAGGTAAATGTGAACTCCAACCTCATGTTTCACAGGAAGCCTGTCTCACTGAAACTGCTGTTCTACAAATTGAACTATGAGAGCTGACATTAACAGGACAAATTTAGCCATGAATATATATTTCTTATTTCCCCCAAAGCCGGGTTCCTACCTATTTCGTATTTTGTTCACTTATGCAAGTAGCATTTTGAGTAAAATTACCTGTAATATTATCATCAGATGAAAAATATTCCATTACTATTAATTTTTGATGAAAATTTCTCTCACCCTGATTGAAAATGTTTTTTCATGGTTACTATCTGCTGTCCGATGACAGTCAGAATTTTTATGGAAGAAAACTGAAGATGAACGTACCACTAGTCAAATTTTACTAATAACTTATATAAACTATTTCCTCAAAATAATAAATGAACTCAGTAAAGCATAATCATTATAAAAAGTGTTTCGATAGTGGAGTCACATAGGCTATCTACATGAAAAAAAAGATATTAACATCCACATATATCTCCGGTTCTCCTTACCTTTTTTATCAATTGATGATATTTACTGCATAAAGCGAAATGGCATGACATTTCCAAGTAATTGACTCTTCTTGTCTTTTGTTTCAATACTTGCATGCTGATGATTCGAACAGATATCATCGTCGTTAATGGGTTATTTTTCAAAACGTTTCAATTGTCTGGACATCCTCGATTGTTCGTTGTGTTCTGGAATATTGTCGAGTTCCGGGGGAGTATGTACATCCACTGACATACACACCATGTCCTGTTTTCTTGTCTCTTGTTCAAGAGTTGCCTCCCCGTGAATGGCTATATTGGCCACCTGGGTTGTCTGCATACTATAGTAGAACAGCCTACTCACCTTTATATTCATCTACTCATAGCTAAGGCGGTAACTACTGGTAACTACTGTAACTGCAGATCGAAACTTGTAGCTGATCTCTACTGGCACAAACCTCTAACCATACAGCAGTAACCACGTCACTTCTTGTGTCTCGAGTATATGCTATCCTAATCAACGACTGGCAAGATGACGTTGGTTTGTTCGCAGGTTACCATCGCAACCAGACAGTCATTAAACAAATCCCGAGACAAATACTTTGATGTGAAAGGCATGGTCTGTAATCTAATTCAGTCGTAATTAGAAGCCTATTAAGTAAAGGTAGAGGTAATGATCTGTGCATTAGCTAAAAATGAAAACACCTTACCTTTTTGTGTCCCTTTGAAATACGTTAAGTCATACAAACGAATCATTATAAACTTGTAATCATAATTGCTGTATGAGCTTTTAACGGAGAACAATATTAGTTTCATCACGTATTCTGTTAGACCTGACAGTCTTTAACAAAGGTTTTTTTCCCACTGTTCTTTTTTTCTCGTTAATAATTAGGCTTGATTAAGAAACGTGGTGTGTTTCACAGACCAAAATATCTAAGTTTTAGGAGATGGCGTGATAATGGGATCTTCAAACAAAATGAAATATCCCAACAAAACAAACACAGATTCGAGATTGCAATCTCAAAATAAACATAGATTTGAAATAACATATGCTGGGCAGCCATTAGAATTTGGAAGATATTTACCTGGCAGTGTTGAACACAACCATTAGTGTGCAGCTGCATCCAGAAACTGTATTGGTTTTATACTTTAATTGTATTAACCCTAGATATCGCATTTTTTTGTTTATTTGTCTGTTTTTTTTTTTTTCTCACAGGTAACTGTTTGATTGAACAGAGCTGAACTATTCACAAGAATTATATTTCGTAGTTTTAACACCAGGAAAACGGTTGAAAAGAAGAAAAAACGACATCCATTCATGCAGACGTGCCTATCCACATAAACTGGTGAACAAGAGAAATAGATGACTAGCTACTATCTTTTCAATCTCAACTAAGAAGTAGTTAGCACCAAAATGTATTTTTGCAGTAGAATCCACCAATATTCAGTACAGAAGAAACAATTTGTCTTGTCCTTAAAGACATGGCACAACTAAGCTTGTCACAGATTATTTTTTAACAACCTTTATCAAAATCTAAAATGAAAAAATAGATATCATTTCTCCATTCAATTGTATTCCAAAACTATGCATTACATTACAACCCTTTTAGAAGTGTGATTGAATTCGTCATCTGGTTTTTTTTTTTGTTGTTGTTTTTTTTGTTTTTTTTTGAGCATGTTGGTGTTATTTGTGAATAGAGCCTGGGGTTTTTGGTTTGGTTTTTGTCATTTGTTGTTACATGAAGTCAAACTTCAATAGTGAGAGTTTGACGAAACGAATCAGGGCTTAGTGCATCGTAATACTTAGAACAGAGAATGTAAATTACATGATCCACTTGAATCACTTCAGTAAGTTCCTTGGAGGACAGAAACATCGCGTGCATATGAGTCGTCAAATGCAGTAAAATTTGCATTTCATATTAGACTGTATGTGAGAGGATGTCGTGACTTGTTATGTCATCAAACACGCAGGGTATGAAGTCAAGTGAATACATTCATGATCATCAAAGGTTTTTCTCGTTGATATCTAGTAAAATTATATTGTCGTAAGATCGACACTTTGAACATATTATATTCGTGAAAATAAGTGAATTATTCATCAAATTACTCTGGGATATAGTTCTCAGTTCATTTTTATAAAAACCTGGTTAAATGAAAAACTTCAACTCACACACATAAACATACTTCTCATCAGACATACACATACACATGTGTTTGTTCACTGTGTATATATCATAGAAATTTTATATATATATATATATATATATATATATATATATATATATATATATATATATATATATATATATATATATATATAATTATATATATATATATATATATATATAATGTTGCAAAATGCCTCAAGCTTGCACTTGTGACGATACAAATTGTGAGATGTAACACTTGCTTTTCCAATTTTTTACACTTTCAACATAGTCAAATTACCATCACGCACACACCCATATATACATATTCACAAGCACATGCACACATGCAAGCACGCACACACACGCACGCACGCATGCACATGCATGCACATACACAAATATTACCAAGAAATGGATATACATATAATCTGACAGAATATTCATGAATGCATCATATTATTTGAAACTCTTTTGAAATGATTTCCTGTTGTTACACGGAGAAGGAGCCGCTTGACGTGGACAGTGTAAATCGAATAAGCAATTAAAGAAAATTTGGCTGCTGCAGGAATCGAACCTGCGACTGATAACATAGCCGCTTCAATGTAGCATCCATCTTCTTAGATTATTCTATTTACGCTGTCTTGGCTGAGTGACTCAGTGTAACAGCAGTAGATTATTCCAGATTGAGTTTCAAAAAAGATAACGCATTTATAAATATATGTATATGCACCTAGTGGCGTACACCAGAGTTGTATTGAATATTGGAAGAAATAGAATTGAAATCCGAAAATGTAAATTCAATGCAATAAAAATAAAGAATATTTTTAACGATTAAGAACTCTATCTTGTCCTGACAACTATCGTAAAATTTGAACTCAGTATTTTTCAAATGTTTTGTCAGAATAATTTTTATTGATGAGATCGGAACGATTCTTCACCGCAAGGGGTGTATATTTTCTTAACAGATCTCATGTATTCAAACTCATGTAGAGGTTTAGTAAACTTCTCACCATTACCAGTTTTCTTGATCAAGACTACTACAGAACGCTTTTTGTCATTGACAAGTATTAGAGGTTAGGTAAAACCCAGCATATTGTTGCTTTATGATAAATATGCTACGTGGAATCGATGAAATTTCCTAAATGTCAAAATTCACTTTGTTTTCGGTGAAAAAAAATACATTTCACTTTGATTACATGAACTTATAATCCTAAAAATATCTGGGTTTTTTTTTTTTGTTTGCTTTGTTTTATTTTTCTTTGTGTCAAATAAACTTTTGATCTAATTGAACTGCGTAAATATTCAATTTTCTGAAAGAAAGTTTAATTTCTCTTTGATTGTATAACCTCTTCATTGTAGAAATACAGTTGTTTCATAACCTTGTTTTAATTAAGTAAACACAGATTCATTCGTTGTGAGAGAAAAAAGTTAAACCTTCGCCAATTAGGCAAATGTGCAGTTTTGGTGTAACATAGGCATACCCAGAACCCTAGAAAATATAGGTAGATGTATGTGGCCTAAAGGTTAACAGCACTGAAATTGGAATCGACACTAATCGACAAGTGGAGTTGACTTTGCACTGATGCCCTTGGTAGATCTATTAATACCTATTCCCTGTCCATTTTGAGCGATAAAAGAAGAAGGTAAATTCGGTTCTTCTGTCTTGGTTAGAAACCAGGTTACAATTAGCTCTGATTCAAAACCGGGAACGTCCGACCCCTTCTCCCGCGTTGTGAGAAATGAGAGAAGGTCAGAGTAGGAAAAGTGTTCCCAAAATGTGCGTCGATCAACAGGAATCCTCTAAAGATTCGGTGGTTCTACAATGCCAAGAGTAAATTATAATAAATTGCTCAGGTGAAAATTGATAAAAAAAAAAATAACCAGGATAAAAATAAACGGAAGTAATATTACAGCTACCCCCACCAACGACTTCTCATCGAAGTGCCACACTTTTGTGGGCAATATTACACTAAGCTTAGTAAATGTCATATTATATATATATATATATATATATATATATATATATATATATATATATATATATATATATATACCTACACACACACACACACACAAACACCTATATAGAGATAGAGAGAGAGAGAGACACGCACAAACACACACATACATGTATATATACATACATACATACATACATACATACATACATATATATATATATATATATATATAGAGAGAGAGAGAGAGAGAGAGAGATAGATAGATAGATAGATGGATAGATAGATAGATATAAATAGATAGATAGATAGATGGATAGACAGATAGATAGATAGATAGACAGATAGATAGATCATAACTTTTGTTATCGTAGAGATGCTTAATTAAGATGATCTCCCGCTATTACACAGTTAATGAACCACTTGCCCTAGGCAACATTAATAGAATTTTTTAAAAATTGAGGAAATGGGGTCGCTGTCTGAATAGAACCTGTCGCTGTTAGGGTAGCCGCTTCAACGTAGTGATGATCTTACCGTTGTGTTAGATATATGTTATTAATTCAAAAGCATAAATGACTGCTTTCACATCAAATTATCATCCCGCTTATTCTCCGTCTACTCGTCCCTTCAGATGCAACAGTTATGTATCGTGGAATGGACACATTTGGTCCAACAGAATAAATTATGAATTGTGTAGTATTAAATGGGAACTTATTCTATATGATTTGCCGTCATTAAACATATAATGAATCCAGAAGATAGAATAAACAATTAAAAAAAGAGGGGTTGCTGCTGGAGTTGTTGAAGCAGTGGCAAGTTCAATTCGAGGAGCGCACCCATTTCCTTCAATTGTTTACTGTATTTACGTTGTCTAGGGCGAGAGATACTTTAACCGTTCAACGACAGGGGATCATCACAATTAATTTTTCAAACAAAATAAACCATTCATAATTCATTCTCATTGACTAAACCTGTTCATTTCATTATATATATATATATATATATATATATATATATATATATATATATATATATATATATATATGTATATATATACATATATATATATATATATATATATATATATATATATATATATATATATATATATACATATATATATATATATATATATATTAAGGGACACGAGCTCTCGATATATATTAACACATGGATCGATATAAAAAATTGAAATGACGTCTGACGTTGTAGATGGTTTTAATGCCCCGTTGTCTTTCATTGAATTTTTGAGGGAACGCACGTTACTTGGCAGTGCCAATCGCCTTTGGAGGTCATACACGACAGTTTTCAGTGATTTAAATGATAAAAAAAGGAGTAATCCATGAGCTGATTTAATTGTGGAGGTGAATTCTTCCTTCCCCCAAAAGCATTATAGGGATTAGAGCATACATAAGTCAGCATTTGAACTTGGTTCGCAAAATTGTACTTATGCCATTCAGTTGACTTGGGAAGCCAATTGCAGTTGGTCATAGTTTGTTTAAATACTGGTCTTTTTTAGTTCACTAAATCAAAATCATCCTACGAAAACGAAACTTCCATAATCCCAAATGACTAAACGGAAAAATAAGAAGCAATTTACAATTGATTTATGAAGGAACATCTTTGGAGCTTCCCCCATCCAATAATGGTGATGGTATTCAAAATTTTACTTGTTTTGAAGGCAGGCAAGGCCACCTAACTTTTCCTAATCAAGAGACAGATTCACAATTAGGAACCCTGTAACGTACTCATGAAAAAATTATGCTGGGCCTCACATGGAGAGTCCAAAAGACAGTACAGTATATCCGGGAAAAAACGGATGTCAAGGACATCATAGAATCCATAAAAAAGCTAAAATGGCAGTAGGTTGGCTATGTTGCACGTATGGCAGAGAACCAATAGACGTTGTGACTCACAACATAGTTCCCCCTCCCCCGACATCACCAGCACAACCGAGGCCGACAGAATATTAGATGGGGAGACGAGCTAGACACATTCAGAAAGTACTGGCTCCACGACGCCCATGATAGAGAAGTGTGAAAAATCTTGGGGAAGGTCTATGTCCAATAACGGACGTTGAAAGACTGATGATGATGATGATGATGATGATGATGATGATGATGATGATGATGATGATTCAAGATTCATTGAATCGTCAGCAATGAGAGGTGCAAAAGAACGGAGTGCCGGAGAGGAATATATGAAGAGTTCACTACGTCTATAACGGCTCCTTGCACCTTAAACTCTATACACTATTTATGCTTTTCGACATTCCTTGAAAGCTAAACTTTTTGCGTCATCGGTACTTCTAAAAGGCAGACTATTGACCCTGGCAATTCACGTTCCTCGCAAATACAATGAAGAACTAACGATGATTTCACCTGTAAGATCTTTGACATTTGATCCGTATCTTTCGTGTGGAAGAATCATCAGCGCTGATCGATATTTGAACAAGTTGATATGCATAATCTATCACGGCCTTGGCACCAGCATGACCGCAATTATTTTAGCGTGATGTTCGTGTACTTGAAAGTTGTCAAGTTTTAAAGCTGTTTATACAAATTGATTATTTAAAGAATTGAACTTGACACGTTAGCCAAACTTTCTAGAAGCTATGCATGCATTTACCATTCCCATCTTTCACAACAGCACACACCTTCGTATTTCCTAATAATTAACCCCAGAAATTTCATTATTAACAAGCTTAAAATCAATATCAGCTCAAGTGTTGAGTCTAAACATCATTTACCTGACAAGTCAAAACCAATTGGGAAATGATAACAGATTTTTCGAATTATAATGGATACGTTAAATATTTTCAGTTCATGTTATCACCTCTTCACTAGTAATGTTGAAAGATATTTACTATGCGTGGATAAGATTATAGAATTATCGCATTTAGAGGATGTTTATCAAACTCTTTTCTTTCAGAGCAAGTGAATCAATACCAGATTCGATATGATATAGTTTTTACTCAATAGCTGAACATCCAGGCTTCATGATGAATATTACAAACAAACTGAACTGAATTATTTAAATCAATGGCATATTTTCTTTCTCTATCAAATAGAGGAAAAATATGGAATCACTCAATCTTGAGGGAAAAACTATGGAATCAAATAATCAACAAAACATCTTAATTAAAACTTTTTGAACTCAACGGGCTTTTATGACGATGTGAAGTCATTGAGAGATGGACTTTACTAATAAAAAAAATCTTCCTGAAGCTGGTTTTCTCAACAACTTGTTTTGCTGACCATGTCATTGAGTTGATATGCTCTTTCTGAAGAATAGTGTTAACACTCTTTGCTAATTGGTTAGATTTATTATTATCCAGAAAAGTGATTACGCCATCGTCATCACCACTCCTATTTTCTATTGAAGGTGTGAGAGAAGTGTCTCAAATTCCTATGCACACTTTTGCTTTAGCCAAAATGGGAAGAATACAAGCATTTGCTCCTCGGGAGACTTGATTTACACTCCTCACCTCAGAATCGTGACCACTTCGGCCACAGTACATCTGTCTGCCTCTTAATCACTGGTACTCGTGTAACCAAAGTTGTTAACACACTTTCCACGAAAGGTTTTATCTTGAGGTGTGGGAAACAAGTCGTAAACTGCATTTTTTTTCATTCCGAATTGATTGATTATGTGTTCGAAGTGTTTTGATAAAGGGTGTCAGTCATCATCATCATCATCAGTCTTTTAGCGTCCGTCGTTGGACATAGACCTTCCCCAGGATTTGCCACACTTCTCTATCATGGGCGTCACGGAGCCAGTACTTCCTGAACCTGTCTAGTTCATCTCTCCATCTAATATTTTGCCGGCCTCGGTTGCGCATATGGTCTCGGGGAATCCATGTTGTGAGTCGTGATGTCCATCGATTGTCAGCCATTCTTGCAACATGGCCAGCCCACCGCCATTTGAGATTTTTTATGGCTTCTATGATGTCTCTAACTCTTGTCTTTTCCCGGATGTGTTGTGCTGTTTTGTGGTCTCTCCATGTGAGGCCCAGCATTATTCTTTCATGTGCACGTTGCATGGTTCTCAGCTTACGGGTCTGTTTCTTGGTTAAGTTCCATGTTTCAGCTCCATAAGTGACTATTGGGAGGATGCATTGGTTATACACCCTTCTCTTTAGGATTAATGGGATCTTATTATTTTTGAAGGTTGAGCTAGCTCTGCCAAAGGCTTGCCATCCTAGTGTGATTCTTCGCTTGATTTCTTCTTCTTTAGAGGGTCTCATGGAGATTCGTTGCCCTAGGTAGATGTAGTGGTCTACTTTCTCGAGTTCTGTGTCCTCGATTTCGATCTTAGTGTTCTTATCTCCAATGTGGTTGTTGCACATGATCTTCGTCTTGCTGAAGTTCATGTGCAGGCCGACTTTCTTGCTCTCCTCATTTAGTTCATCTATCATTAGTTGGAGGTCGTGTAGGTTCTCTGCAAAAAGGGCTATGTCGTCTGCGAATCTGAGGTTGCTCAGATACTCGCCGTCTATTTTAATTCCTTTACTCTCCCAGTCTAGCCTTCTGAAGATCATCTCGAGGCAGGCTGTGAAGAGTTTAGGTGAGCTGGTATCACCTTGTCTTACTCCTTTCTGGAGCTGGAAGGGGTCCGAGTCTTTATGTAGCCTGATAAATGAGCTGCCGTGATTGTATATATGTTTCAACACTTCAACATATACTGGATCTACACCTTGCCGACTGATGGCCTCCATGACCTTAGGGATTTCTACTGAGTCGAACGCCTTTTTGAAGTCGATAAATGCTACGGCAAGTGGTAGTCTATATTCTGCTGCTTTTTCTTTCAGTTGATTTATCGAGTGCAGGTGGTCCATGGTCGAGTAGCTTCTTCTAAAGCCAGCCTGTTCACGTGGCTGGTTTTCATCGAGTGTTTTTGTGATTCGGTTGGTGATGATCTTTGTGAAAAGTTTATATACACAGTTGAGTAGGCTTATAGGCCTATAGTTGTTGAGGTCTTTCGGGTTTCCTTTTTTATATAATAGCATTATTATAGCAGTATTCCAATCGTCTGGGACTTTACTGTGTTTTAGACACAGGTTGAAGAGGACGGCCAGTTTCCTATTGATGGTTTTACCTGCTTTTCGGAGTAGGTCGATGGTGATGTTGTCTGGTCCAGGGGCAGTTCCTTTCTTTGTCTGTTTAATGGCTTCCTTCACCTCCCACGGGGTTACTTTTGGGAAGTCCTCTAGTTGTTTGCCCGTGTCCTGCGTATCTTGCTCATTGTTTTGCAGTCCTTGTTTGGACGAATAAAGTTTTTGGTAGAATTCTTTGGCGCGTTCGACAATCCTGTCTCTGTCTGTTGTTAGGTTTCCATTTTCCTCGAGTATGCTAGTTATTTGCCTTCGTCCCGAGTTGAGGAGTTTGTTTATAGCTTTGAAGCCCCGACCTTTTTCAAGAGTTGATTCAATGACTGCCGTTGTGTATCTCCTTCTGTCTTCTCTTCGTTTCTTCTTGATTAATTTGTTTAGTTCAGCCTCTTCAATTTTCTCCCTCGTTGTTGTCGGTGGCTTGAGGTTTCTGCGTTTTTCCATGAGATTTTTAGTCTCATCCGAGATTTTGCTAATGGGTTGTTTGCCCATTGGCTTGAATGTAGAGGCTACTTCAATTATTGACGTTGTCATTTTGCTGCTTAGTTCGTTGATAGTGAAATTGCTTCCTCTCAAAGTAAAAAGAGGAATTGACACTCAATAGAAACTGTCATGTGACCAACGTCTTTTGGCAGAGTGCCGTGTTGGGAGTGATCAATTGAAAAAATTGAAAAAAATATGAATGCAGCCGGACTCAAAGTAATCGAAAAAATCAGCATGAATTCACGAGTCAAATTCTACCTCCAATTAAAAACTCTTGTGGGTGGGAGTAAAAACTTATCAAATGTGTGAATTTTCAGGGATTCTAGCCAGTGGTGGGCTTGCAGTTGGTAACATCCGACATTGTAACTCATGATGCCCCCTCCACCTCCAGAACTTATGCAATTCCCAGTATACCTAGAATATTGGTGGTCATTTGTTACTTATATTATTTGCTACCCTTCCTGATTCTCTAATATCAACAGATGTGATGGCATGAGCTTACATTTACTAACTAACTCACAGCTGAAAAATAGAGTGGAATTCACTCTTTGAAGTGATATATTCTGTGAATATAGTTAAATTCCAAAGTTTATTCCAAAGTAAGCATAAACCTTTAGAATGGCAAAAACTGCAATCATTTTTGCACCAACCTAATAATATGAAAAGAATTCAAAAACTTTTTAAAGTCCGAATACGTTCATAAATTCTTGTAAGATTGACTACGTTAATTTTTTTACAACTTTTATTAACAGATGTATTATGAAAGATATTTAATAAAAGTGTAATATTTAGAAAATAATCAAATAATATGCTATTAAAGACAGTTTCATTATGTACGTCTTTCAGTAACTCACTGTGTGAATTATTTCTGCCGATGATTTAAGACCTGCCACAGGATATAATTCGATTGAAATTGTATTAACGAAAAAATCAAAAATTGAATATTTTGAACTGGGGACTCCAATTACTTACGGATCTTCTTTTATTTGCCTATGTGCTCCTCACGAGAATAGTCGGGAATCAAATCATATTTGTTGAATTATTTAGTCCTCATATATTTCTTTCTTTCTTAACAACATTAGAACCAGTTATACAAAACGGCTGTCTTTAGTTTTGATTTTTTCAGTTATGTAATAAGAATATAATAAATATGGATACCATGTAAAAGTTTTTTTTTCATTCATAGGACTCTTACTGATGTCAAAGTCATTGTGAGGATAAGTAATTGTGCATTGATATGATCCCAAATTCGACCACTCCTTCTGAAGCTCATTGATCAGCCTTCCACAAAACGTCATTGGAATCAATCGGGGATTTTTGGAGATATCGTGTACGTAGACATCCACATTTAATGATGTTATGTGATGTGGTCTAATTACTTAAATGAGGGAGGCTATTATGCATAATTCAGCCACTAAATTCAAACACTTCTTCTGTGATTTATCGTATAACTTTCTGCAGAAATTCATTGAAAAATTTTGGTGACATTGTTTTATGTGAACTGTACTACGACGTAGGGGAGATATTCATGGATGGATCTTCTCAAAGATGTGATCATTTCTCCCATAGACAATTGTGAACCAATTTCACTAAATTCCATTGAAATGCATTGAAAACCTCTTGAAACGTAGGAAATGTAATTGTAGATGTTCCTACGAAGAGATTTAATCACCTCTTCTGTCGCCTATTGAACGCCCTTCCTCAAAATTTCATCTAAATTCATTGCAAACTTCTTGGGATACAGTGTGGAGAGTCATGATCATATAAAACAGAATATATTTCTCTAAAGATATTCCACCGATGAATTTCACCAACTCTTCAACAAATCATTGCCCAACTTTCCACAAAATGTCATTGTAATTCATTGAGTACCTCCGAAAATATAGAATGAACAGTCATTCGAATGAAAAATTACCAGGAAACTATGTGAAGAGTCTTTAAGAATTTGTCTCTGCATCACCCGCTCTGATGGTGTTCCCCGTTGCTGACCGCTCAACTTATTTAGTCTGACACGGTTTCCAGCTCCTTTGGCGCGGCCTGATTGCGTAATACATACATACATACATACATACATACATACATACATACATAGCCAACCAGTCACAACGTTTGAAAACTGGACAAATTTATGTTGACAGATTTGGTGACAGTTTCTTAAAAGTTTCAAAACTTCACATGTTCCCATGATTTGCATCGACCGAACGCCCTAAAGTTAATGGTGAATTAATCCTTATCTGCATAGAGATGAGCGATTGAATGTACGTGCATTTGTACATAAGTCAAAAGAGACTGAGTGCTTGTGTGCGTTGAAGGAAAAGTTGCAGATGTCTAACCAGGAAATTAGAATAGATTGCCTTGTGTAGTTGATCGTTTCATTATCGTTTAACAATTAATTCTGTTTCATTTGACGTTTTGATTAACTGGTTGTGATCTCGTTGGGAAAAAAAAAGAAATATATTGGGACTAGAGAATTTAACGAATATGATTTGGTTTCCGATTTTTATCGTGAGGAGCACAGAAGTAAATAAGAAAAAAACAATGCCGTAAGTAATTGAAGTCGTCAGTTCAAAATATTCCATTTTTAATTTTTGATTAATAAGATTTCAATCGAATCATATCCCGTGGCAGGTCTTAAATCATCAACCAATGCAGTTTACACTCCAGTGAGAGACTGAAAGTTGTACATTATGAAACTGTCAATATTAACACAATATTTGATTATTTTCTAAATGTCACACTTTTATCAAATGTATCTCAGAACACATTGGTCGGTAAGAGTGGCAAAAGATTAAAGCAAAACAATTAAAACAAACTTCAAGAATTGAAAAGTGTTCTGATTAAAATACAATTTTGAATTATTTTCTATGGTGCAAACATCATTGCGAGTTCTATCATTTCATTGGTTACAGCTATTTTACGAATAAAGTATTATTCAACTATATTCACGGGATATACTACTTTGAAGAATTAATTCCGCTCTAATTCATTTACGTTGGAGTTTTTCTTTTAATGATTTACACTGGCTTTTCCAGGCTCTAAAATCAAAGATGGAAACATCAGAGTCAAGCAAATTTGTTTTATGGAACGTAAAACAGCGAGAACTGCTCCCATTATGAACCAAAAAACCGTCAACAAACGTACAGCTCAACACTTATTACGAAAATTACGAAACGGAAACACACGCCAGGGAGATGTTGACTTCATTCAGAGAGTGACAACCAATTAAGAGTCATTATTGAAGCAAAATAACTCGAAAGGTTACATCGGAACTTGAAATTGACCATTCAACAGCTGCTCAGCATGTGCACGTCGAGCAAATGACCCTGCATACATTGAATAAACTATACTACAAAACTCTACTTCCAACTTACCAAACTTTTATCCGACCTGCTACCACTTTTTCAAGAAATACTGTAAGTACCAGCAAGAGAAGATATCTAACAATTAAGCTGCACCTCGAAACACCGTCAAACAATCCATCGGTTCCAGAACCCAAGGATTCTATGTTTCTCGAATAATGGACTTGTTTCTAGTTGGCCAAAATACCTATATTATGAAGGGTTTTTTTCTTCGATTCATAGGTTCAATTCTATGCTGAGATATACTGCTTTTAAGTTGATCATGAAAAACTGCAATTACTTTTGCACCAACCCAATAGTCATTTATGTAACACGGGTGTTGATAATTAAACAACAATGTCAAAAATTTCACGCTGAGATGTTTCTGAGTAGAAGATTTCTAAAGATATCATTGAAGTATTCCGCTTTCTTTATCAGTAATGCTTGCATTGATTCCCAATCATTGATGATTCTTCGGATTTTAGTGCATTTTTTTTCAGTAACACTATTAATACATGGTTTTATAGCAAATTGATTTACACTACACTCTATGCTAAAATCATTAGAATGCAGTAGTATAATGGATCACATCCTAAGCGAGTACTCTATTTTTTTGCAACCTTGTGCCAATTAAGTTCAGTATATTTAATTACTCTCTCCGACGGGGATCAACATATACCATTTTTATCATGATGATTCACCAGTTTTTCGACCAATGGAGGATACATATGACAAGAACAGCAGTCAGCTCCTGATTGTTAGGGACAGATTGTAAATGAATCAAGTTCTAACTTTAGATGTATAATCAAAACATATGTCCACTCTTCTCCAACTTACAGATCATTGGTTTGTATACATTTAAAAACTGACTTTTCGATCCTTTTAGTGACACTGAAATCAGTTTGCATATACAAATGTATACAAATCTATTCTTCTTTGATATTATCCTCCTCTTTTGTCGTAAGCACACAGCGTAGTATTTCTTGAAAAATATTTTTAATGCTGATTTTCTCTTAAACCTTGGTTACACTAAATGTAAACAACATTAAGTGTTGGTTGTGTGATCAGGACCCTCCGAAAGCAGAGAGGGATCTTCGACCTTTTTCCCTATTGTCCCATTTCGATTATATCCCCAAGTGATCATCTCCCTAAGGCTGTAATTGAAATCAAAATGGCATTTTACTTACAACGTTTATTTGATTTGAACCTTTCACTTGAGATTTTGCTGCTCGATTATCAATATTTTGATTCGTATTTGTGAGTTGTGATCTGCTGTTTCCTAACATCTTTCTTTTGCCAATAATTTGCACCAAGGCCACATTCAATTAACTATAAAGTTGGAAAGTACAACAGTACTTAAGCCGTTTCAAACTACTTAATTGCACAGGACTATTTACTTCCATTTAACAGGAAATATTCAGTCATTGAAAATCTTTTAAATGTCTTTTTGCAATCATAATTTCTACTCAATAAATCTATCTAGAATATATTCAATTGACGGATACTACATAGATACTACATAACAGTGAAAGCAATCAACACCTATCATATCATTTTAAAAAGAAAACAAATCTGAAAACCCACTTATCTTGCTCCAGTTTCAATGACAATGAATAATTTGCGTAATGTGACGATCTATCAATTAAATAATAATAAATGATGGTTGGAAGACATTTTGGAAAAAAAAAACAGCATTTTTTCCTCGAATCGGCTTCAATTCTGCAATATTTTGACTTTCCAAACATAAGACGGAAGATCACCTTCAATCCATTCGTATTTGACAATCTAACGATCTGTTAGCTTATTTTATCAGCACTCCAGAGCAATATTGCCCTCACTGAAAATAACCAATCAAAGGTAATCTCAAGAAATATCTGCTTCACGAATTCCAAATCATGAAAAGAGAAAATGGAAGTAACCATTTTTTGTTTTGATTCTATGACACCCCGGAACGATTGGCTTTTTCGCCAATGTGAACAGTATCATTTGTTAGATTGGCATTAAGGACACGTACTTATTGGAGAATAGACTACGAACTCTACAAAGATATACACCAACAATGATTCCATTATGGAACCTGAATACTGAGTTTGACGAAATAGTTATTGAAGAGCTTTGATAGCGCATGTGCCACCCAGAAAGCGGATAAAGGTCAAGTACCTCTATTCAGTGATGGATAACGTCACAGCTACGGCCGAATATAAGCAGCTGACAACAGAGCAGATTTTACATGTACAAGTTGTGAAACTATGTGAGATGTAATTATCGAAAGTTAATGGAGAATTTACAGCCCAAATTTGCTGCTTGTGTAAACCGAGTACAACGTGCAATGCTGCCTTATAAATGATGATTCATGTCAATAATTTGAGCTGAAAATCTTGTGCAGTGACTTGATCAATTTTATAACACTTTATATTTTCATTTATATTTCTCCTGTGCTCAGAATGACGAAAGTCACTCAACATAAAGTACAATAAGAAAGACTACTTTTTGTGAAATTATAGCTGTATAAGCGCACAAGTTTGTGTTGGCATAATTAGAATTTAAAAAAAAAATTAACCTAATTTTAAAGTCATTGGCAGAAGTTAAACAACATGTGCTACCATTACTACATCCTACTCGATTGGGTTCGGTCCAGCCCTGTGTTTAATAGGGTGAATTTACGGAATCTATTTTCTGGTATTGTACATCCCTGCCAGGCATTACTATTTTTAAAGGGAAACGTCGATGAAAAAAACTTTTTTTCCGTTTCCATTCTTTAGTGTTTGCACAATAAATTTGATGTCTTATTGTGATTTTAAAGACTTCCATATTACTCGAGAGATTCTTCTATCGCATAGCTTCATTGTACGCGTAATTCTTTATGCCCGCTTCCATCAACTTCATTTATAAATGTTGAAATGTTTCATTGTCATTCTGGTAACGTCTTTCTAATTGTAATTATATAATGTTTGTGTTACTGCCACCAATTTCTGACAAAGCGTTTAAATTACTGTTTTGGTTTAGTATGACACACGGCAATGGATATAAGGCACGCTAAGTAAAATGAATTCACTTAGATAGTATCTGTCCAGCTGAACTCATTTACTCAATACTGCTTCAAGGTATGTAGTTCTAGTAACTAATCATGACTCAGTCCAGTAAGAGGTGATGGGTGTGTGGCACCCCATCAAGATAGAATCCTAGACGGAAAGAATGTTTTGTAAAATATTTTTTATCCACCGTTCAATGGTGAAGTGGTTTAGCTTAGTGCAGTTCGAGGATCAAACGTACTACAGTTGTAAGATCAGTGAAATTAGCTTTTTTATTGCTAACCTGCAGTGAACCCACCCAATTAGTACGTCTGAGCTTGAACAGTACTGGGTAACGATCGCTGAGCCCTCATTAGGAATCGAACTTTCTACTGAGGTACTGTTATCCGAGAAAACCTTTTTACCACCCAATTATTACTCTTCGCCTGGAAGGGCACAGGGCCACTAGTAGGGAACCCATTGAGGTGCGAACACATTAGTAATAACCTACGAGACTAGCTTTCTAACTAATACAAGATAGTACGGCTGCCCAATTTCTAATCCTAACTTCGTACGGCACAAAGCCACAGATGTAATTTTCCGCGAAACAAGCTCGCTGAACTCAGCAAGGAACAATATTCACAATTTCCATCCTAATGGGAACAAATTATTTTCGTACAGTTGCTGCGCTTTCCACGAACGTAAATTCATCCTCACCATGAGACCCACGCTTAGAATTATTCGACACTTATGTGACAAAAGATATTTCACTCATTCGTTTGTAACAAACATCACCCATTGTGTTAATTAAAAACCCCGTCTTCTCAGGTAGCAGCTACGTGCAGTCTCAGCAGAAAAGTAGAAAGAAGATGCAGAAATCCTCCAATCCAAACGCCAAACAAAACCGGTGAATCAGATGCTGATCGTAAACTCTTCAGTGAAAAAAGTTCATAATAATTATTCATTAAAGATGTTAATTTGGAATCATGATTCATATCAACATTTTATTTTCCTTTTTGACCGAGAACATTGTTATAACATGCTGATAACAAAAAACTCTCTAGTAATGTAAATAAGGAATCGGAAAAAAATGTTGATTTTTCCTAAGGATCTATCAATTGTTCCTTGCTTTATGGCCCGCTCCTCGATGAATGTAATTTGGATTTATCGAGAACTTTTGGAAATATTGAATCGATGATCAGTCATACAAACAAATAGACAACCATGAATGAATTCATATCATCCGTCGAATTTCGTTGGCAAAGTATTGTGAAGTAAAATCGTCTATCCAAAGTAGTGCGAATCATGGTATAATAAGGTAATAAACGCTGGACGTCTATGAAATATATGAAGTTTATGGATACAATCTGGCAACTTTGAATAGAAACACGCCCAGTGCCTCTCTTTTGTGTAACTTTGCCGGTTCTATCATGACGAAATGATTGTAGAGACATCGGGAAAATACAAAACTGTTTACAGAGGAAATTAAAAATGACGTCTCTTATAAATACATTATTCTGATATTTGGGTTATTTGATAAGTTGATCCGAGAATCATCCGTGGGTAAGAAGACATAACTCGGAGAAAGGGACTGTCTCTCGCCTCGAGTAAGAGTAATATTTATAGTTATTGTTGCACATTTTGATTGATTGTCTGGATTTTCCGGTTCTCAAGAGAATGGATCATTTATTAAAAAAGTTCAAAAGACTAACGCACAGTTGACTGATATTCGGAATCAGAGAAATAATTCATCAGGAGCAGACATAATTCAAATCAAATAGATTGTAGTGTTCGGGGGATAAATGCAACTCCTGTGAGCTTTTCATTTCCCGACACGTGTAGATAAAAGCTACGAATAGGGATTTTGGGCAATAAGGTTGAATCTTAGATTACCTTTACATAAGTATGTACATGAACTTTTTTGCACGATGTTTAAAATTTTTCTGTACCCTATTTCGAAAATGCATTTTAGATTTCAAAAATGTTGTTGTTTTTGTTGTACAGAGAAAAGATCAAAACTTTGCTTGTTCAAAAGAAGAACAAAATCTCATAAATTACAATGCAGGATCGACTGTTTTAATTTTTTGTTGTCGAAAGTTACTGCTTTTCTGTGAGAAAAATCGATAACAAACATGGCTGCGATCTGTTTACGTCGCATCTTTTTAGAAAATTCATGTATGGATATCAATAATATCAAAAAATAATGTCATAGAATTTGAACTACCTGCTGAAACTATTTATCACCAAGACCATTATTATCATATTATATATCATATTTTTTTATTTCACAGTCAAGGTAATAAGACAATATTTTATTTTGTATAAATATGTATTTATTTAAAATGCTGAAGTTTGGAAAGTCATCATTTTCTCTATCAATAGTAGGGAACAGATATTTTCAGTCAGCAAAATTAATTTAATAATACAGGAAGCATAGAAACCAAAATATTTATTTGTATTGAAACACAAAAATTTACAATCTCAAATTTCATTGGTTTATTGATGATGTGGCTTCAACCTGAGAACGAACGAAATTCAAATAAAAGATAGATCGTTGGTATATGTAATAACATTTTGATAAGAGCTGGTAGAATATCTTAATCAAAATTTCACTCCAAATATGAAAAGAAAAAGTGAAGCTTACTTTTCGTATCCCGCTTTGGTGTGCATGTGTGTGTTGTTTGTGTGTGTGTGTGTGTGTGTGTGTTTTGTTTACGTGTGTGTGTGTGTATGTGTGTGTGTGTGTGTCTGTGTCTGTGTCTGTGTCTGTGTGTGTGTTGTCTGTCAATTGGCATTATTTGGGAAAATCCATCATACTGGCTGACATCTTCGGACAAGCATGCTTGGAAACTCTAAAAACTGACCCTGTACCGTCTGACCTTAACCAAACGTCAGATTTCCCCCAAATCTGGTTCTTTTTGATAAAATAAGTTCAAACATTACAATGAAAGAATATCATCGTGTGAAGTTTTGTTTGGACTTTTGGTTCATTTTTTGACCCGTCAAAATTGAGGGGGATGTTTTGATGGTCTGGAATACGCTATTCATCACCTGGAGACGGCCGTAGGGTACCACGTCCAGAACATTGTCTTCAAGAAACAACCAGAGGTGACGAAAAAAAAAGTCTAACAAAACTTTAAATAATAATTTCACACTGTCAGGCACTTTTATCAAATTTTCTCCCCTGTTTAACCTTTTTTATTTTTTGTCCGAACATAGTGGTCGGTCCAAAAAGTAAAACATTTTACCTCCTACCGAATGTAAATGAATTTGTGTGTGCAAAAGGTAAATATATCTGCATTTACTTTTTCTATATATTCGAAATTTATTTTTTCATATAATTCAGGATTTGAAAAAAATTCAATTTTAATGGTATCAAATATTGACAATTTGGATTAAATACGAATCCTGCATACCATTTATGTATTACATTTTTTCATTAGGATTTCTCATCACCATTATCAGTCTTTTAACGTCCATCGTCTGACAAAGACCATACTCAGGAGTCGCCCCACCTCTCTATCATGAATATGGATGAGCCAATGCTTCTTGAATTTGCTTAGTTCGTCTCTCAATCTGATAAGCCATCAGTCTCGGTTGTGCATGTGATCTCTGAGGATCCATATTGTGAGTCGTGATTTCCATTGGTTGTCTGCGATTCTTGAAACATGAACATCCCATTGCCATTTGAGTTCTCTTAATGGATTCTATGATATCTCAGACTCCTGTTTCTCCCCCTGATATGTTGTGCTGTCTTGTGATCTCGCCATGTGAGGTTGAACATGATTCTTTCAGGTGCACGCTACGTGCTTCTCTGTGTATGGGTCAGTTTCCTGGTTAGGTTCCATATTTCAGCTCAGTCGATGACTATCAGGAGGATACATTATAGCCTTCTTTTTAAAACTTTTGGGATCTTTTCATTCTCGAAGTTGGAGCTTTCTCTTCAAAAGGCTCACCATCGTAGAGTGATTCTTTGCTTGATTTCTTCTTTTTTTGTTGGTTTCGTGGATATTTGTTGTTCTAAATAGTAGAGTGGACTACTTTCTCCGGTTCTGCTTCTTTGATTTTGTTAGTTCTGTTCTTATTTCTGATGTGATTATTCCACATGACCTTCGTTCTGCCAAAGTTCATGTGTAAGCTGAGTTCATCTATCATTTGTTGGAGGTCATTTTGGGTCTCTGCGAAAAGAACGATGTCGCCAGCAAATCTGGAGCTGCTCAGGTATTAGCTGTCAATTTTTATTTCTTCATTTTCCCAGTAATGCTATGGGTTCCGGTGAGTTGGTATCAACTTTTCTTACTCCTTCTTAGAATTGAAAGAGCTCCAAGTCTCTATATTGCCTGATGAAGAAGCTGCTCTGGATGTATATATATTGTAGTTCTTTTTTGTTTGATGCCTTGATTTATCTCCCATGGTGTAACTTCTGGGAAGTCCTTGGACTGATTGCCTGTGTCTTGCGTATCCTGTTCATGGTTTTTAGTTTTTGTTTGGTAGAGTAAAGTTTCTAACAGAATTCATGGGTACGTTTGACAATCCTGTCTCCGTCGGCTGTTACGTCTCCGTTTCCCTCGAGTATGCTACTTATTTGTTGCAATTCTGTACTGAGAGCTTTGTCCATATCTTTGAAACCCTAGCCTTATCCGAGATGTGTTTTGATTATTGCTGTTGTGTATCATGTTTTGTCTTCCCTTTGTCTCTTTTTTATTCTTCTATCCAGTTTGGACTGTTCAATTTTCCTTTTTTTGCAATCAGTAGTTTGAAGTTTCCTCGTTTTTGAATGGGATTCCTGTTTTTATATGAGATTTTACCAGTTGTTTGTGTGCTCCTTGGTTCAAATTTTGTGGCGATTCCTTTTAAGGAGGCTGTTATTTTGTTGTTGAGTTTGTTGATGCTGGTGTCCGGTAAGAATGATATATCTGTTTCTCAATTCAAGCTTTGGTGAGCTCTTTTGGTACGTTTAGTGGTAGTGGTTTATGTGGAATATTTTTCTGCCTTCATCATTGGCGTTTATTTCCATTTTCAATCAAACCATTCATAGGTCCCTTCATACGTTGACTAGATTTAAGACAGTGATGTTTTTGTCCGAGTCGCTCTTGTCCGTTAGAATGTAGTCCACTTCGTTTTTGGTCTCGAGGTTTGGACTGTTCCAAGGCTGTTTTCTATTGGATTTCTTTTTGAGGAAGGTATTCATGATTCCGAAATCATTTGAAGTTGCAAAGTTCATAAGATACTCACTTCGATCAGTCCATACTTTATATTCAAATTCAACATCGCAAAGTTCATTATTTTATCCTTTCAATGATGACATTGAAGTATTTTCTGGTATCTATAGAGTAGGTACTTCAAGTTATCATAGATGTTGTCTGATTCTTCTTTGGTTGATTGTGAAGAGGGAGAGTAGACTTGGGTGACATTCAGAGTTTGAGAGTTGTACGGTGACGCTGTCTGTAAGGTCCGACACAGCTTCAGATCTTAACATGTTGTCTTTGTGGTCATATTCAACTTGGAAGCCAAATCCACTTTGTTTTACTTTGCTTGGTCTCTAGTTCAATTAGTTTTGATGATTGGATACACGGAAAGGGAAAGAAATATTCTCTTTGGTGAAATACGCAATGAATTGAAAAAAAGAGAAACATCAACACAGAAAAAATAAAACGTATGACATAAATGATTTTTTTTCAATATCCAAATGTAGTTTTCAGTCAACCTTGGAAGTTGAATTATGGATAAATTACATCCTTTAAAAAATTGATAACAACTTGAAGAAAGCTGGATAGATGAAAAATCATAAGAAAGTAAAATAGACATTTACCATATTGACTGTTCTTAACTGCATTCACCTGCGACATAAAAACATTTTGCTGCGAAAAAAACGCATTGCAGATGATGTTTACGGCCATAAACACGTTTTAACCAATTGTATCACAGGTAAAATCAGCAAAAATTTAGACAAACACGCATACAAACACATATGCACGCACACACACACACACACACACACACACGGGGCGGGGGCAACATTGATCCAAATTTGTTTCATTGAAAAGATCCCATTCGTGTCCATATATCGAAAGAATTTTGAAAGGAAATTGACAATATCTGAATTATTTCAAATATTCACATATTTGTATAGAGGGAGAGAATGTCCGTACGTGTACATTTTATATAAAATATATATATATTTTCAAGCTAAAATATAATCAGATAGACGGCAAAAAAACATCAATATTTTACTATTTTTCCCATTTATATATATCAATCATAATCAACGCCTTTCTTCACAGAACCTGTTGGGGTGACTGTAACAAAAATAAAAAACATATCTTACTTTTTCACATAAATATCTGTCATGTATACAAAATTATTACAGTAATTAATAAGTGTAACAAAATTACAAGATGAATCAGCAAGGTATGCGTATTTCATATATATACTTATAACCAATGAATTACATAGAAATACATGCTGTTTACTTTCTTCCTGAGATTTGGATTTTGTTTTGTGAAGTCGCAAATGTTTGCATAAGTACAGAAAATGTTATCAACATTCGAAAATAGGCGAGTTTTGATCGTTATTCCAAAGTATCAGGTGTTTATTGATTTTTGAACATACTTACCTTTACACACACACACTATTAGACGACCATAATCATCACAGATAGCAGAGCATTATATCCTCTCTATATATGCAAGTGTTTCTGTGCTTATTTATGGTTCACTTGTTTATTTATGTGTTTGTATAGTAAGTGCTCTTGGCCATACAGTGTTGTCCACTGACTTGAAAATCGTAATCAGTACTCCTCTAACGCCTTCCTGAATATTTTTTTAAGAATCCAGCTTTTTTAGACTTATTAGGGGCTTTAATAATAACATCTAGATTTTCAGAGATCTAAATATTTTTCTACTCTATTTAGGATGTTTCACAGTGGAAAACACTGGTGATGTCATAAATA
>OY735206.1:38742621-38862621 GCA_963457665.1 Thysanoteuthis rhombus
ATAACCTTGTTCAGTGAGTCTTGGCAGGTAGTCTCTTAATCTGCACTCGTGGATTAAGCAGTGCCTTTTATCGTGAGAAACTCACGGAAAAAACAGTAATACGGTTGAAGCTGATTTCTAGATAGAGAGAAAACGAAATTAAGAAAATCCTATTGCAAAACCAAAGTAAGAATGTTCTATCAAGAAATGAAGAATCTTTCAGCAACAATATCAGTTACAGCTCCATATAAATATGTATGAAGTCAGATATTAATGATCAGTCATTTTTTCTTCGTATCCAACGCAATGTTTGTACCCATACTAGTTATGTTGTCAATTTTATCATGTTGATGCAAAAATTCACTGCGTCATCTTTCGCACTATGTGAGGTCAATCTTAGAAGTACCTTGAAGTTTAAAGATAATTTTTCATGCAATCGATCGCTGCTTTTATGCAATTCACTACTATGAAAAGTTTTAAAGCTCAAAATACGGGTTCCATGTGAACTGACGGATACAATGATCAGTCAATGTATAAACACTTTCCTGTCTCCCCTTGACAACAGAAACACAAAAAATCTTCTTTTTTCTTTTCAATACAACTGTCAATGATAACTGGATATTTTACAAAAAATCCAAAACTAAGTTTATTGTGTCTCGATCCAAGGTAGTTTTCAGCATTCCGGACTGAATGAAATCTAGTTGGGAAAAGAAATGGAAATTCTTCGTGGCAAATTACAGGAAACTCGACAAATCAATTTGTGTAACACAGTGAGTTACCGTCACATGCGAATGACGCATCAGAACAGGAAGAAAAACGTTTTCATGTGCCACGAAATAAACCTGTTTGACAACTGTATTCCTTAGTTTGTAAACCCGACGCAGATAACATTAAAGTCATGGGATGTATTTTCACAATCGACGTAATAAAGTATTGCATCAACATAAATGGCCACGTAATAGAGATGTAATTCCATGACATTTCTAAGTGAATTATATCAGAGCAGTCTCAGATGGAATACGATCTCGGGTCGCAGATTTCATTTCTTACACCAAAAAGACGTCACACTACCTTGTAACTCCCTTGCAAGATAATTAAAGTGTATTGGTATGTATCAAACCCACCGAATAATGAAACAAAGCCATAGTTTATTCACCATATGAGTAGCTTTATTCGCATTATAAATTCTTTTGATTAAAAAGCTATGAGTACTTCCACCATCAGCAACAGCAACAGGAGTCTTTTACCGTCCGTCAGTGGATATAGATGTTCCCCAAAATTTGTCAGACCTCTCTATCATGGGCATTACTGAGCCAATACTTTCTGAACTTATCTACTTTGTCGGACGATCTTATATTTGTCTGGGGATCCATGTTGTGAGTCATGACGTCCTATGGTTGACTACGATTCTCTCAACATTGACCGGTCCTGCGACATTTAAGTTTTCTCAAGGATTCTATGATATCTCAGATCCCTTTTTTCCTCATAAGGTTGAACATGATCTTTTCATGTGCACGTTGCATGGTTCTCAATTTGCCGATCTGTCTTTTAGTTAAGTTCAATGTTTCACCTTCATAAGTGACTACTGGGCGGATGTATTGGCTGTATAGCTTTCTTTATAGCAAAAGCAGGATTTTCTTTGTCTTGTAAGTTGAGCTTACTCTATCAAAAGCTTGCCATCCTAGATTTATTGTTTGCGCAATCTCATTCATATACTTCCATAAATACTGTATTCGCTACTATTACTCGAGATTTGATTTCTTTTATTATAAATGGTAAATATTGCATCCATACCATGGAACACAGCATGACAAAAGTAACCACTGTTTAGTCATCAGACTTTCAATAATTTATTACACAGAAACGTTTACAAAACTATCCGGAGTTCTGCTTTGCAGTAATATATCCACTTATGTCAGGATTGAAATTCACAAAAGCCTTTGATAGCCTCCATAAAGTCAGGAATAATGTCTAATAATTTACGATTGCGTTGTTTTTCGTTTCCTTTGTTATTGATCAGTTGTTCCTGACGTTGTTTGCAACATTTAACAGAAAAAAAGTGTTTGCGTCATCATTACTCATATCTGCTAATGTAACTTCAGAAAATATAATGAAAAAATTGTTCTGCTGATAAAATTTTCTGAATTTCTAATGATATACTATAACGCAAATATATCACAAGTTTCTGACGCGTTTTGATTTGTTTCAAAGGAACAAAATTTTGAAAAAGTACTTGAAAAAGTAGGTATGAATATTTGGGATAAAGGTTTATACGTTTTGAATAAGAGTACTTCATTTTGAATTATCTCTTGTATACTATCAATAAAGATCCACATATTCTGAATACTAATATTTTGAATTACATCATGTATGTCTCAAGTAAAAGTCTATATAATTCCGAATAAAATGATTATATTTTGCAAAGAAAGAAAGATATTTCGAATAAGAGAAAACGTATTTTGAATGGAGGTCTGCACGTTTTCAAAAAGATACTCATGTTTTGTATAGAACTACTTATTTAAAAATACATGTGATTTGAATAAATTTTCTGCCTTATGTGCACAATAAAAGTCATTATTTTATGGATAAATCTACTTATATTTTGAATTGATGTGTCGTATTTGAACAGGCGTGAGTTGCATTCCACTTTTATCATTATAGTTGGTACAATATTTTGAATATGAAATTTTCTGATTATAATTCCAATCTCAACAGATTGGAGGACAAGACATCCATTCGGAATGATCGTTGTGTCTGACGCATATTTTTGAATACACACAAATCTGGATCTATGTAATTGAAAACGTAGGCATACCCATGGAATATTTGACATCTTTGACACCCTATTTCAAAATATGAATAGAGTTTTGAAAAATTTGTTCTTTAGCTTTTTCCGTTCTTCTTAGGAAGGGAAAAGCAAACATTGTCATAAGATAAAAAAAACGAATTCTTGTTAATTACTATGTGGAATTTAACTTTCAAAATAGATGTATTCTCCAATTTTCAAGTCAATTATTTCCGCTCCATTTTATTGACAAGCTGCAGATTTTTTTAAATCAATATTCTGTTACTGGAAAATCTAGAAAAATAATTTGCATACAATGGTTATGTATTAATTTGGAAAAATAACTTCATCATTGATCGACCAAAATACATGCTACATAAATATAATGAAATGTAGCTTTTTCAAAAAGTGAGGTTGATATGATCATTCATTGATAATCAATAAAATTATTGACAAGTGATTTTAATTTTTTTTCTCAGTAATCCAAGATCGCTTCGTTAAAATGACATAAATTTCAATCTTCAACAATAATTGAAAAAATGAAACAATACACTTTTTTCAATAGATATATTAAAATAAATGATTTTCTGTTAAAAAAGTGATGATTTCGATAGTTTTCCATTTTTGCAAGGGAAGGCATTATTTCAAGTTGGCAAATACGGATGAAAAATATAAAAAATAATGTACTATTTTATTTCCAGATTTCAAATTGAATAATGCTTTGGCGCCAATTTCACTGCATTTTGAAAAAAGGCAAACAAAATTTATTTTGTTTTTGATCTAACGCTATATACGCGTAAAACTCATTATTTAACAGCAGTTATAATCTTTTAAACTCATCAAACGAATGAAGTTGGCTTTTCACTTAATCAAAAAGAGATTTCCAAAATCTTGTATGGAAATTGCTCGAAAAAAATTTCTGTCCTGTATTGTATAAATACTGAAAATTCTATCAAATTCAAATCATTTTTCATGTGTTTTGCAGGTAAAAACTTTGGAAACTTATAGGTGTAACTCATAGTTCATTTTTTCCCATTTTTGTTTCTTTATAAGTACAAGTATTCTGGCAAAAAATTTAAATCTCATACAATTTTGACGATTGTTTGTAAGGTATCCTCTCCCAGTAAATTTTCAAGCAATGTCTATCAGAAACGAAAGACTATTTTCAAAACAAAAAGGTTTGGTTAAAAAAATGAAAGAAAACGATTGGTTGAATTAATACATACAAATCAGAATCATCATCATCAAAGCTAGTCCCATTTTTTTTTTTTTGTGATAATTTGTCCTAAATAGGTATCAGTGATACTCCTCTTATTTCTAGGTGAGAGTAATCTTTTCTTTCCATAAATTGTGATATTCAGTTGCATCCATGGAAGGGAGTAAAAAAGTCCTCTTTTATTAACAAAGCATAATGAGTAGTTTATGAAAACGAGTGTTATTTACACGTTATGCAGTGTGATCGGGCTTGGTAAAATGATTTCCGATTTTATCGATGATCACAACACTTTTCATGATGTCAATATCACTTAATTATCGATTGAAGCCCTATTCGGTATCCATCCAGTGGAGTTACCAAGGATTGGTGTCATCCCGGTGATAGCTTGGTGTCTCACGCTTAGTGTTGCCAACTCAAATATACTCTCTGCGCTGAACTGACGTCAAAAAACTGCGCAAAAAAATACTGTTACTTGGTTCATAAACATCAATGATGGCTATATCTGTCAAAAATTGTCTTAAAGTAGCTGGAAAATAGCTGAAATTTTAGCAAAACGGGGATAAGTGTAGCGTTAAACATTGAATTTTTGTCGTGCCAAAACGAGAAACGCGCTGAACTTTCTTGTTACACTGATAAACGTACCGTAAAAAATGCACTAAATATCCTATTTTGCATCGACCAAGGGGATTTTTTCCATGTGTGCTTCTACCAAGTAAAATTTCTTCTCATAGAGATGTTCAAATGTTGTAATATAAGAGAAGAATTTATCCTTAAATTTCAAAACTATTGCTCCAAGTATCGTATATATAAGGGGTTTCTGTTCATAGTACAGGATATTGGGAGTTATGATCTTGTATAAACATTTTTTCTGCATACCTCAACAAACTGTACCATTTAAGGTTACCTCTTTGGGTTCTATTGATTTACTATGAGTTATGGAGTTCCTTGCAAACTTCCTGTTTAAAGTAGCGAGGATAGAATATCTACCCAGTGAAAAAATGTGACTTACTATGTTTGTTTTACGTTTTATAGTTTACCTCACTCCTGTTTAAATAAGCGATCCTTAATGTGGCCTCGTGTGAAAGTTTCGAAAGATCCACAAAATGTTGAATGGAAGGCAAAGGAAATTACAGCTCATCAATTCAGAGTTATCAAGACCAAGTTAATTTTATTTCAATGAATGAACAAATATATTTCTTAGACCGTTTTCTTCTTCAAATTGAGCTAGCATCATTGTATCATTCCTCTGATGGCGTCATCTAAGACGAACTGACACCATTTTGGGGGGAAGCCAGTGCACCAATTAGATACTGGATCCTCAACTCCTGAAAAAGTTGTTCCTGAACATTTTGAATTCAATTTTTAAAAAATCTAGTAAAAATGAAGTTCGACTTATACACGAATGAATACGGTACGAATTTTCGGGGAAGTTGTTTTATAGGTATTGAATCAAAAGTATGTATGCTTTGAATTGACTTATTAATTTAATTATTCAACTTTTTTTTTCATTCGTAGTTGGAGGCTATTTAAAAATAATTACCATTGAGTGAAAATAGATATTTGATCGAATAGTGATTTTATTCGAAAATGAAAGTTAAACACACAAGTATCACCTGGACTCAAAGGTTGAAGAAGGGTAATATGAAGAAACCAAAGCAAAACATCCTAAAAATGAGTGTATATTATTTTATGACATTAATATAAAACATTTACAGCATGCACTGTATTCAAATAAAGTGGCGTAGTCATGTATTACCTGTTAGAGAAACTTATATATGGATAACTGGGGAAAACTGCGGACACAAAACTGTGTATACAGGTTTTGAACACGTTGTACTCTGAAGTATCGTCGGTGAGGAATTAAGACAGACATGATTGGTCCAGAAAGGTACTTTCATTCGCAGAGCAAAGAAGAAAAGTGGAAATTTTTAAACAAATATTCAAACTTTCTGATCATTCTTTCATCTTCAGCTGGGATTTTTGTTTTTAAACTGCCAACTGTAATTTTTCTGTTTGTGCTCACTTATACATGCAGGTCAAACAACTTGCATCGTACGTCAATGATGGGTGCCTGTGAGAATATGAAATGCTCATCATGGTTTGATTATCACATAGCTTTTTTTTGCCTACGTGTACCCATATGCATTTCTACGTTTGATTTCCCCAGCCGCCAAGACGAAATTTCTACGCAGAAAGCGAAGAGAAACTTTCTTGTCGTTATCAGCAGAAAAGCGGTCTTGATCTATTTAACATCTTAACGTTTAAACAAGTAAATACTCAATGATAGACCGACCGTGCGCTGTATACATCCAAAGTTTACTACGGGTTTAAACCTTTTATTAAAGTGATCACCAACCGAATCACCAGCTGAGAACAAACCACGGAAACAAGCCAATTTCGGGAGGAGCTACTCAACCATCGACCTCCCCTATTCAACAAATCAATTGCAGAAAGAAACAGTAAAATATAAAATGTCACTTTCTGTAGCATTTGTAGACTTCATGAAGGCCTTCAACTCAATGAAAATCCCTTAAGACATTGATGCTATCAGGTCACTAAGAGTAGACCACGTATAAGTCGCGTAACATATCTACTGGTCCAGCAGTTCGTTTGTTGGGCTACATAAAGACTATGAGCCCTTTTTGCTCGAGAAATGGGTAAGACATGGTAATACCAGCGCCCAAACTCTTAATTGCCGGAGTCGAGATGATCTTCCAAAACCTAAAATGGGAAAATAAATGGATCAGAATAGACAGTGAATGACTACGTAATCTCAGATTCGTTAAGAACATTGTCCTATTTGTGGAAAACTTTCATGATTTCCTGATGATGCTAGACGAACAATGATAAAAGCCTTAAAGTAAGTCTCTACATGAAATAATAAATGTCATGCACGACAAACGTATTGAAGACAAAGACAAAAAACTAAGAACTGAAAACAAAAGTAGACTATTACATATACCATGAAACCTTCAAAGTAGAAAATCAAGAAAAAGGTTCATTCTCAGTTGGCCAGCGTCTAGTAGAGCAAGCCCAACCCCCAAAGAGTAATATTCCGAGACAATATCCAGCTCCATAGGTGACTATAGGGAGTATAAATTGGCTGTGAATCTTTCTTTCTAGTACTAGCAGGATTCCCTTTTTCTTGAAGGGAGAACTTGCCCTGCAGGAAATTTGCCATAGCGTCAAAACTTACCATACAGATATGTTTGGGCTTGGTAGAGTCTCAATGCCTTAGGTAGTACGTAGGATCATTGAATTTCAAGTTACAGAATAATTTGAAAGGAATACAATTCCCAAAAATATATGCATTATTTTCTTTAAATGTATGGAATTCGAATGAAAACGTTAGTAAATATAAGTTATATTTTGACACGAAGCTGACCAAGTTAAGAGTAATAGACAATATATATATATATATATATAGAGAGAGAGAGAGAGAGAGAGAGAGAGAGAGAGAGAGAGAGAAAAGGGGGAGGAGAGTGGGAGACAGAGAAGGAGAGATATGGAGGATTTGTTGTCTTGCAAAATATAGTGCTTAAAAGTAGTAAATAGAGCTACATAATTAAATAAATAGAAATGTGTGATGTTTTCCCAAAACAAATTTGTTTTGTACTTATAATGTACTCCTTAGATTTTGGAAGAACATAACACTGGAAAAAAAACAATATAAACTACTTTTACCAAATCGGGAAGTGCATTAAAAGTACTGAATAAATTTGTTTTGGGAAAACAACACATATTTCAATTTATTTGATTATATATATATATATATATATATATATATATATATATATATATATATATATATATATATATATATATATATATATATATCTTATCAACTCCTGAGTAAAACATAAAAACCACGGAAGAAATTTACATAAATTACATTTCAAATATTTGGGAATAAGTGACTGAAATGACATACATTTTTTGAAAAAAAGGTTTTTTTTAAATATATTTTGTGTTTAAAGTTGCTATATATATATATATATATATATATATATATATATATATATATATATGCATCAATTTTCTAACATCACTCTTTTGAATGAAGCCAAATTCACTAAAATCTGGTTTTATTAAACAATCTACGTGCGTGCCTTGCGTTGTGTGAGGGTCCGCAAGATATTTCTGTTAGACCTTCCGCCTGTACATTGAGTTCCATCCTCACAAGAGTACACTAACTTCTAAGCCTCTATGCAAAATAAAAAGTTCCTGGTTGAGATTTATAAAATATTCCAAGTTGGTTTACCTACTCAACATCATACAGTATCAAATTTGGAGTGTTATAGTGAATTGCCTCTTATACCCGGGAATTATTTTCTTCCCTCCGCGGTATAACGTCTTTCCATAATTTTCGCCCCCTAGTTTAGTATACATCATCTAAATCCTTCAACTTTCCCTTCTGTCTTTACGTTAGTTTGATTCACACCTACCAACAAGAATCTTTTTTTCCTCCTGCTGTAGAGTTTTTCTTGTAATTTCCTCCTCTGACCTACTTTTCATTCCTACCTGTTCGGTCTTTTAGTTTCGTGGTTTTGTATGCATCAAATGTAAATAATCCGGCAATCTATCTTATCCAGTAATGCTTTTAATTCCATATCTTTTACTTGGCAATCCCGTTATCCAGCGACTCTTTTGGGAACAATAATGAAAGGAATTGAATTTTCGTGTTATGTAGAACTCTTACACGACAACCACTGGTTTTGACAACGGTCAGTCGTTTGGTGGTTGGCCGACAATTGAACGTGCGAGAACTGGGCTGGGAAACGTATGGTGTATAATAATGATGAATTCAAAATAAAAAAAATGTAATGATAGTTTCTTTTTTTTTAATTCAGTTATTTATAGACAGGCGCTACATACATTTTAGTAGCTCAATTCTTAAGGAATTGGTGTCGCTTGAATGGTCAATCGTTACCTCTATGTGATTGGTCGAAGTAGACAAATGTCAGTAACATCTAGTACCCTTTTGAGCTTGTTTGATGTAGCCACACCCCTCACATATAAGCTTTAAGGATGGATACATACCCTAGTATTCGTCTTTATAGAAACTTGCTTTTGTTTACATTGCATTCTAGACTTATTACCAACAGTGTTTTTAATCTGTTCACTAAAAAGGATGAGAAAAAAGTTGATTTAAAGAATAAACACTTATTTGATATTCATCTTCCGATCATTCAATTATCCGGTATTTTATATATTACAGATTTATATGAATATATTCGAAATTTTAAAAAATAATCACGTTTATGGCTGAAAAAAAATGATGAAAATTGAATTATTTATCTTTAGATTCCTGTCAGGATGGATATTTCAGCAACTGAAAATGGAACTAAATGTACAAAAAAGTAACAATCACAAATCCTGCTTAAACACGCAACATAACATAAGTTTTGAAAAAGAAAAAAGAAAAAAAACGAATAGGTAATTCTGCAAGTAAGTGGTGTAAATTCATATTTTTGGTTTGAAAAACGTGGATTGTCCTTTTTGTGTTTTATCACCAAAAAGCTTGACTGAATAGTTTCTTTTTCTTTTTTTTTTAGAATTTGAGATTAATTGACTGACCAACATCCCGATTATAATGTTTTGATGTTAAAAACAGTGCAAAAATAAATCTTAAGAAACGACGATTGTTTTAGATTTTTTTTTCTGACCAGAAAATGCAAATTTACGCCACTTAAATACAGAACCGCCCATTTTTTTTACAGAATTTAAAAAAAACTTGTTACAATGTGTTTTTCTTTCAGCCACTAATTACAATACAATTCAATAAAATGCTTTCTGCACAAGCAATAATAAGCCTTTTGATGGGTATCTCGTTTATATCACAGCCTGAGACTTCAATAGCAATACCATACTTCAGTGAACGCCCAAGTTCAGCTTGACTTGGTCGCCAAGATCATACTGTCGTCGATGCCAGTCCCACAAAATATCAAGGATAACTGCTGGTAATGATCATTCTCTTCTGATTAATTTATACCATACTTCACAGAGAACTTGTGCTCTTTGAAATGGAGTATTTCTTACTTTATCACAGTGAGAATGAAATTTTCCTCATGATCAACTGTCTTGCACTCAAATACCTCACGCTCTGTTGTCGCCATGCTCAGTTGTCACCGTTTAATTACCGTAGCTCAATTATTGCATGCTCAATTGTCGCCGAACAGCATTTTGCATACCCTGATGGATCGTGATATTCAAAATCAATAGGAGTAAAATTTGGAGAAAATACACACATACAGTTCAATGTTTCTCAGTCGAGAGAAAATCTTTCGTGCTGCCTCTGTGATTACCACAAATTTTCGCCAACTCAATGGAAGGAAGTCATGATTACAATTCCAAAAGATTTTTGGACTAATAGGATCATTTTTCGTGTTGCATATGTTATTACCATAACACTGTGCCCAATCCATTCTTCAGCCTCATTCAATTGTGTGATAGCTGGGGGAATATAAGGATATCATTTCTACAGCGATAAATGAGGAACATAAAATGATGGCTGAATATAGACAGTCTCTTTTCATTTACAACAATACGAACCGGCCTAACGATTCCATTCTGAATAACTCATGCTGTTCTGATTTACTGATATGACCTGACCACTACAGATTCATCGTAATCTTCCGACGAGCATCAGAGGATTCAGAGTCATGACAATGTCAGCTTACTGCGGACAGTTTCTGATCTAAGAACAGATCAGGAAAGATTCGATTTTGTATTGTTCTTAGATGACTTGTGTGAGGCGATTGGTAAATATAAGATTCATGTCTATAGGATTAGATGGAAGTCGATGCAAGGGCATCTTCTAAAATGTTTACCTCCACAGATTGGTACAATGTAAAAGGCAAGTATATAAGTATACATATATATGTAAACTTGGCTCCCTGCCACCTCTAGCCTTACCAAAAGTGGATTTAGGAAGATGCTACAAAGCAGGTGATGGCAATCCTGCTATAAGAATTTGCAAACCGTTCAATAGAAAAGATGCATGGATTAATGTGTGAAGTCCCACGTGTGTGAAGAGTAGTGAAGTGCCATTGCCTTCGACTGTTGTTTTTCATTAATATTGACTGAATCCATTTTAGACAACCGTTAATAATATCAATAATAATGATATTACAGTTATTCATAGATCTATATACATATTAATGATTTGTTGTATTACAACTCTTCAGTGTGGCTATAGATTATCCAATATCTATCCAGTACCACGAAGTAGGATCAAAACCTTCGCTTCAAATCCAGAGGCTGGCATTTCATCTCTTCCTTACGCAGAACTTGATAGTCGGTAAGACCGAATTTAAGCAATATATTTGCTTACTCACAATTCCCCATCCACTGGAATGTTCTTTGCAAAGTTGGAAGAGCATCACTGTATAAGGTATAATGAATGAGTTCCCCTGCTTGGAGTGCTCAACTTAGAAGAAAGCAATGTTAATTATAAAAGGGATCAAGTCAATTTTTCAAGGTTATATTTATTAGATACGATAACATCTCGTTGGAAGTTACTCCTTTATCATTATTTCACTGTAGTTTCTTTTACTATAGTAGGGGATACCGCCTTGACGGCAGTGATAAAAATCAACACTAGCAAGGCAAACCATTCATTTTGTGCGTGTTCATACTCAGAATTCCAGTAACTCATTTTTGATAACTACGATAATATGATGAAATGAACGAAGAATAATTAATTCCCTTCATCGAAACATCAATCGATTCGGAGGTGCTGATGGGCACAACTGGTTGAGGATTTTGTCGAAAATCACTATTGTTAAACTCAAAGGCTCTGAAAATATTCAAACACAAACGCCGGCAGCTCTTATTTACCGTTTACCAACTTATATATACAAAATTAGATTTACATCCAGGCGATATATTTGCTTTTGTAGCTGAGCAATTTAATTACCTCTGACATTTTGTGTTTTGTTGGGACGATGTCATTCTTGACATCAATTAAGCCGTTAAGTTTGCAGTCAATATGAATGGACACACGCGAGATATCCTCTGGACACGTTCAACATCTTCGTAGATCCACCTCACCGTGAGAAGCAATCTACAGAATATTCAGCGGAGATTCGCTTGAAGGCAGTCGTAGCATCTGTTTGTAAAGTGGTAAATTAGAACAAAAGAATTGCCACTTGTTCCTTTCTAATATAAACATCGTCACCGAGAAAATCTCTTGTCATCGAATTCTCGTTTTATAATGATTCGCTTGAAGTCGGTCTTCATCGGCCATTAAGCTCAATGTCAAAACATCTCTTTCGTAAAACCACGCTTTATAGGTTGAAACAAACTGCCAAATAACAAACTGTGCTATATCGGGGGAAGCCTTTGATTCAAGTGTTTTTGATCCGTACAATATACATATATAAGCTGGAGAGAAAAACTCAAGAGATTGATATTACATCTCAATTTTTTTTAAAGTATTATTCTTTGGGTCTGGTTCAATGCATTTCGACAAGGGCAAGCCATTTTTTTTTTCAGATAAAAATATTTTGGCAATTCACAGAGGAAAATATACTGTTTACATGTTCGATGCTGAAGAGGAGAATGTGAAAATTTCTGTGCTTGTTTGTTCAGTAGGAAATTAGGGTAACATTTTGTTGAAGATGAGATCAGTCAATGAGATGCAGGGTCAGGGGTGTTTTTTGTCTCTGTGAGTGTTTGGCTTGTTTAAGATAAGAAAGGCAGCAATAGGCAAGAATGCTGATTTCTTAGGGCAAGTGGGATTTTGCTATAAGATGGATATTTGGTGATCAGCACTCAATAGACTGGTTTTGGCACATGTAGAGCATGTTGGAAGTAGGAGATTTTATTTTCTATTCTTGTTTGATGGTGGGTAAGAATTCTTTTTTTTTTCATACACCAACACATATCCACTTTCATCTACATTCTGTGCAATCCCTTCACATCCACAATGCAAACACACACACACAACATATATATATATATATATATATATATATATATATATATATATATATATATATATATACATATGTATTGTAAATAAAAATCCTCATCAAAAATAATATAATTGAAATTTTGTGTTTTACATAAATAAAGGATTTCTTCACATGAGTTCATTTCAGCCATCTGGATTTGTTTTATTCTGTAAGTTAGAACACCCTGAAGATATTGCGTTAAAAGATGCAAAGTTTTTGCTGGCTTTTTGCTACACACATAAGTACATACATAGAGAAAAGCTATCAGTATTATTGGAATTCATTATTTTGCCCTGTGAAAATCAAGGGGCTGAGCAATGACCCAAAACCTATTCGGCGGTTGAATTTTATCCCAAAAGTAAGATATTGAACCCAAATGATTCCAAAACTCTAACGTAGTCATATGTACTAGTATATATCGCTTTTATGTTGGTTAAAGTCTAAAAACGTTCTGTGATTAGTGACCTATCAATAAAAAGCCATTGATCTACACGTATTTCACAAGAAATATCTGATTTCAAAGCAATGCATTTATAAGAATCCCCATCTTGTTGTAACATTTCTTTTTTTACATAAATAGCGAAAAGCGAAAACAACGCTCACTGTTTGCTTTGCAGCGAGCTATTATCAATGGAGAGCAAATCATATTTCTCTTTCCCATACTCTCTCTCCCTCTCTCTTGCTCTCTCTCTCTCTCTCTCTCTCTCTCTCTCTCTCTCTCTCTCTTTCTCTCTCTCTCTTCATTCCAACATTCAAGATTTTCTAACTAATCATCGTCAATGTTTCGGATCCAGCTAGTTGTTTGTTTTTTTCACCATTGAATTTTATTTGTGATTTGCTCCTTACTGTATTTGATTTCAGTCAACGTAAAACTTTAGTCGAAACAATTTACTTCGAAAGAGCCGGAAAACCAGCAAATATAATTTCACATAACTACTGCTACAAAAGCAGCAGCAATAGCAGCAGTGTCTCCAAAAAATGGGCAAGTCATGGTTTTGCAGCTGAAACCTGATTTTCAGTAACACACTCTCTAAGCTTTGTTTGGTTTCTTCGACCGTATAGCAGAGCAAAATTCTCCGCAAGAAAGTAGAAGGTTTATTACTGAACATAAACTGTTACACTTTTCTTAGCAAAAACCTAGGATTTGATTTTGATGCTGAATACAACTGACTTTGCTTGACTCTGGCTAACTATTTTTCAATGCGATAAATAGTACTTACATGATCCTAGCAGCTCTGATTGACCCCTGCCTTGAACTATCGATGAAGAGAATTCGGGAACAAGTGCTAAACAACTGCATACTACACCAAACTGAATTCCATTCAGCATTTGTCCACATACATTCATAGATACTATTCTATTTGGGTTCTTAATCATAGGAAACATTGGCTACATTGGATACAATTGTTATTTTGAGAGGGCAAAATTTAAGAGGTCTTTTTCAGATATATGGCGATAATATATATATATATATATATATATATATATATATATATATATATATATATATATATATGAGAATATTACAATTACAAAATGGGTACATCTTAACGCAAAAATAGTTTTAGCTATGCTTTCAATGTCATGGACTTAGGTCATCAATTTTACAAGATAAAACCTGTTTCACTTGAGTATTCATCCACTTTCTACTCGAAATAGTGAAGTCCTGCTATGTTTAGTTTTGAAGAGAATAAACTTTCTTTGAAAAAAGTGATATTGGTGTACGCATTTATGGGCAACACTATATACATATATATATATATGTGTGTGTGTGTGTGTGTGTACATGTATGTCTACATATATTAACAGATACGTGTGTTTGTGAGCATATGTGTAAGTGTATGTATGCATATGTACATTAACATCCTGGAAATCACATAGGTATAAAGATGACACATGATAGATTGGCACTTATCATTTGGGTGTAAATGCTATCAGCACTTCAACATGAAAACTTTCCATTAATGTATTCATTGTGATTGACCTCAGCGTATCTTCGTCTGTGAGGAGATGCACCCATTAGAGGACAGAATGGGAATTAGTGCACCATCAGAGTACCAATGAAGAAGTTGATGGAAAAAGACCAGAAGTGGGAAAATGGCTTCTTCATATCCTACTTATGGCTGATATCAGACAACCATTGAACCCTTAGCTTTGTGTCAATTTTATCTGTCATGTAGAAACATCGATTTTCGAGCTTGGATAGATGGATGGATCGTTACATAAATTAATAGATTTTAACTTTATCTTAAATATGACTATATCTACACACGTTTGAAAATGTTGGCTTATAATACATCATTTAACTGTGTGGTATACAAATATCACTATTCTTTACCTGATTGATTTACTGATGGATAGCTCTGATTAGTCACACAAAAGAAGCTGTTACATGACCGACGCCAATTGGCAATTTAACATAATACAGGTGATCAATTAAAACATTGGAAAACAAAAGAGTGATCAATAACATACCTCACTTGCTTTTTGTTGGGTTGTGATCGTCCAGAAAGAGCCAGGATATAATTGTGATACATAGCCTGCAATCCAACCAGACCTATTCGAAAACTGAAGAAAACCCATTTTGACGATTTTGCTGACTGTTTTAGTTACCTATTTCTGATGTAGATAGATAGATAGATAGATAGATAGATAGATAGATAGATACGTTCAAAAATTGATTGGTAACCTTGTAATACTTGTTTTGATTTGTTATATATTGTTTTGCAAGCTAATTTCAGCGCAGATAAAATAAACAACATAAAAATGATATGTAAAATTGAATATGATTAATTCCCAGAATATTTTGCAGTGGTCCTACCAAATAAACACTTATAGCTGTTTAAACGATCAAAAGTATCTAGTTGGGCAAACTTTCTGATCCATTACAGGTTGACTGATTTTTCCTGCTGACCCAATCCAAATGCAGGTATCAACAAATAAACACCGACAACTGAATCTTATTATTTACAAGTACATCAAAATCAATTTCCCAATCAACCCCTGAGCGATTTTTTTTTTTAATCTATAACCATTGTCAGCCCATGTTCCGGTTCCTGCAGAATAACTGCTCAACATAATCGAATGCCTTTAGCTGAATCAATGTTTACATCAAATAGCTTGACTATGTTTGTCTTCCAAAAGGAGTAATGCTTACCAGAATTCCTTACCTTCACTGAGCCTAGTGAATTTCATACTTTATTGTTTGCAATTGGCACTCGGAGCTTTGGGGCGATCTACGTGTGCTTACATAATGAAATAATACAAAAAGGGAAAGGAAATGGATAATTGAAACAATTTTTCAAAGACAAATATCATGTAACTCGTCAAGTGGAAATTCTCACCTATTACTTGACTTAAAAGAACAAATGATCGTCTATTTTGTCGAAGAAGAGATCCATCCAGCTTTAACAGTTGCCCACTTTGGGGCAAAAATGTCCTCGTTGAGAACGATCATTATCAACATTTTGTATACGTAATATATATTTTATATTTTTCTCTTTTATTCCTTGTTCTGTTTGCGTCTAGATATTTCCGTTTTTGGTCTACCATATATTTTTCTCATTCATCTTCCTTTTTATATTGGATACATAATCATTGTATTTTTTTTTCTATTCTATATTCCCTTATATGAATTCTACTGTTTTGGTGTCTCTATTCTTTAATACGGTAAACATTCTGCTATCTCCTACGGTCAGTTAAGCCCACCCAATAACCACAAATAGCGATAGACTAGCTTGGTAAGTATTGCATCAGAATATTACGCAGTTTTTCTGTCTACTACTAAGCAAAAATCTTGAAACACAAGGGAAGTGGGGTCAGAAATTACTACGGTAGAACGAGTTTCCTAAGTATTTCACAACAATTGGTCAGCGATGTTGGTATTTGTTAAAACTAAATTGCTATAGCACTAGGCATCGTATGTAGGGGGTCAGTGGGGATTGACTTCAATATAGCAGTATTGACTCTCAACACTTATTGACTAAACATTGCTCCATAGCGATGCACCAAAGATATCCACCACGCTTCGTTGGATATGGCACTACGTCAACAGATCTGGGGCTCTCATGATCACGGATACAAAGCTTGGCCACCAATCTTGATACCGAGTAAACTTCCATAAGATCAGAACAACGTTAATGGAGCAAAGTTTCCTATGAGGATTAAGGGTTCGCGAATCCAGCTAACTGAATTTTGCTTACTGGGTAGATGACAATGTGAGCGAGAGGAGCTTGCTAACTACTTCTCCAAAGCCGTGCTCTTTATATTAATATTTAATACGCTCACTATAGACCGACACAAACTTAAAGTGTTGACTTTTCAGTGGGGATTAAAAAAAAAACTGTCAGTGAAGCTAGTTTACTCTACCTTCTCCACAGCGCTGCGTCAAATACTGTTAATCATTCGATCGGCTCTATTTTGCACAAGACCACATATTGGAAACAGTTTCTTTTTTTACGAATTTATCCTGGCATGATATGTGGCAACAAGAATAAAACTCGTTGAAGTTGTCAAGGCTTTCACGATAAGTATTTACAAACCTTCACTTTCCTATGCCTAAGACCGCAATAGTAAGGATACTCGGGGAGAATCAAACTCTCTTCATAGCTGAATGATATACAAGACTACTTTTCAAACCGTTGTTCAACAGCAAAGCTATAATTATTTACTAAGCATAGCAGAGCATGACACAGGATCTAAATCGTACGGAAACCAATTGCCGATGAAAAACGAGGGAAGAAGTAATTATCTCCAGGATTAGCATGGCTACCATTGCTCCTCGACATGGGAGTCTTTTCACGTTTCATTCTCTTCCACAATGTGTTTTTTTTAGTTTATTACATAATTTTAGCAGTGCAAAGAAGAGTTACGTTAGACAAAGACTCTTGACGATTAAGTATTCATTACAGAGTCAGGTATTTCGTAAAAAATGATATTTCATGAACTCTGGTGTTTGCAGCCATGAACACTGGCCATATAAATGCAATTATAAAAATATCTTTGAAATATCTATGAACACCCCAACGGAATATCTAAGCTTAGCAACAATTTCGTGTGCTCGCTGTGTCCGATAATCGGAAAGAGTGTTCAGGTGCTACATTCAGCTCTTAATAACATTTCCGGGATAAAGTGGTAGTGCACATCTCCTTACTAAGTAGCATGAAACAGAGATTACTGTGTTATATGTTAACTGATCCCTACTTTGACCGCCGCAACAAAGAATTACCGATAGAATTAAGATATTGTATTTGTGAGCAGGTGGATCAGCGACAAAATCACTTACGGGGAACTGGATCTAAAGCTGTTAAGTAATTTCACTTTGTAGTACGTCTCATGAGAAAAAACATGAATCTATTTTACCCAGTCTGATTGCTGGATATATTGACAAAATGTTGATCCACTGATTTATTTATTGTAATATCACACGTATTTACGTGGAAGAAAAAAAACATTCACTTAGACAAAACAAAAGAAAAAGATACTGAGTCACCGAATAACAGACACAGCATGTAAACAAGTGCATTTTACTTACTGGGGACAAGGACAGAAAGATCGAAATCGAAAACGTAGAACTGGAAAAAGTAGACCACTACATCTATCTGGGATAGCGGGTCTCCAAGAAGTAATCGACAGAAGAAGAAATGAGGCAAATAGTCACACAAAATTGGCAAGGTTTTGATAGAGCAAGTACGACTTTCAAAAACATACGAATCCTACTTTCCTAAAAAGGAGGTTATACAACCAATGTATCTTATAGATAATCATCTATCGAGCTGATACAAGGAACCAAACTGGAAGGTAGACCCTCAAAATGACAATTAAGTAATGTGCACGTGGGAGAATCATTACACCGAGAGATCATGCAACAACACAGCATATTAAAGGAAAAACTAGTATTCTGATATATCATAAGAACTCAAATGGCAATTGGCTGGACATATTGTAAGAATGTCAGACATCCAACCGACATCACGACTCACAACGTGGATCCCCTGAGATCATTTGTGGAATTATGGCCGACAGAACAAAAATGCCGTGACAAACTTGATAAATTCAGGGAGTCCTGGCTCTGCGATGCCCTTGATAGAAAAGTTAGGTGAATCTTGAGGAAATTCTGAGTCCTACGACGAACCTCAAAAGGCTGATGTTGATGATGATGATGATGATGAAGTGAAAAAAACAAAAAAAGGATCTTTTTGAATCCATTAAATGAACTAATTCTTGTTTTATCTTATATCTTTATGAGGTTCACTCCATTTCGAGGATTATTTTGAGAAAGTTAGAATCCTTTTGTCATAAGACTTGGGTTAATGGAAGTTGAATTGTATAAAGAAGGTCAACATTCAAAACCGTCTTATACGAGCTTCAAGTATAAAAAATTGTAACCTTTTCATTTTTCCAACGTAATTTATGCCATTTTATTGTGAATAAAATCAAAATTAAAACTGAAAAAAATATGTTGGAAAACCTTCTAATATTTCTTTCTGAAAGAATCTGTGATCCTTTCTACCATTAATGATATTCAGCCTCATAAAAATCGTATCATTGAATATATCTACATATTGTGGTATTATGTATATTCGAAGGTTACAATCGTAGTATGAACTGGAGCATTATTATGTATTGGTAACCCATTCCGTTCCTCGTGTCAAAAGTTTAGTTTTCAGTCGATATTGGCGAGAGAGTTCATTTTAACGCCACCAGAAATTTCCCAAGGGCTCACAAACTCATTTCTAATGATCCCTGCCCAAAGCACACCTCTTCTGCATCCTTGGACCTAGGATCTTCCTTTAGGCATCCCCTCATTTCAAAAGCCGTGGGGACCATCCTTTGTTGCACTTGCCCATAAATAACACCCAGGGAAAGACTTTTCTGCCCAGGTAACACATTGAACGATATGCATTGGCTTTAGACCAAGGTGAACAATGAGTTTGATGCATGTTCCAAAGTACTTCGGGATGCAACAAAATACGTTAAACTCAGTGCCGTCAATCAATCAATACATAGCTTACGAAATGCGACCTACGTATAATTCTGAGACGCAATTTATGCACGAAGAAGTAAACTGAATAATGTGTAGTGCAATGTTTGTTTCCGTATGATAAAACATCCATTTACATTATGTGTGCGTGTAAAAAAAATTGTAGCAACAAGAGCAGCAGCAGCAACAGACAAGCTTACCGTGTTGAGAACACATTTAATCGAGAGACGAAGTCGGCAACAAAGTGCTGCTCACGTGATTAGCCGTAGGGAAATATACCCCATAATGCTGAATAACAGTGCTGAGTTGAATGTTTTTTTTTTGTCTAAGTTCAGAGACGCTGAAATAAAGGAAATGATTAGAAATCTCGTAAATTGGTTCAAATGCACACGGTATATTCGAGGACACACATCAACTGTTTACTTAGAATTGAAGCCGATTTTCATCTATCTGAATATGCTCCCTGAATAACTATAGTGGACTGTTTGTTAATTTGCTAGAAACATTTTTTTTTTCATCGTTTCCACTGATTTATTTAGTTTCTGATTAGTGAGAAATGACCATCGTTATCCCGTAAGTTGTAGCCGTCCTTTTTGCACAGAATTTATGTTCGCGTTGCAGTTACAAGTATACTCATGAAAATACTGTTTTAATGGGAGGGGGTTTATAATTGAATGATTTTAATCTCCATAAATATTTATCGTTTTACGCCCACACATTTATCGGATGAAGACCAGAGGATAGCAAATAAAATTGTTTCAATCATAAAAATCACCAGATTATAAGATTTACAGCACTTTGTGGCAATTAAATCTGCTGCCTATCCAAATTATGCAATTTCTACGAAATCTGAAGAAGAAAGGTTTGTACATAAATTTTCCTGCCGTGTGATAAAAAAATCTAATTGCGTTTGAAAATCCTATAAAGTGTTGTATTTATTGACTGAGTATAGCTGAGTCAGGCACAAGAGAAAAAGGGATATGATGGCGTTAACCCATTGAGTGGATTTTAAAAATCTTATCCCTCCTTGGAAGGAGGAGTTACCGACAAATAATGTAGGCTGCGAGTTCGATTCAGACTGGAATACAAGTTTAATAGTTTTCTTACTCATCAACTCTATTTTAGTTCTTTACGATGTGACATGGGGAATTTGAACTGTGCCCCGTCTCTTCAGTGAAATGGGTTTGTCAGTCTTATAAATTAGTCCTGGAGATGCTAGCTTTTCCTGAAGCTCAAACAGCGACCACTTGTGAAAATAACTGTGAATTCGTAATATTGATAGTTATCAACTGTAGTTGGGAGCAACACAAGGCCAAATATTCTTTAAATGGTAGGTACATTTTTAAAAATCTTATCCTCTAATTGAGGCAGGTCTCCCCACTGACGAAATCACCGTTCCAAATACTGTACTTAATTTTAGCTCAGACACCAAGTTCGGGTTCTTGAAGGAAGTAATAATATTTAGTCACGAATCAAGTCTCCATATGTTACTTTATAGGGGGAACTTTTTTAAAATTACGTCTTCAAACATTATTCTATGCTCTATGTGTGAGTGCTCGTTTTCGTGAGTGTGGCCTAGTGTGTGTATACCCTATTGATATTTTCTAAGCATAACCGATAGGTTTTGGTGATCCAATACTCCAAAAATGGAAAAAAAACGGTCTTTCTAGAAAATCAATATAGAAATATAGATATCCGTGTCTTTACATAGGTCCGAACGAAAACCATCAGCGCTGGTGATGCATAAACAATCCCTAATCTCTCTTTCTTTCATAAATGATATTGGTATCCGACAATTTGGATATTACTAGACAGTTCAGGAACTAAATTTTGCTCGGACCGAATTATTCACGGAAATAAGCTGAACAGAGGTGATGATATAAAAATAAAGAACCGAGCATCAGTTGGGATTCGATCTAACACTCAGTCCCATCGGAGCATCTATGCAGCTTAGGTCTGCACTAACTGTTTGGGCGACCGGGAATCTGACGGTAGGCAAAGCTCTGAATAACACTCTTCACATATTCCTTCCTTTCTCAATATATATATATATATATATATATTCAAAATTGCTGAACGTTGATATTTCAAATAGTTATATATATATATATATATATATATATATATATATATATATATATATATATATATATATATATATATATATGAAATAAAACATCTATATATTTAGTATCAAATTCATATCAGTTACCTGTTATTTTATATATATATATATATATATATATATATATATATATATATATATATATATATATATATATATATATATATATATATATATATATATAAAATAGAACATCTATATATCTAGTATCAAGTTCATATCAGTTACCTGTTAAATACTCATTCACACTGACATTGAACTATTTGAAATTTCAACGTTCAGCAATTCAAAATCGAACATACTTTTTATTCCCACATTTATAAAATATTCAGAAATTTGGAGTACTCTTTCAAAACCTATTTATTCTAACATTTATCCTATCCATAAATCTCGTTTTTGTACATTCATAATATTCGGTATTCAATATATATATATATATATATATATATATATATATATATATATATATATATAAACACATATATTTTAGCTATAAAAGGCAGTTTTTGCAAAAGATTACCGGGGTTAAGCCACTGTTGAACGTATGATTCAAAAGAATATATTGAGACAAAAGCTGAGAAGCGAATTAGCGTTTGAGAAATTTGACAATATATCTGATTATCAGTGACATTTTTTTCTTGTCACCTCCACCTTTCATTTTAATTGCTGTCTCTCTTCTGAGTAAATACTTATTATTTTACTTTGAGTAAATCTTGCACTAATCAATAAACATTGAAATTTGCACCGAATTCAAATCACCTTTGAAATCTCAACCGGGCATCAGGTTCACGGGCGTTTATTGGAGAAAAGAAAACGGAAATATTTACATTGCACGGAAGTTCCACTTTGACCTCTGTTAGTCGGTATTAATCAATGTAATTAGATTTGCTATCTTGTTCAGTTCATCTCATCAAAGGAGGTCAACGAGTAACGCAACTTTCTTACATGGATTACAGTAGCGTCTAATGTCATACCTTGAATATTCTCATTTCGTTGAATCCAACAAAGTCTCTGACGGATTCACCTTTCAGCGATTGAAGTGAGAATTCGGGGTACTTAGGTGATAAATACAGATTTCCCTCTCTGCATGGAAATCTGGCTTGGTATGAGACGTTTTTTCCGATCTCTGGAATTGATCTGATTTCTGCTACGTGTGCGTTCCAAAAAGATACCACAAATACGGGATCATACGTCAGAAAAAGAAAAGTAAATAACTGGCCTCAAATTCAATTTATCCATCATCATGGGTCGATGATTCAAATTAAATCCGTATCGATTCACGATTGAAGTTTGCGAACGATGTATCATGTGAAAAAAATTGAAGAAAAATAACTGAGCTGTTTTACCATCATGGCTTTATTTGATAGATGCAAATGTTCCAGGTGCCATCTTAAAAAAATGATGGAGAAATCTGAGGTGTATCCCGAGTTCAGTGGAAAAAGGAAATGTGTCCCACATGACTTTATCAATGTAATATGAATGCCAGTCACAGTTTGAACACTCGTTGTTCCAATCTTACTCTAATGCAGTATAAAAGTCAATTTAGACTAGATCCATTAGAGATAGTCACCGGCGATGAATTATGGATTTATTACTAGGATACAAAACGAAGAAAATCGCAGTTACATCAAGGATCATCATCATCATCATCATCATCATCATCATTATCATCATCATCATCAGTCTTTTATCGTCTGTCGATGGACATAAACCTTCCCCAGGATTCTTCAAAATTTTTTATCATAGGCGTCGCGGAGCCAGTATCTTCTGAAAATGTCTTGTACACCCCTCTATCTCGAATCCTGCTTGGCCTCCCCTAAGACCACGGATTCGGGATAAGCATTCAACAAAAGCTGAACGGAAGCGATGGAGGCGTAAATCTTTTATTAGTAATTCAAAAAAAAATAAAGCCCAGTTTTGTTCGAAATTATGGTTCGGGAAAGAAAAGAGCAGTGTTTAGACGGGGAAATTGACCTGTGATTCTCTTACATGATAACTTCTGTCTTCGCACAAGATGATGATTGAATCTTCTTCCACGTGCAACCTATTCTCCAAATCCACCACTCAGTTATTTCGACACTCTGGTCAATGGTTTTGACCATATCCAGGAACATATTTTTAAAAATCCATCGAATTGTGGCTGATTCCTCAGTAATGGACTACTTAATTTACCTTTTATGTTGCTTCAGACCATAGATGATCAGGAAAATACTGCAGTAGATGCATAAAGATACTATGAATTTTCATTAAAAAAAAGAGATGTAAATCCTAATACCGACTCAGCACAAGATATCTCCAAAAAAAAAAGTTAGTAATAATGTTAAAACAGTCTACATACGAAAATGGAGCTTTCATTTCCCTCAAAATATTTCACTTGGAACCTCACATAATCATCCTACCAACCTTAACACATCCCAAACAGTTTTAAAAGTCTTTTTTGTGGGGTCACTATCAGCTGCTTCGTTGTGTTATTCTTGATCACACTCAAGGCATGACATTTTCTCCTTTTAACAGCAAAAGCCAACAGTTGCTGGAGCCAAATTCCAGACCTTATTGGGACTTACAAATCCTGATGATACTGTGTTTTACCAAAACAAATCCACAAGATGTGGAAAATGGATAGTCTCTTTGCCATGTCGACTATTGAGAACACAAGAGCCATGTGGTGCAAAATGTCACTCAATGCTACTTTGATCTGACTGAGTAACCCCACACGAGATTTGGTGCAGTAGTTGTTTTTATTGGTTGCAAAGTTACATCAAGGCTATTCAATCGGGTTCTCAAAATATCCCGAAAGGCTGGATACTTTTTGGACAGACGTCATAAATCAGCATTAACTCCTGTTTTTTTAATTCACAATTCCAACGCACATTAGATATTCAAGTCTGTGTTCTCAGCACAATAATTATAGCTATCAAATATAATTCATTTGCGTTAATTCAATTTGTGTTAATGCAATTTATTTCCATAATATTTTTTCAACTATTAATATGCAAGACGGGTGTTAGTCTGTTTATGATCGGACATTGCAAATGAAGACATTACTTTTGGAAGTGCCTCGGTAGTTAAAGACGATATGGGAGTGTGTTTGCTCATGAATTCACTCACCCATCCCTTTTCAACCAGGGATGGTAATACAGATCACAAAGTGAGTGGGGTAGTGACCTGCCTTTTCTGAGAGGAGCTGAGACAACTGCAAACGGGATTCGAACTCTCTTCCGTTTCCGTGGACCCTTTACAAAACTCTATGTTTACGATCAAATCACTCTACAACAAGGAAGGACTTAGTTGAATAACTACAGAAATATATTATATGATACTGAACTATAGACTTCTGACCTCGACAGAGGATACGGTTTTCAATGAAATAAAAAAAATATACCATTTCGTTAGAAATATCGTACAGTGAAATCATCATGAACTAAGCATGAATACAGGTCTGGTTATTCATTCAATAGAGGCCATCATATAACAAGCATCTTCTGGTAGCATATTGTGCTGGAGTGATCAATTGAAACATCGGGGGAACCAAGGCCACTTCTTTAACTTACGTTTGGCAGTGATCATTGATAGAATGTGAATTCAAAAGAAAAAAGTAAATCTGTCTCAAACAGGATGAGGGATTTATTGAGCATAAGCACATTTAGCAGAGTAAACACCCTTGTAAAAACCTATGGGGTGACTGATTTTCACAACAGAAAAAAATGTTCTTTCTAAACATAATATGGGGAGAATGTTTACACTATCAACTTGCAAGCTCCAATGATGTCACCAGTATACGTAATGCATACACACACACACACACACACACACAGTCAGCCAGTAACACCGACTTGAAAACTGAAAAAAAAAACAGCTCACAGTTTTGATGACAGTTTTGGTTGACGGTGTGTAAGACATTCGTTAATAATCTTCGTGTTGATTTCAATACATGAATCTCCATGGAACGTGCATATTTTTCCCCAGTGGAAAACATGCTTATCCCCAGAGAGTGCAACACAATCAAAACCAATGGAAAAGTATGATGCGTGAAACAATTGCTTAATCACTATTCAATTAGCTAATCACTATTCGAGACAAAAATAATTGGATTTCAGAGCATTATATAATGAATAAAAATATCGTTTTCCTTTCATTCCAACTACTTTAATTTATTTGTCTGGTCGAATAACTAACACCTGGTTTACATCAATATAATTATGAAGTGCCTGAGATCTCGCATAAATTAAGTATATATGTATGTAGACAAATATGTATGTATAAAGTTGTGTACGTGAGCCATGATAAAATGCGCAGGATTTATTCAACAACCACATCGAAAATTTCAATTCCTCTAGTGAAAACATGTATAGATGAAGCTGTTTATTATAATCAAAATCAATGTTAACAAACGTTTTTTTTTTTATTTATAATTTTCATTTAGAATGAATTAAAAAATGAATTTAGTGGCATGATATTTAATCTAATAGCATGACAATGAATTTAATAGCATGACAATGAATCTAATAGCATGACAATGAATCCAGTGGCGTGACAATGCACCTAGTAGCATAGCAATGAATTAAGTAGTATAACTCCGTATTAAGTACTATGATAATGAATCCAGTTGCATGACAATGAATCTTAGAGCATGATAATGAATTTAATAGCATGACAATGAATCTAAGAGCGTGGCAATGAATCTAATAGCACATCAACAAATTTAGTAGCATGACAATAAATTCAGTTGTATGACAATGAATCTCGCAGCATAACAACAAATACAATTGCATAACAATGAATTTTCAACGATTAATTTTCAACAATGAACGTGAATTTGTATATCCTTTGCTCAATAATATCAGCTTGTTCCTGGTTTCTAAAAAAGCCCCGCCCTAAAGTGTTCGCAAGTAGCTTCTCTCTCAACAAATCTTTATATTAAGAAAAAATAGAAAAACAAGAAAAAGTAACCACTGCTCCATTTTAACGCAGGGTCCCTTTGAGCTTGGTAAGTACAGGACAGACCTGAAAGTCTGACCATGAATGCGTTGGTCTTCTTCTTATGTATGCTGAGTTCATTTCCAAGTTTACACCTAAAATAGCGTAAAAAAATTACGAACACACATTTCTACATATATATCTAAGGTTCAGGAAATGTTATAAGTAACATTTTTTCAATGAATTAAATGTCACTTCGATCTCCAACTTTTCTTTTATCAAAATATTTAGCTTATTCTAAATAAAAATATCACATTTTTTTAAATTATCTAAATAGTAGTTTCTGCCTCTTCTGAGTAACTAAAATACCTTGAGTATGATGAAAAACATCGAAATTGACAATACTGAGAATTAAATGTAGTTCACATTTTGTGTATATCACAAGGGATGTAACGCACATTTTGGTATGCCAGTTAGATATGACGATTGCCACTATAGATGCTAGCACAGCTACAGAAGGATTTCGCTTTGACTTATTTTTGCACGCGAACTCAACCATTATCCAATCAATCTCTGTTTAACTTTAACATTCCCTAAACTAATGCTGTGAATATCCTTAGGGGTAAGGATAGAAATTGATAATTCATAGCAAACTTTTGCTATTTGTTCAAATATTCTTTTTTAGAAAATCTCAGCATTCATCCTGTGAGTTGTGCTAAGAAATGTTTCATGGTCAGGGATGAATATGGGATTTACTGAAGGAATGATGCTAAAACCCTTCATGATCTCTTAAGTAGTGCCAGACTAACTGAACGAAGAGAACAGAAAAGTTAATCTTTACATAAACTCCTGTATACTATATGTCATGTACAACAGACGTAATGAAATATTTCAAATATTTAAAATAATTCAAATACGAAATCCTTATCCGAAAGAAATAAACCATTACATCCACCTTGTACTCAAGAGAAAAAAACCAGTGCAGAATCCTCCTAGGAATGAAAACTATCGGTGGAGCAAGTTCAACTTTTGAGAACAGGGAAAGCCAATTTAGTTTTGAAAAGAAAAGCGTACAACTAATGCATCCTCCCGATAGTCACCTACGGGGCTGAAACATAGATCCAAACCAAAAAATCGACCCTCAAACTGAGAACCATACAAAAATGCACATGGGAGAATCATGCTCAACATCACATGGATAGATGACAAAAGAGCACAGTATATATAAAAAATTTAAAAAAAACAGGAGCCAGGGATATCATAATAACTATCAGGAAACTTTAATGGCTGATTATGTGGCAAGAATTTCAGACAACTGATTTACGTCACGACTTGCAACGTTGATCCCTACGGATTATATGCCAAAGTGCAGCCGGTAAAATATAATCTGGCGTGACCAACGAGACGAGGACTGGTACGGCGACATCCAAAAAAGAGGGGTCTGTCGAATCCTGGGGAAGGACTATGCCCACCAACGGACGGTAAAACAAAGATAAATGGTATTGTGTATTTAATGTAAATGCACTGATGACAATTTTACCACAGAATTGTATTGGAAAATCAGGAAGAAGCCGATTGTCATGATCGGGAAAAGATGCAATATTTTACCGTCATAATAGCGCTCTTATTCATAATGTAAATATATTGCAACAATTTTACTTTACGAAAACTTTGCAAATAATTTTACTATAGACTTAATTAAAAACGGATTCATAAGAGTAAAGCAAATAATCTCACTATAGAAATCTATTGTAAATGTCTGTGCCGTATGAATACAATGGACGTCGGGGAAAATGGCATTATTATCAAATCAAGCATCACATCATACCACATTTTAAAATCAATCAATCATTCTAAAAATTTTGATAAGAATTCAATCAATGCTCAAAATAGTCTCAGTTTGACTGCGAGCAAATTCATTCATTTGATTAATCCCCATAGTTTCATTGTCTTTAAATCCTCAGATTGATATTGGGAGCTTAAAGGAACGACTCAACACAATATGCGTATTAATAGTGAAAATTTAATGTATTTGAAATGAAACTATTGGAACAACCACCGTGGGCAATACACATTTTCATGGTTTCATATATTTATCCAATGACATAGAGTATTCGTAATGAAATCCTTGGCATCCATAGAAAATAAGTACACTTTTCCTTAGATATGAAATAATCTACACAACTACACATACATGATATATGTATATATATATATATATATATATATATATATATATATATATATATATATATATATATATATACACACACAGAGTATATGTGGTACAAATCAGGCTAGCAGTATCACATAATATTGTAATATATCAATAATATAAAGCCACTTCTGAAATGTATTGGATTTATCTCATAAAGTGCTCGATACATACAACTTTTTACCATTGAAGTGAAGTTGTTTTAGAGTAGAGCTGGAAATGAATAGTAGAATGTGGATTTGTTACTCAAACTAGCCCATGTTTCAGCCCTGTTCGGGCCTCATCCGTGCAGAAACATGAGCTAGTTTGTGTAGCAAATCCACAGGGTATCAAATGATGTCGGAAGAATGGGTTATATCAATAATTGTTACCTTAGTTCACTGATATAAGGAGTTACCCGGCCACAGAAATAAGTTCGAGAAAAAAGGTAAACTTTCAACCTAAGTCATAAAATGGTGAGTTTTAAAAGAACCCCATCTTTCTCCTGATTTTGCTCAAAAGCGAATTAGAGACATATAGTTATGTAAAGGTTTTTATTATTCACCTATATCCGATTTGTATAGTGCACCTGATGTAAGCTAGAAGGTGAAAAGCCCACAAGGCTGTGTTAACAACACAAGCTATAAAAAATGTACTATCGCCTGAAAAGCCTCTTGAAAGAACGAAATCTTGGTTTTTGGAGAGATGAGTATTCCCCTAGCAGTAACAAGATATGGATTGGTTTTGGGTCCTGACCCTGATCATGGAGCTCTACCAGTGGGGTTCATTGATTCACGGAAAGTGGGATAGTTTTCGCTCGGCATATTAAGAGAAAAAGCCGCCATGTCTTTCAGGATAAAACAGTGTGGAAAAAGGAAGATAATTTCTTTTTTAATATGTTGTTATTATTATTATTATTATTATTATTATTATTATTATTATTATTATTATTATTATTATTATTATTTGGAATCTCACACCAGTTGCCTGGTGGTAACTGCTGGAGTTTGAGTGACAGCAAGTCTCCTCAAGTCTCCAGCCCTCCTCTCCTAGTACTCATAGGTCGCAGTAATTCTACGATTTACAGTTTCACACCGGTTGCCCATTGATTATCGCTGAAGGCTGAGTGACAATGTCTCCTCAGGTCTTCAGCTAACGTCTCCTCTCTCTTTTGCATATCATGACAGAGCTACAATTCGTTGCAGTACTTATATCTCTAGCACCTTCCTCAGTATCCGTGCAGTTCCCAGTAGTGCTGTGGTCTGTACTGTCTCTATCCTTCCCCTAATCCCGATCTTCTCCAGTCTCACCCTCAGCATTTTGGGGACAGTTCCTAGTGCTCCCACTATGACCGGTACTACCCTGGTTTTCATGTTCCACATCTTCCTTAACTCTCTTGGTAGGTCCTGGTATTTTTCCCTTTTTTCACCCTCCTTCTTTTTTACTCTATGGTCTGCAGGTACAGCAACGTCTACTATTTGGCAGACCTTCCTTTTTTTGTATACTATTACTAAGTCTGGTCTTCTTGCCTGGATGAGGTGGTCAGTTTGGATGTCAAAGTCCCACAGTAGTTTGTGGTTGTCATTCTCCAAAACTGCCTCTGGCTTGTGCTGATACCACTTTTCCACATGGTTGAATCCCATTTGTTTGCTCAGTTCCCAGTGTATCATCGTTGCTACTCTATCGTGTCTATGCTTATACTCCTTTTGGGCGAGTTGACTACATTCACTAGTTATGTGGTTTATTGTCTCATCTCTTTCACCGCACATTCGGCATTTGCTGTTTGTCTGTGTTCTGTCGATTTTTGTTTTTGTGTAGTTTGTCCTTATGCTTTTGTTTTGGGCTGCCATGATGAGTGATTCTGTTTCTCTCTTAAGGTTTCCTTTTCGTAACCACGTCCATGATTTCTCGTCTGCTACATCTGGTAACTGTCTTTTAAACTCGCCGTACAATTTTTTCCCTTCCCATCTTTCTTTTCTTGTTTGCTGTACTGTTCCATTGTTTTCTACGTTATTGCTTGTTGCACTATCTCTCGCATTCTTTATGATTTCTTCTCTATTTGTTTGCACATATCTTTCTAGGACTATTTTAGCTCTCTGGACACAATCTTCTATGCTGATGAGCCCCCTGCCACCTTCTTTTCTCTTAACGTATAGTCTATCTGTATCATCTCTAGGGTGTAATGCTTTATGCATCATCATAAGTTTCCTTGTTTGCCTATCCATTGATTGGAGCTCCTCCTTTGTCCATCCTAGGAATGGTCCTGTATACCTAACTACTGACACAACCCAGGTGTTCATTCCTTTTATTAGATTTCTGCTGTTTAATTAGGTTTCTAATATTTTCCTTATCCTTCTGAGGTATTCCCTCTTTATTTTCTCCTTCATCTCTTCCCGTTTTACCGTGTCACATTCAAGGACACCTAGGTACTTGTATCGGTCTTGTGCAGTCAATGCCCTAATCTTGCTGTTGTCTGGGCGTTCAATTCCTTTGGTCATTGAAAGCCTTCTTTTGTGCATCACCATGATTGCGCATTTTTCTATTCCAAACTCCATTCCTATGTCCTCATTATATTCCCTCACTTCGTTGAACAGAGTCTCAAGCTCTTCCCTGTTTTTTGCAAAAAAATTTTATATCGTCCATGTACATTAGGTGGTTGACCTTTCCTTTTGTTTTAGAGAAATGGTATCCTTTGCTGTTTTTCAGGATTCTGTTGAGCGGTATCATTGTTAGAACAAATAATAGTGGGGACAACGAGTCTCCTTGGAAGATTCCCCTTTCTATCCCTACCTCTGCTAGTTTGTCCCCTGCGGCTGTCACATCTACTTTCCAATCTTCCATCGAATTACCAATGAATTTAACGACTGGTTCGCTAATTTTAAACATTCTAAGGCATTCGAGTATCCAGCTATGTGGAATCATATCGTACACTTTTTTGTAATCTATCCATCCCATTGCGATATTCTTTCTCCTTTTCCTCATTTCTCTTAAGATCATCTGGTCTATGTAGAGTAGATCGTTTGCCCCTTTGGTTCCTATCCTACACCCTTTCTGTTCTTCTGGTAGTAGTCCCCTTCTATCCATTGACATGTATATTCTCTCTGCTATTTGCCCGGTCAGGATTTTCCACATAAGTGATAAGCACGTGATTGGTCTATAGTTGCTTGCTATGTTCCCCCTTTTCTGAGTCTTTTTGGATGAGGGTGGTTCTGCCTTCAGTCACCCATTCTTGTGCCTTGCCTTCGTTTAGACAATTTTGTAGTAGGTGGGTGAGTCTGCCGTGTAACGTGGTGAATTTCTTGAACCAATACCCATGGATCCTGTCGGGACCCGGTGCTTTCCAGTTGGCTACTTTCCTAAGAGTATGTTTCAATGTGTTTTCATTCAGTAATATTGGTTCTCCCTTGTCTATATCTTCTAGTTCTTTTCTCATGTTTCCTAACCATTGCGGTGTTACGTTGTGTCTTTTTGGGTGCCCCCATATGCTATTCCAATAGTTCTTGGCCTCTGTGGCATCTGGTTTCGTGTCCTGCCTTCTTTCCCCATTTAAATCTTGGTAAAACTTTTTCTCCTTGTTTTGGAATGTGCAGTTTTGTGTGTATTAGGCCGTTCTTAGTCTGTATCTTTTCAGTCTTGCCTCTTTGGCTAATCTCTTCTGGTGTAACTCTTCGACTACAGTTGCAATGCCTTTTTGCGTTACCTTGTATTTGTTCCAAAGTCTTACTCGTGGTCTGTCCGTGTGTGGTGTATTTCTAAGCAGTACTTCATCTCTCTGTAGTTGGGAGATCTGCCTTTGTAAACTTCTTTCCCAGTTGGGTTTCTCTTCCCTATTATTGCTCAGGGTCCTATCTTGTGTTGTGAAGCTTTGTGCTACCATTTTCGCCCCAGTGTAAATTAAGTTGTTGAGTTCTATGAGGGTGTTCGTTTCTATGTGTTGTAAGAGGCAGTTGACCTGTTCGGTCACTTCTCCGACTTTCTTTTTGTCTTTGTCTCTTAAGGAGGGGGGTGTTGTTTTCTCTCCTCGCATGATTTCTTTTAGAGCTCGTATTTTGGTTTTCTCATCTTTCGTTGGTGCCTCGTCGTCACCCTCTGGTGCATAGTTTACTGTGGGGGTCTCATGGGGAATTCTTCCAGTTTTAATGTTGGTACTAGTTGTGCTGGGGGGGGGGCATTCTTCAGGTGTGTCACCTGAATTTCTCTTATTGCGAATCTCTAGTAGTTCAGTCTCAGACAGCCATTTCTTCTTTTGGATTTGTTTTACTTGGTCAGCAAGGCGTTGGTTCGATACTTTCACAGCAGATTTTTCCCTCCATATTTGGAGCATACGCTCTCTATAAGATCGCATCGAAGGCTTGCTTTTGAAGTAACAATACATAACTAGTCTATATTCCTCCCTTATCCATCTCTTTCTCTTGTTCTTTATAGCAGTCACTCCGTGAGGACTGCGCCTTCCCTGGATGTCATTAGTGGTATATGAGTTTTGGCCAACAGTAGCTGTGTGACGACTGTGTCCCTCCTGAAGGACATTAAGGGAACACGAGCCGGAGTTTTGGCCAGCAGTCACAAGATGACGACCGGGTCCCTCCTTGTGGCTAACAAGAGAACACCTGCCGGTTACGACACACAAATCTTGGATCTGTGCCCCGTTTTTTTGCGGTAAAATGGTTTGGTTGTACTGTCATGATAGGGGTTTTTGGTTCTTTGAGGTAGCGCCAGACCTTGGTGGGTTCATTGAGGCCAATGAGCTCAGTGACACCTTCAGAGTCCCACCAGCTCTTACCACCAATGCTATAACCTTACAAGGACAGGCAATTCCGCTGCACAGATATAACTATTTGGTGGTATGACCATCCCCTCCTAACTTCAGACCTAAAAAAAACACTAAGCTTCGTCTGGGTGGAATTAAAAGCCTTCAAGACCATACGTCTCCCTTAAATCTTCTAAGTCTTGACTTAGTATAAGTCTTGCTATCTGTGTTTTTTTCCAATGGTGGATTTCACCATGCCAATCTATTTCTACTTAACGGTGGGGGGTAGACAGGCTTCATTCATACACGAGGGTAGCTAGGCATTACTTTTCTATCGGACACCTCTATCTCGACGGGATGGGGAGAATTATTAATCTAATTTTAGATTTTAAATTTTAAATTTTAAATTTAATTCCACTCACCCACGTGTAGCTCCAGACAACTCAACTCTTTCAACTTTTTTTCCACTTGGCAGAATATTATTATTATTATTATTATTATTATTATTATTATTATTATTATTATTATTATTATTATTATTATTATTAAGAAGATGAGTGGGATGCAGAAAAATGAATCTGAGTCTGATGAAGAAACAACAGTTGAATCTTGGTAGTGGGGGTAGATCTTAGGTCAATAAACATTCAACCCCCTCTTTTTCTCTCTAATCAGTTATCATCCAATCGACTCTCCCATATTCGAAAAAAAACAGCCTCGAATATTGACTCTCTGGATCATTAAAAAAGCGATACCTTCTTTACAAAAAGAAAAGAAAAGAGATGTATTTCTTCTGTACTTCGAAAATTGCATGCACACAGTGGCAGAAAGCCATTATACGGAAATCAACCGAAAAGAATCATCAAAACTAAGTGAGAAAAAAAGCAAACGGCAATTTCTTTTTGATCCGCTACCTCTAACACAAATTATCACACATATTTGCAGCTAGGCCGCGAAGTAATTCAACTTTCAATTTCAATTTGCAGAGGTATAATAAAATTGTAGCCAGAGTTTTCAGTGTATTCCGACTAATTGTTAATTGACCGCAGACAGTGTGCAAGGAGGTGTGCACAATTTATAGGCTACTGAGTGCCCGAATTGAGTTAAATCTCTTCTGTGGAAAGAGGGGGAGAAAGCGGGAAAAGGAAGGGACTTGAACAAAAATGAATGAGACAATCTATACGATTGTGTTCAATGTAAGATATTTATATCAGATATCAGGTGTTCATATCAACGATTGAAGACACTCACGAGTCCAAACATACACACACGTACACATATATATATTATTGTGCACTTATGAGATCATTAGTTTCAGGTCGCTACAAATGATTTTTTTAATTAAAAACATACTTTAAAAGTGGAAAATGAGAATGCAATTTTTGGTGGATTCAATGTGAATGGAATTACCGTCCGTTATCATTGGAGGGTTTCGAGTCTTCAGTAATAGTCATACCTACACAAGAAATAGAACTAACTTTCCAAAACGAAATCAATTCGAGACAAAATGCTGCTCCAGCAACGGATAGCGTCAATAAAGCTGTATAATTAACACTACCATTGAGCAAACTGAGCAGTTTTGGTCTTATAGTGTCAATTCTTGAATATGATAATAAACCTTGAAGAATTTAAAATACTTGTTCTCCACGATTGAGCACAGCCAGCACTCAGTTAAAAAATGATTCGAGCTCTTCCAGAGACGTTGGAACTTTGAAAATCACTATATTACATCACCTCAAGATAACAGTAAAGGCTGAAAAAAAATTGGGTCTTACATGAACTGAATTATATCCTTCGTGACAGTTTGGACACCACTCTAATTAACCGACTGTACCTGAGCTTCGATAATTAGAATATTAAGTATACAGCAATTTCTGTAATAGCGTAATGTCCTTGCTATTTTTTCGAGCATTTTGAAGTTGATATCCATAATAAATGTGTTATTAAAAGAAATGCCAAATTCATGCAAAAAATGTATGACCTCTGAACCTAACAAAATGACTTATTATCATATTTCATCAAACTAATAAAGATAACGACGTTCCGTATGTAATCAAGTATTTATTCTTTTCAATCGGTACAAAAATATCTATTCGATGTCGATGTATGTAGCTGAACACACACACTCATTATATATATATATATATATATATATATATATATATATATATATATATATATATATATATCTTTGTCTCAGTTAGTGTGAAAGTGTGAAATCATTAGTAAATGTGTTTTCATGCTGGGAACACCTTTGTGGCATTGTAAATGATATTGATTTATCCAGTTTTGCTTCAATGCGTCAAACACTTAATCGATAGTTTGATCTGCTTATTACTATATGTCCTATTTGAACATTTCTTTATGTTTATTTGCATATAAACCGATGTTTGTGAACCTATATTCCTATGAATAATGTGATACTTGATCAAGAAATGTTCTTCTATATTTAATTCTTTATATCAAAAGGTGATGTTTCCAAAATGAATTGGTAAAGATTTTTAAAAAATACCGTGGCAAAATGATCAGGAATTCGAGTCCCGTCTTGGAAAAACGTTGGCTCAAAATAAAACCAACTCCGAGTCGCTGGAAGTTCTGCATCGAAAGCAGCACGTGCATCACACTTGCTGGAATACGATCATGTGTTCGGGTTTCTTCTTGAATCTTCCATATATTTTCTACGTGATTGTGTGCGTCAAATAAGATAATTACAAGCAAATATCTACCCATTTGTACGGGCTCTTATGGATGACTGACATTGATGGAGAAACCAATGTGATACGCCTCTTTTCGGAGCAACACGCAGGTTGGACAATATTTTCCGAAAAAAATGGATTTGGCAGGTGGCTAGGATTATTACCGACCTCAATCGCTGAAAATATTGGAAACATCAACATAGAATTAGTTTGAATTTTCCTCTAAGAATTGACCTATGAGCAATGCAATCTTCACCAATATTTGATACTGATAACCTGCGAGGCTTTGGAGATTCCAAACGGTGAACATCAATTTTAACAATATTCCAATGCATCATAATATATATCAAAGTCTGTTGAAAGAGGATAAATAGTGGAAAAAATCAGTTAGTTGTTTGCCTCATCGAAAAAATCAAAACAAAGTTTGCTGATTATACGTAAGTATAGAATGATTTATCAGTGGGAATAGGAAGAATTTGACTATTTATCAATGTCTATTGATATACGGGTATGCTAATTCCTAAAGATGTAAAATTATTCTGTTATTCGAATTTCCAAATGTATACTACGCTCTGCTTGCTATGAATATAAGTGCTCAAATTGAATACTACTAACATTGATTCATACTGGCCGATTTCTTCCTGCTGAAATTATTTAGTAAATAAACTTCGTGAAACCAACCGTTCTCTTTTTCCCTGGAAGATGCTCTTTTCATACATAAATTCATATATAGTCTCATAATTAGATTTCTACATGACGTAATCAGTTAATCGTCTCATTTTACTAGTTTTCTAAACTTTCATCGTCGTCTCTTTTGGAGATGTTTTTGAAAGACGAAATCCCCACGGTAGGATCATGAAAGCAAGCCTGAACTCACTAGATGCTCCATTTGTATCCCTTTCGTACATATAAAGGAGTAGGGGAAGAATGTAAAGTATGGAGGGTTAGATACGGTATATCAAATCGTCAGTTAGTCGATCAGTCAGTCAGTGATGGTCATTGCTACTAAAAATGAAGAAAAAGAAGTGAACATTATATAATATTTCTTCAGTAATCCTGACTTTTTTCCATGTCAAACTCCTCACAATTTTAAGATTCACCCTGTTGATGTGATTGCAAGTCAGTGCGTTATTATGAATAGATCATTTCTTTATAAAGGATGATTGACCGGAAATGAGAAGAAATGTTCTTAATTAAAAATGAATTCCTCGAAGGCAACACTACTTTAAAAGACAAAATTTCGAACAGTAAAACAACAAACAGGAAGCCACATTTAATGAATGGGGTGCTAACGTCCCTGACGGTGGTTTCAAATCAATTACCTTCGATAACAAGAATTCTTAGCGGAGATACGATCTGTCTGGATTTTGAGACATGATTTTGTTGCTTCCATACAACCAGTTACTCGGGTAGCCTGTGAGTTAAGAAGTAAGAATTATTACATATATAAATTGAAGCATTCATTCAACAAAAAGATCACAAATATTTTTGTGGTCGGGTAATGATATAGAACATTGATCATTCTTTTATTTTGGCTATAGTGATTATCTGCAGAAATAAACTATCAGGTTGTTATATATGTGAAGGCGTTTTTTAGGGGGAACGAGTTGCTTTTACATCAGGACGATATCCGTCCCAGTCATTTCAATTGGGGGAAACAACATGCAACTCATATTTGAGTATGGCACAAGGATGCAGTGGTCGCAACGTCACGATAAAACAATAAACATCAGGATTTGAGTCAGAAATAATCATTGCTATATATTGCAAACATCTGTAATGTAGCAATTCAGATTTGTCTTCGGTGTCCCCCAGTTATTTTCTCATCACGTTCCAATCTAAGTCTGACACGTGCCGATATCATTCCATCCGAAAATTTCAACAACGATTAAAAGATTCATTTCTTTTCTTCCTCTCCCCTCTCGGAGATTTTGAAAATAAAGAGTTTTTTTCTTAGAATAATACATAATTGTACTTTTGATAATATTTACGAACATTTTATGTCCCCAAGTTAGATAGAAGATTTTTGGAGAATAATTGAATTACATTAAATAGCATTCATTGTCTAATGTTTCCATTCTTTTTAATGATATAGTGAAACAGAAACCACGAAAAGCCAGAGGCAGACGAGCCAGGGATTCACGTTGGGGGAATAACTCCCCGTCTTCTAATCTTGAAAAAAATTCAATGTAATTGAGACTCAACTGAGTAAGTTTTCAGGTAAATAAAGTGCAATTTAAAAAATTGTAGGAATGGGGTTATTAAGGACATAGACTTTACGGAACAAACTTTCTAGATGTTACGTCCAGGAAAAAACGTTAAAAAATTTTCAAAAAGTGTAAAAAAAAATTGCTTCATCATGGAATTTTTTACACTTTGCCTAATATTTAAAAAAGGGAACCACAAGATCTGGCTACCATTGCAACTCCCAATCTGATTTCAAAATGGCGGTAAAAAGTGCAATGTACATAAACGAAACCTTTCTAATCGTTGCCATACCATAAAATGGTATGATCGTATGCAAGTTATTAAAACTTGATGTTTCAAACGATTCAGCCTAAAATCTCACCTAATTTCCTGTACTATAAACCATTCTACTAGTATGTATATTCTGATAGATACTTTATGCAAGACATTCCCTTTGGCTATGGACCCAAGGGCAAGGATTGTTTATAGTGAATACCAAACGCATATTACTCTTCGTACGAGAGAATGGCATTCACTGCTATAACAACCTTTCACTGTTATAAATATATGCAAGCAGACAGATGGCTACGGGGGATAAGACCATCTGAAATTGCATAAGATTAGATCAATTTCAGATCTTAGTTGAGATCAAATCAGTTCTGAAATTGAGAAAGTAAATTATTACAAGTTCCGGATGTAGAGTGTGTTAACCGATATCAACAGTTATATGATTCAAGCATTTGCTACTTACGACTTCAATTACTTGACCCAGAGGAAAGATCAAAACCCTGGCTGAATACAACAAGTACTGCTGAAGACAAGTTTACAAACAAACAGAGTTACATTATGACTCCTTTAAATGAAATAAAATAAAATTGAATAGTCCCCTTGCTGCTTGTTTGTCAAGCGAGGATAAGGAAATCGTTCTTACAGCCATGGTTGAATGAAAATTACCAGGATAAGTTGAAAGTGATATTTTGATATTTTGAACGTAAAAGTTGTTTCAGCAAGGTGTATTCTGTAAGTTTTACTTTGATTATCACACAAAAATGGTCAATTGAAGTTTAGAAATTAATTAGTGCACTGCTGACAGGATAGAGCTATTCATCTATAATGATTTGCGGTTACTTTTGTCACAAAGATTCGGCTTTTGTATCCTGGTAATTTAAGGTTTTTTTATTCACTTAATACATCGTATTGGAATATATTGTTCAATTCGTTTCCTTTGTCTCACACCTGTGTCAATTAGTAATTGCTAACTTTACCTAAGAATCAAACAACTTCCAGGGAACAAAGCAAATTAACCAACGCTCTTCTCTGCGAGCAGGACGCTCAGAGAGTTTAATTTCAGGACTGCAAACCGAATATCGTTTCTTCTCCAATTTGAGTCTCTCATCTAGCATTCCTGTCTATGCTAGGCTTGCTAATTGGATCCTCTGCACACAGCATATGTGCTGCTTCTTTTAATTAAAAGGTGTACATCAGTTCGGTGTAGAGAGGTGAGCAGCACCATAAGAAGATTGTGATTAACGAATTTGATACCTGGAAAAGAGATAGAGGGCGTGACAAGAAAAAAATAACAGAGAGAGAGAGAGAGAAATATACCTTTCTGGTAGAAATAAAAAGATCTTCTCACAATTATCTTTGGATTGCCAAATGCGAGGCGCATAAGGAAGATCCGGTCTACAGTGATTGAAAGAAATACGATTTAAAAAAAGACCAGCTTGCTATCCAGAGAAAAAATCTACTTACATAGCATGCAGCGTGATATTTTTCTGTTCCTCACCAACTTGAAGGTAGAAATTTTTCGGATAAAAGAAATCACCCTGGCACTATTTGAAACTATGGATTTTCGAATTGGAAGAAGTTCAGTGTTTGTTTTTCTAACAAAATATAATCTAATTGAAATTCAATTCATTTTTGACAATGATTAACTAGTAATTGAACGACTATCTGTTACTGTAACACGTGGTATTACGGCTATGAAATATAAAGCGTCTGAATGCTCAATAACTCCTATGATTGCAATGTATAGTGAGTGCAAATTATGGCGATAAAGGATAAAATGAAAAAGAAATAAGCAAGAAGTAATGAGATGGTAAGATTTTTATATTATTAGGCATATAATAGCTCAGCTCTGCCTGTAATTATTGTATCAATGCCTCGACACAGACAATTCATCTTTTTACAAATTGACAACGCATTTCTATTGTGAGATAATTAGCAATGCATTTATATCATACATATAAATGTCCTATTCTATAAATATCATTTCCTAATTATCAAAGCTCTGAAACACCCCCTTCTTCTTGATTTCCAATACAGTCCTATTGTGAAATTGTTCGAATTGCATTTATAGCGCAATTATGCAAGTAATTAATTCCCAACTACTGACAATTGCTCCCTTTTTAATTTACAGTGTATCTCGATAGTGCCATGATTCTATCACTCAAACATGTATAAATAGCTGATCATTATTTAAAAGTTCACTGATCATACAATATTGTCTGGAAAAGGAATTAAGTTTCTTGTCTAGGACCAAGGTTGAAATATGTTATACTTTTTATTATCACGTAGAAATGTCAAATTTAATTTTTCATTTTAGCTTTCAAACATTGAAAATACTGATATATGCCAACAATATGAAAAATCTTGTAATTTTTTTTTTTGCCAAGTCATCTTTTGTCTTTGAATGTAATTAAAGAAATATAATTTTGTCTCAGAAAAATGCCGTTAATTTGTTCCTCCAACGGCACAATTCAAAAACAGAGAAATTGTCATGAGCCATAAATGCAATTATTACTTCAACATTTTCTCTCTCTCTCTCTCTCTTTGATGACAATAGCTTAGTATTCATCAAAACAAATGAATTTGAAGAAATGAATATTGCTTCCATTGAGAGATTTTTTTTTTATATTCACGTGTTCAGTAACATAATGTAACAATCTTTAAACTATTTTCTATTCATTATTTTCGTGGGGATGACAGGATCATTAGTCTATGGATCGGCACTTCAGCACGGGTTTAGAGTATGCATACTCTCTTTAGGATCAGAATGTCTCTCCCTGGCCCTCCATCAAGGGTTAGAGTGTTTCGTCCGTACACTTATTGAAAATTATCATATTATTATATATATAAAGACTATATATATATATATATATATATATATATATATATATAGTAGTGAGGGATGGCCACTGGTTGGAGATAAACTCATACTCAATAACTTGGATATTAAGTAAAATACAATTTCGCGTCTATAATTGTATTTTTCAGTTCACAAAAAATATCTTGGTCGATCTTAATGAGATTTTTAACAGAGAAAAGGGTCAAATGATTCAGAGACGGGATGGTGAGTTTTCAGGGTGAAAGAGTTAGAAAATGGGATTAGTAATAAATCTTGCATCCATGAATTATTTTCAGTGCGTAGGAAATCCATAGAAATTTTGGGTGCTGAGTGTTGACCCCTTCCAGGTTATTGAGTCAATGGGAAATGGAAGCTCATGAATGAATCCATACATTAACATAGAGGTTCCATGACATCTAAACACACATGCACGCCACTCACAGATGTGCATATTAAAGAACATATTTTGCACACACGTATACCTCATTTACAGGTAAACAGATGGACATATACAAATACTGGATTCAAAATTCTAGTAATATGGATTTAAATCCTGTATTTGCACACGTAAACCTGTGTACTTGTGCGTTTGAAAAGGTTTTTTTTCTTTCTGTGAGCTGAAAAACCGAACGATGAACACAAAAATTCCTACCTAAAATCTAAGTTGACAAATATGAATTTGTCTCCAAACAGTATGGTTATTCCTTCTCATGTGCCCCCTACACTTATCAGACCTCTTTGTGGAACATAGATAGATAGATAGATAGATAGATAGATAGATAGATAGATAGATAGATAGATAGATAGTGGAAGAGAAAGAGGCATACATACATACATACATACATACATACATACATACATTTTATATATACAGATCTATAGCGTAACTCAGTCTTTTGTCATCTTTTATGACAATGCACTGGGTTGATATACTATTTAATGACGATAACATACTATGCAAAATCGGAAAGTAATCCATTAATTTTTCATGGACGTCGCTTCAACTATTCTGTCCGCTTGGAATTCGATGATTCAGTGGATAACAAATACGTAGCCAATATGACATTATCATCGTTATACTGTGATAAACAATTTCAATATAATAAAACTTTTGTCAGTTTTACTCCGTCTTAATGTAGTTGCTTTTTGCCAAACAAAATCAGTCATTAAACTTTTGATTGCTAAACTAAAAAAACGGCGAATCGACTATAATAAAGGTTATTTAGACAGGATTTGAACTCACATGGAACACTCCAGAAACTTCAAGTATTCAGCAGGGCACAAAACGGTAGTCATTTTTGCACCACTTTGTCACCGATATTCTGTCATCTTTTTGTGATTAATTTACTCATCTTACTCTTTGATGGTCTCTACATGAACTGACTTTGCGATGATTTTTTGTACGAGTTTTGCTTAATTTAATGGTTGCATTTTCTATTCAGTTTTAGATACTTATTTTGTTAAACAAAATTCAGCGTTGAAATAGGCAAATGTATGCATGATATTAAGGATAGATTAGGACAGCATTACTATCAGAAACTAAATGCAGGAGATTCTTTCATCTTGATAGCAGGAGGATATTTTTTTAAAATAATCTGATGCAAATAATTTCTTGAAGCTTCATGGATATTCATAAAGCTCGAATTTATATGATCCATTTACATCGATATGTAAGCCTATTAATTTTTCAGTAGTTATTAACTCTTTTGCGAGAACATGAAACCGTCTTTCCGCTTACTAAATGGAATTCCTTTGAAACCTAATTCATTCTCAGGCATATGCCGTAACGCCAGTGGTTGGATTTATCTCGGAGATTATTCGCCGGATTTAACTATCAATCAGTTGATAGTGGAGTGTGACTGGGCATACTAATTTTGATTGTGGGTGCTCCTTATTGTGACTGTTCAATACTAAACTGAGCTTAGTAAATCTCTACGAAGGCATTCATTGTCGGGCGATAGACAGTAAGCTTGTCTCACAGACCAATTTGTTTGCCAAGACCATTCAATCATTACTTCCAACTACACTGCTTGTGCCTTCTGTTGGTCTATATTCAGCTCACTGAATACGGATTACGGTGCTAAACGTTGAGTGAGTTTTTTGTTGTTGTTTTTTTTTTTTTGCTTTTTTTAACTAAACGTCTTTTTGCTCAAAGTGCGATTTGATCGATTTAATTCTCACTGGGTGCTCAAATTATCTGACATTTTGCCAGACTAGGTTAAGATTCGTAGAAATGTTGAGGAGCAAGCTAGCTAATCGTTACCTCAGTTTACACGTGGATGCGTTATAGACAAGGCTAAGCACAGAAAATACCGATTGCAACTTTATTTGTGGCCTGTGGGGTTAGTTGCATATTTTTCATTGGTGACGGTTTTCTGTGTTTGAGCTCATGTGAGAAAGAGTATTCAAATCATAAAGTTTCAAAGCAGACTGACCCTATCCACTATGATATAAATAAGTGTGTCTTGCTACAACATTTTCTCCAATTTTGTCAATCTATTACCAAGTTGAGCTTTTAAAATATCAAGACCATATTTTTCTTATAATGAATGAACCCTTCTCCTCCCGAAGAGATCTGATTGATATAAATCTGGAACGATGTAAGAAAAACAATTGAGTCGGATGAAAAAGGTACTATACAAGAAATAGGCCCATCTTTGTAACTTATAATTCTTGACCTCTAACAACATCTTTTTTCCAAATTGGTATAATAAAGACATTTGAATTGCATTATGAATTATTTTCTGTGCGTGTACTTACCTATATTATAGCATATAGAGAAAATGTGTGTGAGGACGGACCCTAACACCAGCGTTCTAATGTCCTTGAGGGAGTAGTGAGGCCAAAAGAGAGAAGTTTGAATCATACTATCATCACCTCCTCCTGTGTAATATCCTCAAATTAAATCTACCCTGTGTCACATTTTGTTCGAGTGGGGGCTTGGACCAACGAGAAATAACAATTGTATTCAGCGAGTAATATATGAATAGATTCCTGACCACTGAAAGCCTTATTTTGAATGACCTTCCAGGTGGAGTATATAAATTGATTGGCGACAAAAAGGGTAGCAAAAAAATTAGTTAAAAAAAGGAAACAAAATATATTAAAAGTCTTGAGTAAGAAAGACAATTTTTTGATTGATATAACATCAAACCAACATGTTTTGATTTTACTTCATTCAAAAATTTTATTTTTCCCCGAAAATTTCGTTTCTATAACGTCGAATTCTGTCTGCCTTTCTTTGATTGATCTATATGCGTACGTTGACGTCATTGATTGGGTGAAATATTCAGAGTTATTCTTTGGTCCATATAATTCAAACTTTGCTGACATTCCCTCACTAATACAATCGCTTGATCAGATCTGCAACCCTCATATCGGCGTCTTCATATCATGATATGTGAAAAGAAAAAAATCAAAAATTTTATTCGTTTCAAAGGTTAGACAAACATAACCTTGAACGTGTCTGGAAAGAGTCACACTGAGGTTCAACGCACTACAAATTGTTTAAACTAAAATTTCTGTGTAAATCCAAAACAGACATTTAGTGTGAACAGATTTGATTTTGTTCAACGTTGATTATAATGTGTTTTGAGCTGATTTAGATAGACACTCATCTTGCAACGGAAACTCCACAGCGTCTCTTGCAGATGCATACATCCAAGAAAGATAATGGAGATGAAGGTGATGATGATTTGTGCAGACAGAAACGGATGAGACTTTTTTTTCCACTATCACAAATATTTTCCCCATAATATTTACGATAATTATTATAGAGTGATGGAACATAGTGAATTGATTTGATCCCAAATAAGAACCACCAGAAACTTCAGGTGTGATTCTCGAATGATATTCATTATAGTAGCCGTGTGCAAAGTTTTTCAGTGAAAAATCTTTTGTCAACTGTATAGTATCTTTACATTTTCAAATAAAATGAGCATACAGCAAACTTTTGCATGCAACCAATATAAGCTGGATATATATGCCTGGAAAAACGATGTATAATTTCAAAAGATATCAAATTCAAATGATGTTGTAAGTAGAAGTATCATAGCCTATGATGCCGTGCAAGAAAACTCAAAATTTTGAAATACAAAGATGAATTGAAATTTTATATTTTATATTTTGGTAAGAATGCTGACGTTTAGAAAAACTCGCTGTCACTTGACATCCAGCAAATTTACTTATTTGAGCATCGATTTTAGAATAATAACGAAACTTCAGGTATTTTTTTTTCATTACAGAACCTCAAATAATCCATTCAATGCCCTCAAGGTGCACGACTTCTTTTGATGGTCATGCCATGGATCTCTCTCTTATGATTTACTCTGTGTTCATTGGAAATTGACACACAGAATCCTTCCAAGGTCTCGTTTTCTTGATAAAATTGAAAGGCTGGACAAAGACATCACGCGCTATGATATGCCAAGAACATCTTAAGGGAAAATTACCTTTAGAAAATGAGTACGATCAGGAAGAACGGCTTCGGAAACCCGTCAAGTAACATCGTGACAAATGCAGTCGCAGTGAATGCTTACTTCAGTTGAAAATGCCACTGTGTTCATGAAACACATGACAAATAGAGATCCACCAAAGGCTCTACGCATCACTTAGAACTGAAAATGCAGTAGGAGTTTAAATATGGTGACCCATGTCACATGCCAAGTTTATATAAGCATTTTTTCAAATCTCAGTGATATTCCTTTCAGCTTAAAATTGTATGCTGTAAATTTACAGTTTGGATGATTGCAGAACATTTAGCCCGAAATTAATAGCCTTAAAGCTATATGAAAAAAAAAGTAAATTCATGCGTAGACAAGTATGTTTGATTCTTTTAAAATCTCAAATAATTGAAATACGTAAAAATGTGAATGACTGATCCAATTCAGGATGAAATGCCGAAAGTAAATTAATCAAAGTCTTAAAAATCAACCGAGGAATGGACTAAAAACAACAGGTAGCAATTCATATCTCAGATAATTCGAAGGATGTCAGGCATTATCAACTCTTGGACCCTGCCCTAGATTAAATTTCTCCACAGCAAGAAAGGCAAATATTTCAGGAAGCAACTCAAATTGCCACAGTTAATCACGCCTTATTATTGGAACAAACATCATAAAGTGACATGAGATTTGTGGTGGGTTTATCATATTCATAGATACGACAGGTTGGATAGTGTTTCAGCTTAATTTTGCTCGAAATAAATAGTTTTACCGATCCGTTTTCGCTAGGGTACGGTTGATAACTCATTGTATCCATGAAGATGGTGTTGAAGAATCAATTTTATGAATTATTTAACATATGCAACATCGTCAGAGAATTAGGCAATAAAATAAAGGATAACCGTAGTAATTGATTTATCCTTGAATGAATGAAATAGTTGTATCAATGAAACTGGGCTTTGGGGCGAGCAAAGCGAAGAGAAGTGATAATTTGTTACTCGCCTATGTCCATAACGTCGGTTTTGAGAAAAAAAACCGAAAAGCAACGAAAGAATTTAGCTGAAAGTAATAAGTAGTCATAAATTCATTAACAATCTATAATACATTGTCAAATGAAAATGAATACGTTCCAGTTAAAAAAATAGGGATAAGATCGGTGTTTAGGGAAAGGATAGATTTTGTCATTTGAGTAAACATGCAAAATCGTTCAAAATTCTCACGTGGTCCAGATATACTCAGCTCGTCAATATATTTCATAAAGATATTCAGACAAAGGGATTCTTACATTTTTTTAAAAAGATACAAGCTTTATTCAGGGAGAATGAATAAAACTTCCAGAGTTGGTAGCAACGCTGACCTAAATTGGACTAGACATTCCCCCATTATTACAGCTACATCAATATTACCAAAATGCAACTGCAAAAATACGAATAGTAATTAGATGAAAATTCTGTAAAAAAAACAAAAAAAAACAACAACAACAACTGCAACACGAAGGAATAGAATCTAAACAAAATATCCATTGAAAAGATGGATTCGACCTGTGGTTCAAGTCAGAGGTTTTTCCTCTTTTTTTTTTTCTTCTCTACATCGACCGAACAAAATCTGCTGTAATGGTCAATTCTAAAGCACAAACTCAATTGTGTATGTTGAAGGCGTCATTATAATTCACTGACCATCAACAGAAGAATGAAAGATTACGTCAGCAACACGAATATCAGACTGATATTTGGATTCATACCTGGTAACCTTACAACTGATATCATCAATAGCAAGATAATTACTTCACCAGAAAGGATTAAAGCGGAAAAGCCATTCTATGCTTTTGGTTACTTGTGAAAACATAGATACCATTTATCAATACAGGGGGCAAATCCTCGCTCGTGGGCTTACTCAAGGTTACACACACACACACACACACACACACACACACACACATATAGATAGATAGATAGATAGATAGATAGATAGATAGATAGATAGATAGATAGATCGAAAAAACCAATGATTGTGTCATCCACACACAGCTGTTTCGTTGCATCAAAACTTTACTGTGTAGCTATACACTATCATTTATCCCATCCAGTACCACAAGGAAAGATTCGAAACCTTCATTTCAGATCCAAAGGCTGGTATTTTCACCCCTGGGCGGTGAGTAGACCAAATCTATGCCATACATTTACTTATGCTCAATTCTTCATCCATTAGAGTGCTCTATTTATATATATATATATATATATATATATATATATATATATATATATATATATATATATATATATATATATATATATATATATATATATATATATATCTTTGGTCGAACCTGACAAGCTGGGAATGTATGTACGTAGTTAACAATCCATGTGCAAACAAAGGAGAGGTGTCAATGAGCGCTGGCGCCCTCTGAAGGCCAATTGAGAGTAGGGTGACATTTTGGGCATCTTTACATCTATTGGAGAGGTTGCACTCCAGAGGCAAGGGTAAATGCACTCAAGGATGAACAAAGAGTAAGTGGAGTGTGCCTCTAAAAGTCTATGAGATATCAGGTTAATTTTATCATGGATTTTTAATTCAATAGAGTAGGCTGTATAGTACAGCCTGAAAAATATGTACAAATTAATCCGAACCAAGATGAACACAGAGTATATGGTTATGAACTTTGGTAACCACTGAAGATCAATTAAAGATGAAACATTTGCATTTTCCCATCTAATGAGACGGCTTCATACCCGTGGTCAATATGCAAGTATAAGTTTCACCGGGGAGAAACATAGGATAGCTATCCATGAACTCAGGTGACATTCAAAGGTCAATGTACGGACATTTTGAAGAATGGCTCATTTTGGAAATTTTAAATCAAGCGGAGAGGGCTGCACCCTATGGACACCAAATTTGTATGCAAGAATAACTTGACCTCGCTATGAACATAGCATAGGTGGATCTGGCCTCCGTTGAGTTCAAAATGATAATTAAGGGTCAGAGAGAGGATAGGTGGCACTGACCTCTGGTAACCATCGAAGATCAATTCAAGGTCAGAGAATGTTGGTATCTTCAAGGAAGGTCAGTTTTGGCATTTTTCAACGCACCCGAAGGGTTGCAATCCCTACATCATCTCACAATCTTATTACATGGCCTTTACGTATTGATTTCTTTTTTCCCAGACAAATGCTAGTAACCGGCTAGTACATATATGTGTGTGTGTGTGTGTGTGTGTGTGTTTTTGCTATCCCTGAAGCACTAATCTCTGAGCCGTTCACACCATTTGCTATCCTTCTTTTTACAATGTGTCTTGCTTATCTCCATTTTGATTATTCCTATGGTATCTTTTGTCCTGGTGTTCTCTGGGGTCCACGTTGATGTTTTTCTATCTCTTCTTGTTATTCCTAATTCCACTCTTTCCATTGATTTTTGTGTAGTTCTGAGTTCGTTTTTGTTTGTTTCAATATTTTATACGTGTACTCCATAGCTGGTATTTTACATAAAACAATATATGTTCCAAAATTAATAGCAAGATGCTTTTTCCAAATGCCTCTAAGTTTACTGAACGCATCCAACCATTGGTTGTACTTAGTTTTATATCGATTCCCCTACACTTATCTTAATGCATGTATTTTTCAACATATTCTAATTCCCCATCTTCTGATATTATTATTGTTGTTTTTGGTACATTGTTGTTGAGAATTACCTTCATCTCACTTCTTTTCATCTTAATCTATATTTCGGGACTTTTCCTGTTTAGATCTTTCAGCATGTTTTGTAACATATCTGGTATTTTCAAAACTGTTGCAATGTCGTCAACAAATCGTAAATGCTTCAAATATTCTTTATCTGTTTATCCCCGGTTATTTCTCAAACAAAACCAAGGAAAGGCAGTGTCAGCGGTACGTGCTGATGTCCGTGGTATGTAGTGACGGAAATAGAGAATTTTGAGCAGAAATACATATAAAAGGACTCCATGTTATATTTTGCAACCGTTGGTACGCTAAATGAATATCCCAGTACACTATGTATATGCAGCTATACAAGATGGATGCTAAATTTTTAAAAGTGTACATGCAGATATTACAGATACATAGATATTCAAATGGCTGATATCAAAATCAGAGTGTCGTCTACTGGAGCTCGTTACGGCTGGTAATGGGGCTTGAATCAGCTGCATCGAGTGGTAATTCTTCGAATACCCTTGTAAACTGTCCGTCTCAATGAAAAATATACATAGTATTCACTTTTATAGCTTACTTTTGTCCTAATTTTCATGGTTTCATTCATAATTATTTATCATAGAATTGTGAATCATTTTTTCCTCGGCTATATAGCTTTCTTTACCTAATTTTACGGCCATATGGATTTCATAACTGAAATTCTGCCTCAGAGTTTTTGTTTTTTTCACACCAGTTCAATCTACAATTACTGACGATAACATTTGTTTTCTTTTCGTTCAGTTTCATAGAGCAAATTTAGTTTCCTTAGCACTACTTACTTTCATACGTTTGAAGAAATGATTTCGAAATGTTGGAATACAGGCAAATTTACAATATTGAATAGGGAATAAGCAGAGGAAATATAAGGTAGAATGATCGTTGAGATTCGTTTAGTAGTCCAAGAAGAGGGTGTTCTTAGACTGTGGTCATATACATGTATACATACATAGGAGTAAAGGTAAGATTCCTTAGTCCTTAAAAAACTTTCAAACCAGATTATATAATTGTAATACACATTGTATGGGGGGAAAAAGGCCGGGAACCAACAAACAGCTTGTTGATGAAGAGTGCAAGAGGCATATATATATATATATATATATATATATATATATATATATATATGTGTGTGTGTGTGTGTGTGTGTGTGTGTGTGTGTGTGTGTAGTGTAGTATGTTTCGATGCATTTCGACGGGGGACAGCTATGCTTTTCAGAGAAAAAAATTTCTTCTTACATCGGCAATCGTTTTTGTTGTTTTTATTTATTTATTATTCTATTTTTTGCTTTTGTGACCTGTTCCGTATTGGTCTGTAAACGTAACTGCTGCTGTTGTGTGCAGCCATCGACAGATCCGATCACCATTCACTCCGGTATCACATTCACGTGGGCTGTACCCCAAGTCTGGTTGGAGTCTATCAGCTTAGATCGAGGAGATGGTAAACACCCGGGCGGAATAACTGTTTTCCAATTCCAAGCTGGCGAACCACAGATTTTGGGATGACACTTTGCAAATGGCGACCCGATTTCGGTGGCCATTGGGCCAGGAATCGTCGCTCGACAGAACAAGGAGCGGAAGATGTTCAAATATTGCTCACTGACGAATGTGTACGAGTTTCAGTCGAGAGGTTTGGCTTGATTGACCCAAAAGCATTGGAGCTCAACCTTGGGATAGGTTCCAAAACTGCACAATCCTGCAACGAACTGCATGAGACAGCCTGGCTCTCCCAGAGTGTGCCTATGATAGTCGTCCCTGGCAAAATGTTCCTCATAATATTAAGGATCGAGTTATTCATTCGAGAAGGGGAAATACCATATTCCCAAACGACCAGGTACTGCATTCGATCATATATGGTCGAATGATAGTAAATCATTTTCGGCAGGATAAATTGATATGGACATGTTCTTCCTGCATGGTTTTACATATATATATATATATATATATATATATATATATATATATATGTGTGTGTGTGTGTGTGTGTGTGTGTGTGTGTAAATGGAATATATACCACAAGTAAATATTAAACCGAAAAATCAAAGTAAATAATTTCAACTCACTTCAACCATCACGCTCAAAATCATAGTGGATGTTATCTTCCGAGTATGTATGCATCAGGGCCCAGATATATCATCTATCTGATAAGCTGAATAAAATAAAACGAAGTTATAACATTGTGATGAACAAATTTCGTATCTAAACGTTATATATAATATACATATTGCATTTGTTGATCCTATGAATGCTTCAACAGATAGTTTAAATATTTTGAATACATGGTTGCTGTGTAGATGAAACTCAGTGAACCGTTTGGTTTCTACTTGGACAAGCATGCTAACCATAGTTCTCCAGTTTGTTATCCATGGTAATTGTTCAGATTAGTTTGGTGAGGAAAACGTCGAATTCTGTATCAACAGGCAGTAAAAAAAGACTAATATTCTAAGGTGAAAAGTCCCTGTAAAACCTCCGATTAGTAATAGAAAGGACTAGAAAGATATTGAATGTATATTTTCAGGTTGCTTTCTTGAATGTATCTTTACTATTTCAATCAAGAGAACTTGGGAGTAAAAGCATATAGAAACACACACACACACACCTCTTCCAAACCAATGCCAAATGCCTTCGAGAAGCATTCTTGAGTCAAAGAGGTTTTGTGGTTCAACTTTGATAACTTTTCTTTGATCTGGTATGATAAAATGCATAGTTCTCCCAATACATAAAAAATGGTTGGTTTTAAAACGAGCTATTTTTTTTCTGTTGAATATGCTTGTGTTTTCCCAATTATTCCATTCGTTGAGACCTGAATCATGGGAACTTAACTACATGGTCTAAAAAAGTGTACTTCTAAAATTATTTGAAATGTACAACCATATGGACTTATATCTTAATCTGCGTTGAATACCCATGTTGGAATATTGAGCTTGCTTCTATTTCGATATTGTTGATTAAATATAGCCTACTGTAACGTTAAGCAAACTCGTATCATAGACCATTTTGTTTATAAGCTTACAACCCAGAAAGGGTCAGCCAGCAGAATAATCCCCTATCCCAAATCCGGGTTGATTTGCTATGATTTTTACATTATAGCAAATCTACGTAATCAAGGCAAAATCTCATATATTTCCGTGCAAATCAAGGTTTTTGTCCTTTCAATCAAAGAGTTCAAATAAGCTTATGATTATGCTAGTGTAATACGTTTGATCTCACCTGGTTGCCATGTTAACCCAGCTCTGTCTCAAATAAAGTATAAAGTGAATAGGTTTTATAGCAATACACCTTATTACTCACCTTTTGTCCAACGATGCCTTTGCTGAATGGCAGAAAAATACTGTAATGTTCATCCATATAAGCATGGAGGGTTATAACAGAGATGATCAAATGACAAAACTCTTAAATGAGATTGCCTAACGTTATTAGTCGACGAAATGCAACCCTAATATAAGTCACAAATCATATCACCAAATTGTTACAGGTCACAGATCACGTGGTCAACTTAGTGCACGGCATGTTGATGTAGCTTTGACCATGGAATATAATATTAGCAGACCTGTGAGCATGCCCAAGGAGGGCACAAATGTTTTTTTGCTGATGTTTCACGCAGCGACCTTTTGCACTGTTTTTGTGGGCCAAACGCTTTGATAGGCTACACTATAGCTCACACTTGAAATGATCAAATGATTTTAAATTCAAGAAAACCTTACCCCTGTTAAACATATTTTCTTTTTCAATCATAGGTCCAGAAAGAGCGAGGCGTATCAGATACCGAACAGCACATTAGTTGTGTTGTATGTCTTCTAGCTATTTCAAGGAGATCACTGACCGATGCAATGAGAATGCATTTAGTTATACGATTCCTTAGTTTTAATTTCAGCCACAGATAGCAAAATAAGATTAACTTGATCTTTCATTTTTCCCTCACAATATGGTTATCATACCGATGTTTTGGTGGTGGCTTATGACGATCAGCTTTTCAACATTTAGACTGAAATAATCAATGTGTTTACTTCATTTGTTTCAATGAATGCTGTATACATCAGTTTTTTTCCTGGTTTCTGTTATCTTCAGTTATGTTTTCCAATTCACACCTTTTTTCCCAATTGCAAAATAGTCTGAACAATGTCAAGAGAAATTATTATTAAGTGATGACAAGAAAATCTTTACGATGGCATCCCATCAACTTTTCACTCACAATCTACTAGACATTCATACATATATATATGTGTGTGTGTGTGTGTGTGTGTGACATTTTCTTTCAGAAGGGTCAGATACTTACTTCCAATATCGCAGCTATATCAGACACAAACTATAAATAATAGATTTCTAAGTCGTTTTCGAATGAAATATTTTTCCTCTCCTTTCAGTCAGATCATAGAGAAACTTTTATGTTCTTCTCAAGACGACAGTGCGATTCAACTCTGTTTTATAATGCCGTGTGTTTGCTACATTTTTTATGTGGACAATGCAATATCAATTGACATCTATCAATCTCTTCTTTGTGTGTTTATCATTTATTTCTATAACAAAAATGAGAATTGGTAAGAGTTGCGAAGTTATCCGGCAGACATTATCAAAAACAAACATAAACGAAATAGAAGTTTGTTGACCAAGAATTGAATAATACTATAATATTTAGTAGACAGGACAATCTTTCTTCTTGTTGTTAGATTGTACTTGGGGCGTTTACTGTTAACCTACTTCATTTCAAGTGATAACTTTTCATGGTTATGTGATGGCTGTTATATCAAAGTTAACGTTTCCGAAATGGTCAAAATTTATCGAATTCAACATTGAATATGTTAAAGAAAAAGCATCGTCTTCAATATATCATGGATTTTAATTTGAGTAAATTAAAACTGTGACTCACAAGCAAGAAAAATAGATTTTCTGGCTATGGAAAATTAATGTGAATGACCCAAGGTATCTAAAGCGATTTGTGAAATTTTTGGTAAAAAGTCTCTCGCTGAACATAGCTTTACGGTTAGTTCAATCAAGGCTGATAGCAATCGTTTGAAGATGTTTACTATATTATATACTGTATTAGTTGATACCACTAGACTTAATTGTCACCTTTTTTGTGGCAAACGATAAAAAGTGCATATTTTACGAAATTCTAAAATGTGACCCTGTTTATACGATGCGACTCAGAGGGAGTTTTTTGTTGCCTGGAAAATAATTACATGAACATTTTTTGTCTTCTGATCCTGAAAAGCACCTATTTAAAAAGATCACTATAAATTGTCCCAAAGTATCCAATTGCAAATTAAGTCATTTTTAATCAGATCAGCGTTAAATATGTGAGAGTAAAATGACAATATCTGGAATTTCCTGAATTAAATGATTATTCATTTCGACGTTTCTCCCATACAAGATGTTGAAACATGTAACTATTTCAACTCCTCAACGCTCTTCCTGAAATCCTTTTGTATTAGTCCTTGTTCCAGCTTATTAATCATAGGTTTATGCGTACAAGGTCTACCACGAACCCCACACACGCTAATAAGTGATAATCAATCAATAAGATTCGGACATCAGGCTCACATAGTTCTCTCCATATTTTGATGGCATCTATACATGATCTTCATGCACCTCTTCAGTTCTTTCACATAGTTAGTAATTTCTGTTTAATCTAGCACACAGGCACTGACTACTTACATTATCTGCTGTTGTAACATGCATGTCAAATTAAAAAGCCACAGTTGACTTTGTTTTCCCACAGTAACAGCATGACTGATCATCACCTAAACAAGTTAACTCGGCCCTTTTTTGTGTGTCTTGCCACGTTATTTCAAGTCAATAAATATACCATCAACATTTCTCTACTTTAATTTGAAATCATAACGAAAAGTCTTACATATCTTCAAAAATCTATGTTCAATACGAAAGTTGCAGTAAGCATCTTCAGTCGGTGTAGAATTAGGAGGAGCGGCCAGGTGGGTTACTGATTGCTAGAATCTGCATGGACGCTTGATGCCCCCTTTTAGTGTTAAAAGGATATATTCGGAATACATCTTGATGGCAACCCTGTTATATTCTATACATTCAAACTGCACAGAAGCTGCATTGAAATTTAGTATGATCCACAGGATGATCCAGGCATCAGTTGTTGCACTTTACCCGTTGATAGAAACATATGATCTGCCCCCAGGGATGATAGGATGAAGTGAGAACTATCGAATAATCATAAAAACTCTTTTCGTTGGAACATTAAGTTGAATTCAAATAAATCAATTATATGATACTTTTTGGCTGCAAGGTGCCAATTTTTCAAACCCCTTTCCCTGAGTAGAGAGGTCTTGGCAAAGGAATGAGGGATGTTTTATTTGACGTCTCTCTCGTGGTTGCCCATGCATCAAAGCACCGAAGGTTTCACTTAGGTTCCCCTTATACCTCATCTGCGTGCCTATTTGTTCTACATTACTTTCAGAAACTTTTGGCAACACGGTAATCTTTATATTTCTCAATTTACTTATAAGTGATTAGCCATACCTTCTACTTGGAAATATCCTCTTTGCTTTTGGTCCTGTTCAGTTACTCAGTACTTTTCCAGATTATTTCCTCCCTCCTACGAGATTTTTGTCAACATTAATAACCGATAATCTTTAGAAATTACATCCTTTTAGACATCTGCAAAGAACTCACATATAATGCCGTTCTTCTTCGAATTTTACATCTCCAATTCCCCTCTATTTGTTTCTTTACCTTACATGTTGTATTTCTTTAAATCTTTGTCGTCTTTCATTCCAAATTAATCTATTATTAATAATATTCATCTGCTCTGAAATTGATTTTATATCCAATCCCTCACTATTCTAATTCATCCATTTTTTTTCCTCTTTTTTTAATATAGCCGTTTTTCTTTTCTTTCATTGTCTTCATTTTTCTTCCTTTCTCCTTTCTTCAGAAAAAAGCATCTTAAAAGCAGCGGCTGAAAAGAGAGAATGTATTTCGACTCAATTTTACCGGGATTACATAAACGATTTGAATAGACACAAATCCTTGTGCTGGGTTGGCTAGAAGTATCACAGGCCACAAAATAAGAGAGCCATTACTAAATCCATTTCAAATGGAAGATATCGTGTAATTGGATTAAGAAGTAGATTACCGAAACGAGAGGATTAACGTGAATCCCACAGACGAGGCAGAATTCGTGTGATGTCGCATTGGAAAAAAAATATCGGGGGAAAAGAATGGAAGTATTGCAAGCGGGCAAGAATAATCTGGTTTTGGCTTTCAAGCAAATTAAAAGCTCCATGGAGAAATGATGAGAAGAAGAAGAAAGGGAAAAAAGACCCTTTCATATCTATGCTGGTCATGTAGCAAAGATTTTGCAAGAAACTGCATGTACAGTAACTTGACAAATGTAAATAAACGCCCCGATTCGCAAAGAAGAACTTCAACTCAACCTAGTAAACAATTTGAGATATGGGTGAAGTTTTGAGAAAGATCATTAATATTTTGGGCATTTGGAGTTTTTTTTTCCTGCAAGGGAATTCCCTATCGTCTGCGTTGTTGACACGGCATTCTATGTGATCTATTCTACAAATAGTGCCCTTGAAGAAGACCGTAGATAGATTAACGGCATAAGTGACTAGAACTGGCATGAAAATAGATTCTTGCTCGCCTAGAAATTAGCAAATTTGGTACATGCGAGACTCTATGGCATCTAATCTATCAGATATGATATCTTGTCATGATGCCATAGTCGGCAATCCTGCATTTGAAACGAAAAAGTATTTCTTTATTTATAGAAGTATTCCCGTAAATGGTACCTATTTGATGATTAAAATGGCCCAAATATATTGAATAAGATTCATTTCAGGGGGCTGCTGGTCACTGGGGATCCTTGATATGATGCATTCATTCGTCGTTTGCGTTAGTCCACATCACACTGAGTAGTAATAGCTATCTTACCTAACTGTATCGTTGTTTGCTGAATAAATGTAAACATATAAGTCAAGAGCCTCCAGCACAAACTAAACTTTGACCAAACTGGTTGACTATAATAAACCCCTCAACATATTGATCGTATGTTATTATCTCGATAAGATAATAAGCGCAAAGATGTCGAAAAGTACTTAGATCTTTCTATTCACATTTATTCAGCGAATGAAAATACGATGAGCTGTAATAGTTGTAATTAATTGGTGTGGTGGACTATAACAAAAAATACCGGTTTTCAGGAAATGATTTTATGTTTGTTGGAGCGTTTTGGCAGAGCAAGCTCAACCTTCGAAAATGAGATCTAATTAATCCTAAAAGCCAATGCATCCTCCCGATGATCACTTATGGAACTGAAACACGAAACCTAACCCAGAGACAGGTCCGCAAATTGAGAACTATGCAACTTGCACGTGAGAAAATTAGGTTAAGCGTCACATTGAGAGACAACAAGACAGCAAAGTACATCCGGGAAGAAAAAGAAGTCAAGGACATCATAGAACCCATTAAAAAGCTCAAATGGCAGTGGGCTGGCGATGTGGCACGAATGGCGGACATCCGATGGACATCTCGACTCACGACATGGATCCCCTGAGATCAAATGCAAAACCGAGGCCAGCAGAATATTAGATGGAGAGACGAGCTAAACAAATTCAGAAAGTACTGGCTCTGTGACGCCCAGGATAGAAAAGTGTGGCAAATCCTGAGAAAGGTCTATGTCCAACGACAGATGTTGAAAGATTGGTCATGATGATGAAGAGCGTTTTCCTTTGGCTATATTGCAGGGAGCTACACCTGCTACTTGGCAGGTGTGGCATATCTGGGGGATTGTCAATGTCTACTGATGGACGCGATGATGATGTCGAGCATGATGATCAGCAAATATCGAGGGATATCGTTCCAGCAAATTAGATCTGTAATTTTGAATCTCATGCATCGACAGACCAGCGCTCTACACTTAACCGTCAAGCTATTACCAAAATTCCATCACCTTTGATTGTGGGAAGCTGCCTCAGCTGTTAGTTTATGCATATGAATTTACACGTGTAATCATTGTTGTTCAAGTGACAAACGAATCAAATTTGTAAATTGTCGAACGAAGCCAAAATAGTTAGTGGAAACACTGAAAGAAAAAAAAAGGTTCGAAACAGTGTTGGAATGCCAACCCCCACTTCTACAATCTGCAACTGTTGATCCGTGGAGAGAGGGTATTTCGCATGCCATTCCAATAAACCACAAAGTTTTATTTCTTTTTGCGTTTCATAAACCAAGGAACATATATTTTCATATGGAGATGCCGGAAGCAATTTGAAAATAAGATTCTTTGCGGGAGATAAAAATACGGACACCAACAAAAATTCCCCAACCCTGTAGAATGCGAACTAAATAATCACTAATCTCACTCCTAAATCTATGTTCACGCAAATACTATCAGGATTATTCCAGACCCTCCAACCTCTATATATGTTTCTCTCTTCGGTTATCATTACTGTTCTATCTCATTCTCTCTCTCTCTCTCTCTCTCTCTCTTTCGCTGGGGTCGGCTTGGCCATAGGTCAGTCGGTACCTACGCAGGATCATTTCTGACACTGTTAACCTTCCAGGCAGCCTTCTTTTTTATTGGGATTATTTCCTCTCACAAAATGTGTCCATCGACCAACAAGGATCAGAGTGGCTGCTAAGGTCCTCAAGCCAAGAATCACGCTTTCTTAGGAAACAAATGTGCTTATCTTTCCAAATGGGAAAAAATGTCTTCAGAGCGTCTAGAATCTGAGAGACATAAAAATGATGTATCACTATCTGCCCCAACGTCTTTTCTTGGGACGCACTCAAAACTGCTATCTTGTTACCTCTGACCTTTTCGATCATGGGGAAAATTTTGATTTTTCAAACGCACACGTACTGTTAGAAGTCAGTTTGCCAAGCACACACACATGCGTACGTGGTCACACTCACGTGCGCACACCACTTATATTTCGATTCAGCAAACAAAATTTATTGGCTTGCAATATCCAAATTTGTATGTCTCAGTTGTTCATAAAATGAACAAATTATGACAGTCAATTTTCTTACATTTTCTTGCATCTGAATGACCCACTACTTTGTTTGCTGAATATCGACTGGTTCAAAACTTGCTTCATTGTAGTTGCTTTTATCTAATGAGCAACGTAATGAAGATGCACCACTACTGTCCTCGGGCTGATTTGAACACGCTCTTTTGTATTTACAGCCTCCGATGGAATTTTTTTTGTTCCTTTATTATCTGACAAGGAATATTTTTGTGATAACCCTGGTCAACCCGAACAAACTGGAACGTTGTTTTCTTTATCCCACGTCACTAAATTGTAAGATTATGTAGCTCAAAAATGAAAATAGAATCCCAAATTCGATACTATTTTATGCAAACTCCTTCAACTTCCATGCTGATCGACACTACACGTCCTTCGAAATTTATCAATACTTTTGCTTTGAGAAAGCAAGGCAATGCTAAGTGATTACGTGGTTAGTACTATTACAGGTTTATCAAGATACCAGTTATCAACAATGGGGATAAGTCTCATCATCATTAGTGTCTTAGCATTTTGTCGTTGAACAAAGGCCTTCCCCATGTTTTGCCACACTTTTCTATTGTTTGCGTCACAGAGCCAGTACTTTCTGAATTTGCCTAGTTCATCGCTCTTTGTAGTACTCTGTCTGCCTTAGTCACGCATATAATTTCTGGAGATCCATGTTGTTGGTTGTGATGTCAATCAGTTGTTTGCCATTCTCGAAACATGGCCATCATATTGCCATTTGAGTTTTTTTTTAATGGATTTTATGATGTGTCAGACTTCTGTTTTCTCCCGGATACATTGTGCTGTCTTGTGCTTTCTTCGTGTGAGGTTGAGCATAATTCTTACATAAGCATGTTGCATACTCCTTAGTTCACAGGTCAAACTCTTGGTTAGTTTCCATGTTTCAGCTCCAGAGGTAACTATCAGGAGTTTATGTCAAATTCGAGTGAAATAATTATGATAAAACAATCATATTCTAGAAAGCAGAATGTTACTCTAAGTATGAATATCAATATATATATATATATATATATATATACATATATATATATATGTATATATATATATATATATATATATATATATATATATATATATATATATATATATATATATATATATATATATGAAAAGCCGCCCAACGGATGGAAATTACAGATATTTCTTGCATAGGGTCAAAATAACGGCTTTGACCCAATCAGGAGAAACAACTGTTATCTTGGTACCTTAATTTGATACACCCCGCAACAATGCATATTTCCAGCTAATCAAGGGTCACACACTGATAAACATACTTTTAGTATAATATCTATGGATTGAAATCATCATTTTTAACATATACGCAAATACAAACTGCACCCTCAAACATTTTTCCATTGTTTTGGTTAGTGTATTTTAAAGTAATCTGAATACCATGCATCTGCCTATGATTAGCAACCAAGAAAATGCAGAGGTCAATCATTAGAGAACATTTTTTGACCAGTAAAATGGAAGTTGGATCATTATTATTGGGGTGAGCACCGATGTTGACCCTGCACCGATATCCAAACTAGAATGGTTTGAATATCCAGGCTGAGTTTAGGTTATCCATGAGATCAATGAGTGGGTGAAATATTTATTTTGCATTTACTTTCTTTTTTTTTAAATCCCCTCTAGATTATTTTTGTCGAGGGTATTTACAGTGTTATTTTACGTGCAATTGTCTCCTTAGTTTGCTTTCTCGATCATTTCTTCAGACTTTTACCGGAGAATTTTTTTTTCGTGCAATTATGGTCCAAACCATATTAGTAGTATTCCCTTCAAGGTGACACAATTTTATCTCTACCTCAGCTCAATTTATGAGGTAAAAAGTAACATACATGGTAGGTTATCATGTAAAAATCAGCTGACAACGTTCCAGGCCACGTTCTTATTGACCCACCGTCGTTTATGCACAAAAACATTCATCTCAAAGACCAGCTTGGCTGGAGGAAGGCCCTGAAGATTAAAAATTTGCGAATAGTGTAGGACACGCTCTTAGCACCGAGTAGCAAGAAAGTGAATCGCTGTCTTTAGATAACAGATCTCATTTCCCTACGGATTTATACGGATGCGTGCGAATATAGAAGTATGCAATCATAGATATACGCAGGTATTGCTGTTAGAAAAGCCAAAGCATTGCTCAGGGTGAAGTTCCAAACCGGTTGCCGCATCGGATTTCTAGTTCAGTATCGATAAGCATTTCCGAGCTTAATCAGATCTTGCAGAGACGCATGAGAAAATATCTTTTGGTAAGCACTATTCTTCTTTACTCTCACCTTTATCAACCTTTTTTTTTTCTTTCCTTCTTATTTTTTTCTACCCAGGATCACAAAGACGTATATTCATCTGGTAGATATCGATAAGCCTTGAATCCATATTCCTACTCGGTTTCTTGATACTGGGGAGATCTTCGCTTACGTGATTATCAGGTAAAGTTAACATTGCAGTGCACGTCCAATGTTTCTATTCCAGTCTAAATAGAGAACACTCTGCCAGGTTTTGTTCAGAAGAAACTCAAAGAAGTCCATTGCATATTTTTTATGGTTGCTGTCATCAAATTTAATTTAGTCATTATTGGGCAAAGGGAAACTAAACTGAGAAACGTATACATGTTTTGACTACTATATATTTCGATATATTTTTGACATCCAAATGGTAGTAATAATGATAGTCAAAATGGTTTAAATGGTCGTGTGTTGTATGAAACATTACTATTATTAATGTTCGATTGGCTTATTTCTTATCTCATTTTTGTTGCCAGAAAATTGGTAGTCGTAAAGGTCTAGAATTTTCCGAATTTCTTAGATATAGCACGGATATTATTGATATTTATATTAGTTCATCTTTCATGTTATATTTACTTCGGAAGTAACGTTAATAACAACAGTCTTGGATTAAACATTAGCACAGAGATTATTGATATTTTTACCAGTGTATCTTTCGTGCTATATTTACTTCGAAAGTAGCGTTAATACAAAATAATTTTTTTTTTCATCTTAACTTTGTTGCTTTTTATTGCAGAACTCAGACTGTTTTTTGGATTTCGACGACTGTTAAGCAAGCGAAATGAATAATGAAATTACCCAAAAGCAATACATGACCACGGAATTTCTATCTTCTGGGACTTAACTAACGTGAGCATAATTTTAACGATTAGGTTACAGGTACCAATCTAGAGCTGCTGTACGAATTTTACTCATGCAGATACATTCTTCTTTGTCTGATTTTAATATCTTAGATTAAATTACAGAACGTATGCGTGTGTGTGCATGTGAGAAAGAAAAAGAAATATAGATAGATAGATAGATAGATAAGAAGATAGATAGATAGATAGGGAGGGAGAGAGAGAGAAAACGATTCGTGTTGGAAGGCAATCATTATATTGAATTGAAAAGGACATATGAGAAAATACTTTTGAAAGTTTCAGGCTTTGATATCCATTTCACATTACAGGCATTTACAACGTACGTTCTGCGGTAAGATGCTATTAATAATGAGCAAAACCAAGGCTTGAAAGGCCTTATTTTACTTCGTGATAAGCTATTATCTGGACAGATTATTTGGCATGTTGTCAGTTTATAATTATCTACCAGGAAATGTTTGCTTACAGTATACTTACATCAGAGATTACTCTTTTTATCAGGATGATCATATTATCGGAAAGATTATATCAAAATACACTGTTCTTACAACTTGTGTTTTTTTTTCAGATTTTATTTCAAGAAAAGGGATTGCACAAATATCTGTTTTACAGATTAAACATAAACCTTTAATCTTACATCAATATATTCACTCAGATGAGGTTGGTATTGTTCATTTCTTTCGATCTCTCTCTCTCTCTCTCTCTCTCTGTCTCTCTGTTTCTCTCTCCCCCCTCTCTCTCTCTCTGTTTCTCTCCCTCTCTCTCCCCCCCCCCTCTCTCTCTCTCTCTGTTTAATTTTCCCCCTGTCTATCTCTTTCTGCTCCTCTGTCACTTTCTATCTATTTATCGATTGATATATTGAAAAAAATATAGCAAATTTTTGCTGAGCACGTAAGCTGATATAAAGGCGTAACATTCTATATTCAGTCAGTTAAACAGATAACAGTGAGAGATTTTCTCAACGGAAAACACAAGCACACACACACACACACACACATGCGCATGCACACGTCTATGGATTTGGGGATCTTTTTTATCACTATATTTGGATGGTTAGGACTGGTATTGATGTACTTAATCACAGGATTTTCTTTTCTATATGGTTTATTAACCATGTAGGAAAGAAAATCCATAGGAACTATATTAACATACAATTCTACCAATGAAATAATATTCAACAAAGTTAAAAAAGAGTACATCAAAGCCCTAGATAATAGTGGTTACACCGAAACAAACCTTGATCACGATGAAAAAAAATGATAAATCCAATAGCAAGAAATAGAGAACAAAAAAAAAATAGAACAATCATCTCGTATTCAACCCCATTTAACTTACAAGTAAGAACTAACTCAAGTAAAATATACATTCAATTATCAGAAAAAAACTCCCCGATACCTCCCACTAAAAAAAGTTTTTGTTGTACTAAAATTTTGTTCCTTGCACAACAAATGTCTCAGATATAACATAGTATACTAGACAGAGATATCAACCCAAGAAAACCCCTTAGAATTGAAATATTACATCGTAATATCACACCTTTTAAACTTAGATTAGCCAACCATATATCATCACTTACAAATGAAAAATACAGAAATAGTACATCTTTATCAGCTTATTATTGGGAATTATGCCAAGTGAACTACAAACCAAAGGTAAAATGGAAAATTTTAAGACCAACTAAAACATGACATAATTTAGAAAATCCTTGTAATCTCAGGCAAAATGAGAAATTAGAGGGATTGAATTTTGCTAAAATTACAAAGAAACCCAAAGTACATTTATATAAAAAGAGAACGAAATAACACTGGAATGCAAGAATTGCTCAAATTTCTTATTAACGAATATGATATAAAATAAATAACCATACATTAGTTAATTGAAGGTAATGTAGACAGTCTATTCATATACCCACCATTCCATAAACTTTGAATCCAAACTTCTAATCAACATGATCTACTCTCCCACATGTCCAAGTAACTTAAAAATAATACAATACACTAGAGCAATAAAGGATACCAATATAGGAATAAACCTAATGCCAAATACCAAGGTTAAGATTAAATATCCCTCAGGAAACAATTAAACATCCATTCATAGATAACTCCTATACCTAGTTCACACCCTTTGATATGTAGCTTAGAACCACCAATAAAAGATTCACACTACTAAAAACAATTAATCAAAATGAATAACTCCTCGTACTCATAGTGACACCCACAAAACTCTCACCAAATTCACCAGACATGAATCTGAAAATACAAACAATCATTCACCTGATGAGGCCCAAAGAGAGAAGAGAAACATAAACTTGTTTGTGCAGCGAATCCTCCCCCTATTATGTATTTCCATCTTTACTCTTTAACAACTTGACTTTTGAAGTATAAAATTCGATGTATCAAGCACTCTATGAAATAAATCCATCAAATATCAGACTTTGCTTTATTTTATGCAATATTGCTGACGTGTTCTGTACTATATATATATATATATATATATATATATATATATATATATATATATATATATATATATATATATATATATATATATATATTTGCATGTGCGTATGTATACGTAAGTTTAAAGCTTGTTAATGGAAGAAAAAAAATTACTGCACACAACAAATATTCATTTTTCAGAATAATCTTCTGCCTTGTCAATTTATTAAACCCAATGCTTAAGCAATAAGCGAATAGATCAGATATTATACAATGAAAATCTTTAATCAATATTCTCTTAGAAATTATGTCAGGGTATCAAAACCACCCTCGAACATATGAGGTCCTTCAAGAATTAATTTAGCATCCTTGATTCTGAAGCAATATTCAAATATCGAGAGCACGGTTCAAAGTCTTTAATATCATGATGAGTAATCAGTCGAACACGTTGTCATCAGCTCAACACGATCTTTCAGAATTGGGCGAGACGATTGCAACTATTTTCTTTTATCAGGAACGAGTGATGTGCACAAGTTTGTGCAGGGTAAATTTACCGATTTCTTCAACAAAATATCAGGGCAATAGAAGATCACAATATATTTCAAGGCAGTCTCCTTTATCTACAGGATCCACACTTTGCGATTACAATTTGGTGAGTTCATGAAAATACTTTCAGTATATCAACACTTTTAAAAGTAGGAAAACTATTAGTTCAGCAATACCAAACATTGTTTTGGTAAATCTCAGATTTTTTCGAAATGGAACAAAATAATTAGTTTTATATTTGTCTTTTCTCATCGCTTATAATTATTATTATTGTGTTGACAACTGAACATTTTTTGTGAATTTGTACAAATTTCTGTTCACTACCGAAAGATGCCAATCTATTCTGCGAACAAACTCAGGAGATAATGAAATTAAACTATGAATTAAGATCATAACTAAAGGGGAGATGGTGTTTGATCAACACTGCTGAGGGCTGTGTTGTTATAACTGGTATACTTACATGGTAAACAACAGATGATTTCAGCAATTTCGCACATGATACCATAATGTTATATTCTATGTAAAACATAAAAGAACAACTCATGAAAAAAGTATTCGAATTGCAACAGCACAAATTGGGGAATAATTTACTGAAAAGACATAGTTTTTCGAGAAAATTTTGTTTTTGGTGTATTCACTATTTGAAGCTGTACAGATGTCTTGACCCTCTCTCTCTTTTTCTCTCTGTTTATCTCTCTCTTTATCTCTTCCTCTCCTTCAATTTATCAATATACATATTTATACACACACGCTCACACACACACACACACACACACACACAAACACACACATATATGTAAGGGATTATATATCTATCTAACTATCTATCTATCTATCTATCTATCTATATATATATATATATAATCCCTTACATTCCTATGTATGTTAAATGTGAAATAAACATTCCTAATGACAAAAACTGCATCATTATTACGGGATGGAGACTTGCGCCATCATTTGGGTAGATTGCCGTGAGAAAAATGGATAAATTAGATGGATTGGAAATCCAATAGTGTCCAATTCTTTTGCAAAATTTGACATTTCCAAATCTGGAATTTTTGTACGATCTCAAAAAGCATCTTTTCTCTTCCAAAATACCCGTCTCCAAAGTTTATGTGCACGACGATCAAGATAGAAAAATGCAGAGGTTGAGAAGTACGCTGCTACTTATACGAAGGATAAGATATATCCATGAAGTCATCAAAAGAAGAGATAAAGTGAAGAATCACAATAAGTTTTCTAGCTTTTGGTAAAGCAAACTTGACTTTTGAGAACAAAAAAAAATACCTGTCCTACAAAGAATGGTATACTATCAACGTATCTAGTCGATAGTCACATATAGAGCTTGGAGATGAAACCTGACGAAAACATTGACCCTCAAACTGGTAACCACGTAACGTGCACATGAGAAAATCATGCTTTTCAAATCATGGAAGAATCATAAGACGGAAGTATACATTAAAGAAAAGACGAGAGCACAGGATATGATTGGAAGTGTAGCAAAATTCATATGTCAATGGGTTGGACATATAATGAGAATGGTAGATAACCGATGGTAGCACAGCTGATAACGTAGATCCAGGTACAAGACTGTTGCCGACTGAGAGTAAGACGACATAACTAGCTAGATAAATTCAGAAAGCACAGGCTGCGTGATGCCCATGATGGAGACGTCCGGCGAATCTTGGGTTACGTCTATGTCCAACGACGAATGTTGATGGACACATTGATGATGATGATAATGATGAATGATACCATGTCCCCACTCAAAAAAGGTCAGAAAGTAGTCCGTAGGCAGGCCTCTCAGCTGAAAGTGGTTACAAAAACTATCATGCATATTTTCATAATGAAGCAGGTTTCAAAAACCAAATGGCCAAAAACCTACCCAGATGCCCCAGTAGTATATTATAGCATGGACCCATTAAACCATCCCATAAAATTTTGTGCTGTAAGATGGACACCGTCAGAATTCATATATATATATATATATATATATATATATATATATGGGGGGGTGGACGTGCGTGTGTGTGTGTGTGCGAGTGTATGAGAGAGAGATTGGGAAAGGGAGAGAGAGAATATATGCATAATATCATAGGAAGTTTAAGCTTGATTTTCAAGCAGATTTTGAACAAAATATTTCATTCCTATGAATTGATTGCAAAATTATTCGATTATTAGCTTATTTTTATCAGTATTTCTGTAGCATCATGCCTTCCATCGATAAAAATGTTGTATTCAATCGTAAAGGAACAGTTCTCATTTTGACTCGATTAATTCTTTGTAGAATATTCCCAGGTATAAATTTGTTGGAACAGCTGACCAAACATACTGTTCCATGGATCAAAACGATATCAGTATGAAGGTTTTATATCAGGACAATGTACAGCATGATAAAATACCATGAAATTTTTCTGCTCTCTTTTTTTTATTTCAAGCGAAGCAATTGTACAGTGTAGCTTTTTCGTTGCAATTTGTAATACTGGTTTTAAATAAATAAAAAAAAATTTAATATCATCATTCTCACAGAGTATTGACCATCCGGTTGATTCTGTTGAGTTGAAGGCAGTTCTGGATCTAGCAACTGTTTGGCTACTCTCCTGATCAGTGTTTATTCCATTGCCAGAGACCATCTTGTTCGGAGTGTATTTTTCCCTGTAGAGTAAAAACAGAAAGGCAGGTTTTTAACTGCAGACTAATACCCCTTCCTGGTTGTATGCTGAAATCATTTCCCTTGCATCAGAATTTCCCTTGAGGCATGTAAACGACGTAGTATATTTGGCTGATTGCTCAAACTATAAAAAATTGAATCCCCAAAAGTAACAACAAATGTCTCTGTTAGTTCTTGCTTCTATCTACGATATATATACATGTGTGTGTGTGCATGAGTGGCTATATACATATATATATATATATATATATATATATATATATATATATATATATATATATGAAATAAAATCTCATTTGAAAAACTCACCGACACCCTGAAATGCCTCTGATATAAATAACGTGAATAAACATTAATACTTCAAAATTTCATATATGTATATGTATATATATATATATATATATATATATATATATATATATATATATATATATATATATATAGCAGAGACTGCTGTAGTTATCATGCACATAAAAATGACGTAATAAAGACAATATAACATTGATACCGTTGAAAATTGAAATATTAATATACCGACATCATCAGCAGCCATTTATGGCCTTCCCTATCTCCTTCCATCACGACCACAGCTGCTCTAAACAGGGCAGAAATATGAGCGTGTTTGCGTAACGAATCCTTGCACCATTATATCTGAAGGTTTATTTTTTAATCAACTTAATGCTTCAAATTGTATGTATGGTGCATCTAATGAAATGAAAATGAAATAAACTCATCATACATCAGATATTATATACTTCTATATTATATTGCATCCCTGATTTGCATCGAGTATATATATATATATATATATATATATATATATATATATATATATATATATATATATATATATATATATATATATATAGTGGATGTGGAGAGCACGACTAGACTTTTGATGAGACTAGCTGCCACTCAGTCTCCAACGATGGTCATCGGATATACTGATTCCCAGCAACAAGGAATTGTTTATCATCGATGCAAAGTATTGTTACACATTACATTAAAACGTGGTCAAAACATCACTTACCAAATATATACAACTGCCTTCCCGAAATTTGATAAAAGTATTCGAAAAACACTTATATTCATATCGATCGATCGATATCAGTTTATTCCTGTCCATCTATACACCTACAAACCAACCCTTCATACACGCATACACACGCGCCCGTGTATATGTGTGTGTCTATATATATATATATATATATATATATATTGTTTGAGGCGGAATTAAAGATAGATATTATAGTGCCGTTTCATCTATGTTACATTGCATATTCAAACAGAGAAAAGTATCTAACTTGATTTCAAATCTAAACGTTTGGACTTTGTGAACCATTGTGCTATTGTTACGTGCAAATAACAAACTTCTAAAGTTTATAAATATCTTCGTTTCTTGCTCAAGCCAAGAACTCGAGTCAGACAAATACAATAAAAACTCAAGCACGCACAAACGATACTCAAGAACAGGACCAGAGCCAAATTACTATTGACGAGAGTCCACTCTTTGAGGAAAATTATCTCTTTTTTTTTTTCCATTTAGGGGCTTCGCAGTAGACTTTTATTTGCTTCGTGCCCGAGGAACAAAAAGTACCACACCACAAATAAATATTTCTTCAAATTTGCTTCCAGACATTTCGTTCGTCTACAAAAGAATAAAAAAACATGAAAAGTGTTTTAGTATGCATTTCATGAAACCCCACTAAAAATTTGACCTCAGCCACTCTTGGAAAGCTGAGATAATTTTGCGTATGTTAAGATTCTCTGGAGCCAGTGGATTTGAGGATACTTTGTTCTGGGTCTTTTTTTTTTTTTTTTTCTTTGCTACATCTTTAAAATTCATTACTTTTTGAATACCCTGACCGTGCAAACTTATTATCAAGATCAAAATAATATAAAGACTTTTTATATGTGCGAGTATGTGTGTGTGCTATTTTTTATTTTTGTTTTCTGTATGAGATCATCATCATCATCATCATCATCATCATCATCATCATCATCATTGTTTCAACGTCCGTCCTTGGATATAGACTTGCCCCATGATTCGCCACAATTCTCTTTTCATGGGCGTCGTTGAGCCAGTATTTCCTGAAATCATGTAGTTCATCCCTCTATCTTGTGTTCTCTGGCCCTCTGTTTCTCATGTGATCTCTGGTGATGATTTAATCATGTCCGAAATGTACCATAAGTTACAGTCTTCTGCTGATCTTGCAACTACATGTGCAGGTAAAGTAGATCAGAGGGCTGTACCCATTCACTAACTTTTTTTTCCAGCATATATCATGGCGTTTTGTCTAGATGTCCGACGTTGGCACAGAAATGAAAATGACATAGATTTATGCCTTTCCCCTGTGACATTATTGATATGATTAACGACTTCAAGTAGAATTTGAACACGGTTAAATATAACCATCATTTGACTTATACTTCCAGACGTATACGGATATGTTTTAAGTACATTTTGTAACAACAATTATAAACAGTTCTTCTATGAGAGAGAAGACTCCTGTACAAATGGGAAGAAAAAAAAACCAACGTCCATAGAATTGAAATATAGAAAAAATTGAGTTGGATTTTTTTTCTTTCGCCGAAAAAAGACCTAAAATGCTCTTTTTTCAATTTTTTTCTTCTTTAGAACCGTACATGAAAAAAACCCAGCACTAACCCTAACCCCTAACTTCTACCTTGACTATTCCAAGGGAAAAGGGAAAAACAGGCCTATTATATGTTCAATATTCCACTTGCTTCGTCCTTGTTGTCTTATCTGTTTTAATATATATGTATTTTTTTATAACAGCTAGCCTCGGTGGATAAAAAATTTCCATTCTATCGCTAATTCAAGTCAATATCCCTAATTTTGATTTGGTGACTCGGTTATTCCTGTCGGTACTGTTTTAAAATGATATCAGCATAATTGAAAACCTTCGTCGTCTTGAGTTTTAATAAATTTTGCACAGATCTGCAACAATCTCCATCTTGTATTTCTTCTTTGCAATAAGGCTTCGGTGCATACGTTTTCGTTCAAGTAAGAGGCTAAATTTCCCTAAAGGATAATGAGGACAACACAAAGTAAAGAGATATTGGAATCGATAAAATAAATATTTGGATGTTTGAACTGATTACAAGATGTTATTAGTATAAGCTGAATGATCTCCAAGGTGCATTCAACATTCTTTATTATATCCATACCTGTCCTTACAAAAACATTCTCTATGAGATATTCCTTTCCAAAATTTGTGAAAAAAGAAATAGATTGACTAGATTTGGATTATCCCAATGTTCTTCGTTTAACATTCGTATCATTCTGAGGCTTTCATCTATAGCAATATTGGCCTTTTGAATCAGAATGGAATTATCCATAGATACAGAGGCAATATCGAGGATTAATAGCCAGTGTGATGCTTATTCTAAAGAGATGGAAATCTCATAAATGAATAGCTAAGATCAAATGGAACCAATAACCTTATTAACGGCTCAAGGAAAGATCCTGAGACACGCTATTCTAAAAGGAAATATGAAAAGTATAGTAATAAAGTACATGTAGTATACAAAAAATGAGTTAACAAGTTCTAAAAAAATACAATTAGATTGATTCAAAACAGCTACACAGAAACTGTTGAAAGGTAATAACAATATCGGATGAATAGAACAAAATATTACTTTGCAAGACTCAACAAGGCCTGACTCAAGGCTGTAAGTTTTGGCATTCGAATCAAGGTGAATGTCAGGATTTGGAATCATTATATCAAACGCATGCAGAAACTATGTATTTGGATGATGGGCGCCACAGAATCTTCCTATCACCATCCCTCTGCTTTATATAGCCTTGTGATGTACTAAAATAATCTTAACAAATAATTACAGCATTGAATGTACAGCACTAAATTGTAGAAGCCTACATCTTGATAAGAAGAAATGTTGGTTGCAGTGATTTCCTATTTGCTACTGATGTCAGGTGTAGTTTATAGAGCCCTGTATTCCTCAACGAAGGTGATTGTTCTCTTTACGCAGTATTAGCACATCATAATCTCCCTTTCCAAATTTTCATCCATATTTGACACTGTCTTGTTTTAAGCTGAGATTAGTGAATAACGATACAAAAACACCGATTGATCAATCCGGTGGTATATTGCTCCTGTATTACATTTTCAAAACTAATAGAATCATAGCAAGAAATCCTGAATGCAATTTGCAAAAAGCTCTCAGTATTGGTACATTTTCTGTATAATCTTTCCCAAGTGAATACTGAAGCTTAACAAAGACAGAGACCAGAGTATTAAGATCTGATGTTGGTTGCTAAACCATAAAAAGGCCATATCAGAGCAAATATGGTAAACAAGAGGAACACTCTACCTCTTCTGACATTGTCAAAATAACAAGTATAGAAACAAGGATGAAAAGCCATTAAGTGGGAAAGAATCCCACAGAGGACTTTGTAAAAAATGAAACAAAATGGAGCCCATGTTGACTTGTTAATACTCTATGGAAGCCTGTATTTGGAAAAATCATGTTTTCGGTGTTAATGGTTGACAAACCAGGCTTTTTTAACGTATATATACTTGCAAGATCATAGATTTAGAGATCACAAGTTAAATGTATACAAAGAGAGCTGAAAAAAAGATATCAGAAGATACCCTTCGAAGACCCGAGTCACTGATCGGTGGAACAATCTTACATAGATCATAATGTGGGCACCGCGCCTGACTGCATTCAAAATTTGCCAAATCAAACAGTGGAAGTGAAAAGTGATTATTTATGACCTTGATGTACATCTCTATGCAATATAATTTGATTGTCTAACAAGATACGAAGTGGTCAACATACGTTAGAGTCTGGCACAAGGGGCTATAACTGAGGCCATATCCCACAATTATTATTATTATTATTATTATTATTATGATTATTATTATTATTATTATTTGGAATCTCACACCAGTTGCCTGGTGGTAACCGCTGGAGTTTGAGTGACAGCAAGTCTCCTCAAGTCTCCAGCCCACCTCTCCTAGTACTCATAGGTCGCGGTAATTCTGCGATTTACAGTTTCACACCGGTTGCCCAGTGGTTATCGCTGAAGGCTGAGTGACAATAAGTCTCCTCAGGTCTTCAGCTAACGTCTCCTCTCTCTTTCGCATATCATGACAGGGCTACAATTCGCTGCAGTACTTATATCTCTAGTACCTTCCTCAGTATCCGTGCAGTTCCCAGTAGTGCTGTGGTTTGTACGGTCTCTATCCTTCCCCTAATCCCGATCTCCTCCAGTCTCTCCCTCAGCGTTTTGGGGACAGTTCCTAGTGCGCTCACTATGACCGGTACTATCCTGGTTTTCATGTTCCACATCTTCCTTAACTCCCTTGCTAGGTCCTGGTATTTTTCCCGTTTTTCACCCTCCTTCTTTTTTTACTCTATAGTCTGCAGGCACAGCAACGTCTACTATTTGGCAGGCCTTCCTTTTTTTGTCTACTATTACTAAGTCTGGTCTTCTTGCCTGGATGAGGTGGTCAGTTTGGATGTCAAAGTCCCAGAGTAGTTTGTGTTTGTCATTCTCCAAAACTGCCTCTGGCTTGTGCTGATACCACTTTTCCACATGGTTGAATCCCATTTGTTTGCTTAGTTCCCAGTGTATCATCGTTGCTACTCTATCGTATCTATGCTTATACTCCTTCCAGGCGAGCTGGATACATTCACTAGTTATGTGGTTTACTGTCTCATCTCTTTCACTGCACATGCAGCATTTGCTGTTTGTCTGTGTTCTGTCGATTTTTGTTTTTATATAGTTTGTCTTTATGCTTTTGTTTTGGGCTGCCATGATGAACAATTCCGTTTCTCTCTTAAAGTTCCCTTTTCGTAACCACGTCCATGATCTGTTGTCTGCTACATCTTGTATCTGTCTTTTGAAATCTCTGTACAATTTTTTTCTTTTCTCACTTCCCTTTTCTTGTTTGCTGTGCTGTTTCATTTTTTCTACTTTGTTGTTTGTCGCGCTGTTTTGTGCACTCTTTATTATGTCTTCACTGTTTGCTTGCACGTACTTTTCTAGATCTGTTTTAGCCCTCTGGTCACAGTCCTTTATGCCAATGAACCCCCTGACACCTTCTTTTCTTTTAACGTATAGTCTATCAGTTTCATCTCTGGGGTGTAAAGCTTCATGCATAGTCCTTGTTCGTCTGTCCATTGATTGGAGTTCTTCCTTAGTCCATTCTAGGAATGGTCCTATGTATGACACATAGAACAATTAAAAGTGGGGACAGCGAGTCTCCCTGGAAGATTCCCTGTCTTAAATTTACCTCTGCTAAATGTTCTCCTGTGGTTGTTAAGTCTACTTTCCAGTTTTTCATAGAGTTTTCGATTAGTCTCGACACTGGTTCGTTCATCTTGAACATTCTGAGGCATTCAAGTATCCAGTTATGTGGAATCATGTCTTACGCTTTTTTATAGTCTATCCATCCTATAGTAATATTCTTTTCTCTTTTTCTAACTTCTTTTAAGATCAACTGGTCGATGTAAAGTAAGTCATTTGCTCCCTTGGTTCCTTTCCTACAACCTTTCTGTTCTTCTGGTAGTATTCCCCTTCTTTCCTTTGATATATTCATTATCTCTGCTATTTGTCCGATCAGGATTTTTCACATGAGTGGTAAGCACGTGATTGGTCTATATTGCTTGCCATGTCCCCTTTTTCATGGTCTTAAAACTAAAGATAGTGTTTTGAATTGGCAGTGGTCATTTCAAAGTCAAAAAGTTCAAAATCAGTCAAAATCAGAACAGAAACCATTTCAGATGCCAAAAGTTATCAGAGCAACCCCCCCCCCAAAAAATATTGAAAATAAGAGAATTAATCAACAGTATCAAAAATGATCCTTTGCCAAAAAATCAGTGCTGAGGCCATCTCGTTATTACAATTATTAGTAGTAGTAGTAGTAGTAGTAGTAGTAGTAGTAGTAGTAGTAGTTGTAGTAGTAGTGTCATATTGAAGAAATGCCCCGTTGAGTGCCGTATTATATAAAGCCGAATCACTGTGACACTCGTTTTCAAATATTATCCTAACATTATGATAAACCTCTGGGATTATTGATGAATAATAAAATGACAGCATCATAAATACTTTCCGAAATAACTGTGTGCCTTGCACTCTGCTAAAGAGCCATATACACATGCGCAATAATCCATAATGAATCGATGTACATCGACATTTAGTGATATCTCAGCAGCTCTAAAAGTACCTACCAGATGAGATACACAACAGTAATCTTTTTGAGGCTCCAAACGACATCGTATATTTCAGAATATTGAAAATGACGCTGGTAAGATGCTCTCCAGTGAGGCGTACATGTTTTAGGGACATGGTATCTATGTTATGTGAGACTGCCTAAGTATGGCACGGTTCCGATTGGCCCTGCTGAACGCAAGGTTTAAGTATGTATTTAAAGTACTAACAAGGTACCACTGTACTTGGCTTATGTCATATATTCAGCAACGCAGCCCAACTAAAGTACAAGCTGTAAATGCTATAAACGGACATCCAACTGAAACCCCAGTTTCACACGTAATTGAATGTAGGCAATACACGTAAAGCAAAGACGTGACTTGAACACGCAGCATGATCACATTGATTTCACCGTGAAACGCATAGAAGGCAACGAACAAGTTTCTAAAAAATCCTCCCTGCTCAGGTTCTTTTTCCTTGCCTTCTCGTAAAGTCAGAGGTGCTCACATGGAATTGAATTAAAAAGAAATATCTCCCAACCATAACCCAAGCAAATTGAGTTGAATTTTGTGCATCCAACCACTGACCCTTGAAGATAATTTGGGTATCTGTACATTTTTTGCATTAATATCAAGTACTATATTTGGTGCTGTGTTTAACCCTTTCTGTAACTGGTGACAAGTTATATTATATCATTTTAGTCAGGCCCTATGACAATTAGACTGATATATTGTATGGGAATTTTAGGTTCTGTCTTTGTTTTTTTATGTGTGCTCAAAAGCTAACGACTGACACAGATGAGCAACACTTTTTATGTTTTATTTGATTTCTTATTAAAAACAAAGTTTCAAAGATCTTGTCATGCCTTTTTTCACGGAAATAATGATAATAACATCTTGATACTCACAAATATATATTTTTCTATACATTCTCTTAAACATTATTTCAGATGTTTTCCGGCAGGAATTACATCTATATAATCTGGAATGTAGATGTTTCCAGATGTTCTGTATCTCTATATTAGATGTTTCCCTATGGGAAAAAGCCAGTGATGTCAGAAATAGAATTTATTCCAACCATATTAATTCTTCCAAATATTTTTTCCCATATAAATTGAAATTTCGATGCAACGATTATTCAATGATGGACTGTGAGGGTGAGTTTGATGGATTTTTCCAATTTGTTTTTGCTTTTCTATTAATCACCGAAAATTTTCATCTTTGAAGCTATTTTGAAAGATATTCGGTTACTTAGAGTTTACCCAGAGACAGATTATATCAGAATTTTTCAAATTACATATTGGTTATGACGATAAAATTGTATTTTATAGAAGTTTGTGGCTTTTCCCAGGTGCTGAATTCTCGATGAGAAGCTTAAAGCATGCGAATCATGCTGTTTTTGAAACTTTGAAAAATTTGTTTGGATATATCATATTTACATTATTGAAATGAGTTTTAAAAAATGTTATTCTATCTGAAGTGCAAATTCAAAGTTTTTTTTCTACAAAAAGTCATTTTGATAAAAACGTTTTTATAGAGATTTTATCGATGATAGGCTTCGTTAGTTAATCGTTTTGAAAGAGATTTGTTTAGATAAAAAGTTGCTCTAATGAGATGTCGATCGGTAAATTGTTGAACAAAAAATCGTACCACCTTTTGAGTTAATAATATTACCGTCACGAGGTTTCGTGAAGTATTGGTGCCTATGTTCAGGTCCATAAACAGACAAAACAGTATGAGCAAGAGTGCTGGAATAAACAAAAAAAAGACACGTACTCGTATGAAGAGGGATAGAATATTTTGCTTCCTTTGATGGCTGCGGTGATTCAATATTGACCATCTAATCAAATTCAATAATTGATAAACCTCTATTGTTAATCTCTTGGACAAAAACTGACTTTTTTCATTTTTTTTTTTTTTTGCAAAAACTAGAAAAGACAGGGAAACTTTTTTCTTCAAATATCAATCATTTTATTTAAACAGTGTTGATTTATAAGTGAAAATTTGGTCGCATACCTACGAGTACCATGTTTTATAAATTAAATGATATAGACCTATATAAGTGTTTCATCTTTTTTGTATAAAGAAATTTGAGAAGTGTAAACAAAAAATAAATGAACATTTCAATGGAGTCGATTCAATAGAAGTTCGTTTTGATGGAAAGTTGTTTCAATGAAATATCGTTTCGATAAATGATAACTCTTCAAATGAAAAGTCATCCCGATGAAACATCATTTGATGAAATGTTGTTCGATGAAAAGTCGTGGCACGAGCTCAAGATGTATCAAACCAAGTTTAGACAAAATGATAAAAAAAATAACAAATATATTTTGCAACATCTTTCTTAGTGGGCGAGTTTCCTTTGTCTTAAAAATCATAATAAATCAATTTCTTTCGCAGGCTTTCATTCTTTTTTTATTCATTTCATTCCTTTTTTTTCTTAATTGCTTTCTTTCTATCCACTCATTCTTTTTCTCTTCTTTTTTATTCCATTTCAAACATTTGTTTCTCCTTCATTCTTTCTTTCTCTTCATTTTTGTTACATCGTTTTTTTTTCTTTGTTATTTTTTTGCCCATTTCCCAGTTTTTTTCATTCTTTATAAATCAACAAGCAGACCACGCTAATGATGACGCTTATAGTTCTTAAGGAAGCTCAATATATTATGGACCAAGCTTCGTTTAGTTTTGCGAAAGGAGAATATTTCATAGGGCCTGTTATTGGACATAGGCTTCCACAAAATTAGAGATAGACACAGTGGTCATAACCTGCCACACAGGTCCATGACGTGTGTGCAGGAAGGAAAGATGGTTTCATTCCATTCCAAAGGGCATTAGACGGACTCACAACTCATCCCACGGATACTAGTTTCCATGCTGACAACAGCTTGGTCACTCCTAATGAAGGAGATTGCAGAACCAAATATTCCTGTGGTAAGATTTGCCAAAATTGTATTGTAGTATTCAAAATTTTGTTTTCATCTAAGTTCTATCACGGGTTACCTACGCTGGGGAAACGCAACAATCGCAGCCACCACACAAATCAATGCGTGCAATAGGACTGCATGCTATGTTTTCAGTTATCCTTAGTTTAGTCTCTTTCCATCGATCTTTTTTTCCCCGGAAAATCAGATTGGCTACCGATAAAGAAAGGTGACTACTCGTCCAAGATCCAAATTAATACATTTATTACATTCCCGGGCACGAACAGATGGTGATAGATATCAATCCGATCTCCGATCATCATTATCCTGTTTCAAAACCTCATTGCTTTATCCCTTCAAACATCCAGCTGATCTCTCCCTTTCTTTCCTTTTCAATTTTTCCTCCTTTCTTTCTTTCTTTCTTGCTTTCTTTCTTTCTTTCTTTCTTTCGTTCTTTCTTTCTTCTTTTCCCCCTTTCTTCCTTTCTTTCTTTCTTTCTTTCTTTCCTTCTTTGTTTTCCCTTTCTTTCTATCTTTCTTTCTCACTTTATTTCTTTCTTTCTTTCCCTCTCTCTACATTTCTTACTCTCTTTCTTTCTTTCTGTCTTCCTTTCTTTCTCTTTCACACATTCATCCTTTTTTCGTATTATTATCCATGCTTCAAACGTCTTTCTTTCCTGTCCTCCCTCTGTATTTGAGTTTCACCTGATCTTTCTCTTCGTTTGTGGTCATCAATTCTTTTTTTTTCTCCTTCCTCTCAATCCTGTACGTTCTATCTTGTTTCCTTCTTTTACTTTCTCCTTCCTTTTTGTATGTCAGCTGTTTTTTTCTTTCTTTCTTTTTTACATCCGTGTTTCACCTGATCAGTCCTTGTTCGTATTCACTGATTTTTTCTCTCTGTTGTTATTTTTCCCTATTTTTTCTCCCTCTCTTCCCCCATTCTTTCCTTCATTTCACTCCACCTTCTTTCTTCTTCTCTATTTCTGTTCATTCATTTCACTTTTCCTTTTGATTTCGTTGTTCCGCTGCAATGTCATTAACAACCTGATGCTGACCACCTTCACAGATCCAGCAGGTCTTGTAATAATGAAATGCACAGGAGATAACACGGAGATGGCGGCAAGATCCGATCATGTCAAAAAGAAGAAGAAATAAAATAAATAACTCTGAAATCGTATCATTTGTAAGAAAAGGAGAAGATGGAGTCAGCAAAGACGAAACACTCTGCAAATAACATGTTTATTTGGGATCGGCACTCATCTGCCAAATGAAAAAGTTCTCAAAGTTTTGGTCGGCGCAACTCCAATCATTGGTAAAACTAAGGAAAATTGAAAGCTTGGTATCGATTTCAAATACGTCAGTGAAAACTATCCCCTTCACGACAACTCACTGAATATTCGTTCTAAGCAATAGAATTTGAATTACAACACGCAATTCAAAATCTTCCGCAACTTCCCATTCACCAGAGATAGTGCTTAAAATCACACCGCAGGCCAGTCTGCTCATGGGATTTCCCCCTTCGTCTGCACACTCACAGCTAATTTATTTACTGTACATAGCTTAGTACAGCGATGATCCGAATGGTTGGAATAGAGGTAGAAAATTACGTTGCCCCAAAGTCTAGATTAGGAAAGTTTGACTAACTGCCTCGAAACCAGCTTTCATAATCATAGCTACACAACTACCGCATCTACTCAAATATAAGTCATTGCAGTAAACATGTCATATTCACTTTCTGTGAATCATCTTTTCATTTCGGCCTTTGAACTGTCTCCATAAGAAGCCACAAAAGCAAATAGAAACAGGTCTGGGTTGCCATAAAATTCCACCAGCCAAACATGTGTGGGCAGCATATCGTGCTAGGGGAGATCAAATAAATGAAATGGAAAAAAATTATCAGCGAATAAGTTACTTTGCTTTACTTTGCTGCATTTTGTTGGGCAGGGGTCACTACAAAAGTCTGAATTTCAAAAAGGCAAGTGTAAATACTGCCAGACACTAGTCAAAGAACCAATATTGCATAAACCTCCATTGCAATTGGTACCTCAAACGAAAAATCTCTGTTGGGAGAATTTCGAGGGAAAACGTTTTTCTGTACGTGATAAGAATTTATTGTTAGAACTCCCAGATGCCTAGTTCCGTCAGCGCAGCATGCATGCGTGATACATACATAAATAGCCAGCCCACCAACTAATTAGCAAGCCAGCCAGACCAACTCCCAAACTGAAAAAACCTATGTTGATAGTTTTTGTGATCGTTTCTGTTAATTTTCAAAATAAGATATTGGTTGTGAGTTCAAGTACTGTTGAAATCTCAAATTTCAACTCAACTACAAGCTGTTCAGTTTAGTGATCAGAGGGGTGTTGCCTTAAAATGTAGTGATACAGGCAATAATCAGATGAAGAGAAAGATATGGGATGAGAATTCAAGTGTCACAGAAGAATATTTCTTTATTTTTTACTTCAAAGTGCTTACTTGAACCATCGAAGGTATGGAAAAACACAATAGCAAGAAGAAGAAAACTAGTTAAGAATTGTTACAAAATCTTTAATATACGACTCGGGACTACCAAAGACTGTTCAAAGCAATGCCTGAGCGAAATAAGTATGGAATTAACGAGTTTTTACACCGTTTCTATGGGTGGCTGTATTCCCCTTCCAACCGTGGTAAAAACACTTTCCTTGTATTGTAAGAGAATTCCATCAGTAACAATGAGTAATTGTTCGCAATAAAAGGCATTTCATGACAAGTGCAGGTGTTTATATTCCAAAGAAATCTCTGGCAAAAAGCAGTCCTCTACCAAGTATGAAAGAGAAAAAGAGAAAGAAAGAGACGGACAGACTGACAGACAGAGAAATAGAGAAAATGTATGTTTCTGAGGGAGATAAAGGGGGAGAGGGATTAAGATGGCTCCAATTTAAAGGATTGTTCATTTATAGTTGCTAAATAATCAAGCCATAGGTGTTTTATTTATCAAATGATATCTATGATTTGTAATCAGAGCATAACTACACCTTTTCGTTGTGATCATGATAATAGAATTGCTTTTAATTTTGCCTCTGAGCAGGATTCAAAGCAAGAGCGAGAATTTCATCTTAACGAGGAAATAATGATGCGTTTCATTTTTTTTTTTTTAATCATTCTTCAGTAAGTTGCAATTGAGTCGTTTCAGTCTGAATTTACCTACAAAAGGTTGGGGAGGAGTCAGCTAAACGTTCCCTTATCTTTCAATGCTGTTTATTTTCCTACTGCAATGAATCAAATGTGCACGAGAAATGTATCTGGATGATACGTATTGTAAGCGCTGTGATGGATCGTTTTCATCAGAAAAAAGGCCGGTTTTAACATCAAATGATTGTGTCATTGCATGATGCTGAATCGAAAACAACCTGGAATTATTTGAAACAATTTCACCTCGAGAAAATACTGTGAATCCTCAATCAATAGTCCTACAAGTCTCTTTCATACACATTGAAAAACATTTCTTTTAATCTTCAAAAAAATATGTACATACATACGTGCATTCATACATACATACATACGGATAGGCCAAAATAGATAGATAGATAGATAGATAGATAGATAGATAGATAGATAGATAGATAGATTTGCCAAAATAGTTAGAGAAATATATGAATATATATGTGTGTGTGTATATATATATATATATAGATAGATAGATAGATAGATAGATAGATATATAGATAGATAGATAGATAGATAGATAGATAGGGATTTAAACAAAAAAAGACAAGTGATTTTGATCAAAGTTTCTCTATCGGCATCGTTATGCTTCAAACTTTCCCTCACCAATAAATATTTGCATAATTATCCATTTGGGGGGTTTTCAAAATATTTCAATTAACGTTAGGATTTTAGATACTTTAAAGAAGGTGAATGCAATAAAAGAAATAGAAATATAGAAAAAACTGACACCCGAAAAATCCATTTTAATCGGATCCAATGAAGTGTCCCAACCCAAATAGCCATTATTCATTCCTTTGTTAGTACCCTGGGATATTCAAATGCTGTTCAAACACCCCATATGGAATAAAATTTCTCAGTCGAACAACATCTTAGTTTCTTCTTTTGCTCATGACTTGCCCTCCAGATATACTGATCATATTACCATATATTCTGGAAGAATCACCTTGCACCCTAACACTCAAAAGTCATGAGGAGTAGTTTGACGACTCTTACAAACTCTCTAAACTACCCGATTCTTGAATATGTTTCATGGAAAATATCCATTTAAAAAAGAGCCAATTCTAGACTCGCTGCGTTCATTTACCTGGGAAAAAAAACTATAATCTTGAGATCTTATATTCTCCTGTCTGTTGTCGACAAAATCAACGCCTCATTCTTTTGAATTCTAGAAGATGGTTATATAATCGTGGGTATCCCTAGAATTTGGGCTTATTTGGTTATAATAGTGCATGCTGATAAAAAATGAAGAAGATTCTTACTTTTTGCATTCCGCTGTATTCAAAACTAGTGTCACTGTATTTATAGATCCCAATGTACTGTCACACCAAGTTTTGTGATTTTTATTTAGGAGTGCCTTAAAAATCATACGTTTGCTTTTACAGAAACTGCTCACAGCATTTTATGTATTATCAATGAGTAGCTTGTTTGGTAGTGGTTAGGCGGTAAGTTATTAAATTGATGATCTTGTCTGATCCTGAGATCTTTCTGACCACAGCAATGCATAAAAATCATCAGCAGCATTATTCCTCTTCTTCAACATCATCCGATTGACCATCGCTGTCACATCCCTCCAACACTAAAATCTTCCTTTCGTAATAAGCAACATTCAATGAATAAAATTATATACATTTATATTTGTACAAATATAAGTGTAGGAAAAAAATAAATCACTGTGAGTGTTACAGGGCAGAGGTTTGGCGTGGCGTGACTGACCTGTGCAGTGGTCAATTCTAGCTCTCTTTCGCAAATTATAACTTTAAAGTGGAATCAAAACAAACATGGCTGAATTAGAAAATTACAACAACGATCACATTGAAAACTATGACAACCAAATATAGAAACACAGCAACCGAATTTAATTAAAACTCAACCAAATTAAAAAAATACGGCAACCAAATTCAAAATATGACTACTAAATTTAGGAATACGGCAACTGACTTCAAAATAAAACCAACCAAAATGAAGAAAATACAGCAACAAAATTATAATCTATGACAACCAAACTAAAAGATGCAACAGCCAAATTGTAAAAAATACGCCAAGCATCCAATTATTCAAGGTAAAGCGTAGCCTCTGATTACAAACAAGTAGTATATCCCCTAACTATTCAGTAAGCAAATTTGCTAACGCAGTTGAAGCATTCTGCACCTTATCGTTTCTGTTGCAAAAACAATTCGTGTATTTCTGCCAATCGAAGGAAGAAAACTACTTACGTTTCTAAAACCAAAACCTTTGTTTGTGGTTCCTTTCTTTTTATACTGAAATTTTGACTGGTCATTTCTTTTTGATTTTTCATGTTTGTTATATCTGGCCAACACCTCACTCACCAACTTAAACATGGGTGCAAACCAAACAAATTCCATATGCATATGCAATGAACCTAAGAGATGGTTCCAAAGTAAATAAGTTGGGGTCTGCAGTAAAAAAAAATCGAACATGCATACCAAATTGAACAATTCAAAATAGCAATTCGTATTCTGACAGCTCTAGTACTTTATTTAACTCCTTAAAACTGATCGTAGCGTGGATGGGAATTTAAGCAGTTGCATAAGAAAATACTAGCAGACGTAAACAATGGCATCAATCAACAACTACAATTAAACCAATGGATAAACGCAAATGATGCTATTACCTAATTCAGCAATATTTACGAAAAGAATAACATGTGCGTTTGTACAGTTCGACATTATGGACTTCTAATCTTCTATATCTAAAGGGATATTAGAAGAAGCCATGGAATACTGGAGTTTCTACACTGTGATCAAGAAAGAGATATAATTGATCAAACACGGACGGTATTGTTCAATAACCAAGATCAACTGATTAAGGACACCATGCGGTTTTGATATCACTATGGGTAGTTCTGATCGAGCCGACATGTCAGACTTGATCGGTTTTTAAAATTTCTATAACTCCAACAGGAAACTGAACTCTAAACAAATAGGGCTATACCGGGATGTTGGCTAACTGATTGTAGAAAACAGCAACATGCAAATATGCAATTTCACCTTAGATACATCATAAAAGAAATGAAATAACTGAAGTTTACACTTGAAATTAAGGCCAACATAAAATTCTCTATCATTCAGATGTCACTTCTAATGTAAATGATAACACCCGTAAACCACATGAAAAAAAATTTGAAATTATTTATATTAGCAAAATATCTAACCACCCAAGCAAAATCGTGAAAAAGATCCCCAAATCAATAAAAACTCTGCTAATATGCACCTCTGCAAACGAAACAATGTTTAACGATATTAGAAAAAGATATATTAAAGCATAAAAGTGCAGCAGTCTTACCGAAACTAGCTTTAAATATAATGGAAATGTGAAATCTAATAGAGTGAAATCGCAAGAACGGAAGAGTAGAGGTAGGAATACCATCTGCCATACACCACCATTCAATTTACAGGTGAAAACTAACTTAGGAAATATTCCTCCAATTATTAGAAGAAATATCCCCTGGATAACCCTCTGTGTGAAATATCTAACAGGTACAAACTGAAAATTAGCTTCAGTTGCACGGATAATTCTAATAAATTCATTACAAAACATAATGATAGAATGATGAAAAAAATATTACTGATAAAGAGACCATAAATAAACCTGACTGCAATCGTATACTCTGCAAAATATTGCAAACCAAGCTGAACCTGATGGAAATCCTTATAAGTGAAATATTACGTAGGAATATCGAAACATTTCTTTAAACTGAGATTAGTCAACTATGTATCAACATTCACAAACGAAAAATAGAAAAACTACGTCACAGTCGATATAGTATTACAGATTAAACGCTAACAATCTTATACCTACAGTAAAATGGAGAATATTAAAACAGACACATATATGCCAGAACATTGAAACCCCATGTTACTTTTGCCTAAATAGGAAACTTAAATTTCTCATTTTTGGAAAAGAACGAAAAAATAATTATTGAATAGGAGGAATGAAGTAGCGTTAAAGTACAGGCAACGCTCAAAATTTCCATTGAAAAACATTATTTACCATCCTGATATAGATATACAACCCTATTGCTATCTTATCTCCCTGTTTATTATCAGCAGTATTAATAGTGTTATTATATTTAATACTTTTTTTATCTCGAAACTTCAAGAACTACACAATCATTTTTCATAGTTGTCTAGATGTATAGAAACATATCGAACGTAGGATATTTAGACTAAAAGTGAACCTAAAGATTGAGAATAAGGATGAAATACTATCAGAGAGGGAACATACTAGAAAAGGCTATTTTAACAACACACTGATAAGGAATGTACCCACAGTATCTCTTGCTAATTCATAATTTATAAGTACCGAGAAGAAAGTTGACAAAAAGAAAAGATATATAAATGGAGTAAGAGGAAAGATTTCAAACTTAGAAAAATAGACCCACCCCTCCGGAAAAATGCCCGAATTTGGGATATAAATGAATCGAAACATTTGCTTGAAGAAGCCAAAGCATGATAGAAACGCGTTTGTTTACTAAATCTTCTTATTTATATATATATATATATATATATATATATATATATATATATATATATATATATATATATATATATATGCAAAACAGGGATACAATATAGCATAATGCATTTTCCAATATGTGGCAGGTTTTTCGTAAAGTGCTCGATACAATCAGCATCAAAAATGAAGTTAAGTTGATTATATACCCTTTGCCTATTTGGAAACAACCTAATAACTTTTTTTCATGTACAAATGAACCACAACAAAGGGGAGTACATTTAAATGATAAAAAGAACTGACGTTCGAACAACTCACCGATGAAAAAAGTGTTTACAGTATTCTTTGATAATTTATAACTACCGGATAGTATAATATCTCAACTATGTAAAACATAGCAAACAGTGACCAAAAACTAAACAAGGAAGAAATATGAAATATAAATAGATAAGATTCGAGGAAAATAGACATTCCCCTAAAAATCTCTAAAATAGGGATCTAAAATAAATCGAATCATTTGCTTGAAGTGTCCAAAGATAAACACGTTTGTTTAGCAAATTCTTTTATTCCACCATATATATATATATATATATATATATATATATATATATATATATATATATATATATATATATATATATATATATATATATATTACGTGTATGAATGCATTCTGAGGCAAAAATTGAAGCAGGCTCTTTCATTTTTTTTTTTTGCAGTTATGGTTCATTTTAGCAATCATAGATGAAATATTTTTGATTGGTGTAGAGCAGATACATTTTTGTAAGAGATTGCATTTCCTTTGTTATTCTTTCAAAAAAATGGTGACGTTCGGGCAATTTTGCCGATTATGCTCTAAATTCTACGATGGCTTCCGACAGCATCTCTATGGTGAAATATTAATGCAACTGACCAGTTCAAAAGATCATGGACAACATCTGCCGCTTGAACCAGGATTGTGTTGTTTCTGTCGTGTTTGCTGGAGATTTATCTAGTTGGAAAATACGTTTGTAATACGTTGAGTACAACTTTATTACATCAGTGACAATACACAGAGATGAGTGATAGCTGATTTTGTCATCAGGATTTACGTCAAAAAAGGCTATAATTAATTCCAATGGCCTTCTATTCCTAGCACTCAGCTACTCCGAACGTTAAAGCTATCCATTTGCGATATATTTGTGCACTCTTTTATATTATTGAAGTTATCCCATTCCACTACCTCACCAATGCTATATACAAAAGAGCTACTCCTTGCCATAGTTCTATTTCCTCAACGATTGCCCTGCAATACACAGGCACCCAGGGCTGACCATTGCCCGTCAGATCATTGGTAAACATTTATAAACGTGACTATTTCCTTCAGATAACACGCAAAACAAGAGAGTATCGTGGTGGCTATAAAAAAAAAAGAAAATTGAATAAGTTCTATGTGGATAGTAAGTTCTATGTGGATAGTAAGGGTGTGTTTGTACTCGTATTTGAAGAGAAAATAGCTTTGTTCAGCTTTCCCAAAATAGGTAGTCTTGAGAAAAAAGGTGGTTTTTGAATTTCTGAATAGTTATGCCAGTTTTGTAAAAGTATATTACGTTGCCACAGGTCAGTAATTTTCAGCCGTCTGAGGTCTTTGCTTTTTGTCACTTAACGTCTTCTGGAACCCACTTTTTTGTGCCACACCACAGGACCTGTTATTGAAAATGTGAAGTGAATTCTCTGATTTATAAATCATGGAATCTGAATATCCTCAGGATTTAGACATTTCTGGATATCTGGACGAAACTTCCAAGCTCGATGAAGACCTGTCACTTTTGAGTTCAACAGTTTCATGACAAACAATTTTTCAAAGATATTTTGGAACAAAATGCTGGTGAACATCGAAATCACTCCTACACAGTTTTTAATACGTTGAGTATAACATTATTACAGCTCTGACAATATATGGAGGTAAGAGGTGGCTGATTTTAGCGTAAAGATTCATGCGAAAAAGACTATAAAAAATCTGAATATGTTTACACAAAATTGTTTTATCTTCGTTCTACCAATTTTGATCTCTATACACATATATAGTTTTCCTCAAGAGTATCAAGCCATTAACTAAATAATGTTAATGCAAGAAATAGTAATGGCTGCTTAATTATCTTAGTTGTGGTACAACTAGGTCTTAACACATCATCAAAACATACTGTAAGGTCCTTACTCTCGTTTAGAGTCTGAAATCTTTTCGTGAAAAGCAAGAGACCATAGGAAAGCGAATATGGATTTTGAAGATGTAGGCTGTGAAATATATGTGATGCAAGGTCGTTGGGTAAAGACTAATTTCATTCACAGCTTTAGAGAGTTCAATTTTCACTTACTGCTCCCGTGTAGAAAGTGCGGTATGCTTGATAGGAATATATTAAGGGGCACGATAGAATAAGGGCAGTGATTCTCAGGCAATTGCAATAACATCTTATGATCAATCATGTGAATAAATTGTATGAGCAAATATTACAGCATTCCCTGTATTACGACTGCATACGTACGTATCTTCCCTTTGCTTTCTCTCTCTCTCACTCTTTCTCTCTTTCTCCTCACACACACACATACACACACACACACACACACATATATATATATATATATATATATATATATATATATATATATATATATATATATATATATATGGTATTTGAAAAACTAAAATTCTCTCAGTTTAAGCGGCAAGCGATCTGGCAGATTTCTGTTTCTGAGCAGATGACAGAAACTTAATCGGCTTAAAGTATTCTCTCTTCCTCCAGTTATTCCAGGCAACTAGCATCACGTGAAGTGCTAAATATTGTTATATCACCTTTCATCCTGCTTAGGAAGATTCATAAACTCTTCTTAATTTTTTCTCTCTGAAATTCTTCCGGAATATGGTGCATTCCTCAAGATATTTGCCAACGGCTGTTTACTCATATGCCCAAAAGGTAGATGCTTTATGGTGCCTGAAGTTAAAGTTCCCAAGTCATGACCCCAACCGTCTCGTTTCAATTGAGGGGAGGGTTCAAATAAGTAACTACAGCACCCACAAGCGACAAATAAAACAGTTATAACCCTAGAAGCTCATTTTCATCGTTGCTTATTAGAACAACAGTTTATAAACTATTACATCAATATCAATATGAATGTAAGCAAATACTGAGTTGAATGTCAGCATTGTGAAAAGAGTTTCTGTCACTTGATCCCAAACCAGAACCAGGAAATACTACAGGTATTTGATACATTTCCCTGGAGAATGTAAACCTTCATTGGTTCTTAGGGATAACTAAATCAACATCGGACAGTTCCTAAAAATGGCTCTTTTTCACTTGACCACGGTTTGAAGTGAAAAAAAAAACACAAATAAAATACCTACATTTTGATCGGGAACAGAAAAAATTATGAAACATGATAATTAGGGTAATACACGTAATAACTGGTGTTCTGGAACCTTCCAAAAATCATCAGAGATGATAATAGACGAACAGGATGGCACCCGTCAAAATTGGACTATTAGCATCTCTAAAATGAATATAGCAAAGTGTTGATGATTATGCTCTCTTGCGATCTCAAGCGTAACCCATTTTTTTCACGACGATAAAGGAATTGACGTCGGAGATATGGAACAGAGATACAACCTTCTCAGCATCATGTTAAGACATGTTCCCAAAACAAAATAGGTCCGGAAGAGGGGCTGATTCTTTGACCTGGAATGGAAAGAAGCTGAGAAATCAACAAGGAAGAATAAGATATCTACAAAATGAAATAAAAAAAAAACTTGCTGCACAAAATTCTCGAGCAAATGATAATGTCAGAGATACTTGTGTAAAATATATTCATTTTTGCAATCGGGCCACTTACTTTTTGACAAACATGCCTATTTAACACTTTCCTTCCCTTCAGGGAATACTTTATTTTCCGATAACTTTTGACTCTTGTGAAATTTCTCATGAATCACTGCCCCCATTCAGTCTAGACTGTTTTTATATTCCCTTTGGTCATGTTAATACATCGACTGATAATGTGGTTTACGGTTCACTTTCCCTCATCGATTCTGTTCGATACAATGGCATTTACACTGCTGGAAATTGTGCTAGAGCTGGTTATTCCTATGACTTTACATGACACCTTACATCGAATATAAGGCAATTTATTCGTTATACTAATTCTCTGTCTAATGATTCCAATAGGGTATGATCATGCCGGGTCAGGTTTTACGCAGAACTCCATAAATCCAAAGGAGAAAAAAAATAAATACCATAATCTTAAATCATTTTTTTTTATTAACTGCCAACTTAATGACAATATCATTCTTGAAATTTGTCAAATGTAGCAGTCAACATTTACTGAAAAATATTATAAAGATTTCTACCCTTCAAGAAAAGAAGTAACACAAATTGATGAGTCGTTAGATACTAACAATATCGAAAATAAGATACAAAATGAACTTGTGTTTGCACTAGAAAATATGAAACTCAGAAAAACTCCTGACATAGATTACATAATGACAGGAGAGATATTTTGCCAAAAACTATCTCAGCTATACGTGCAGAGCATGCAAGAAAGTACCACAAAACCAAAGTGTAGGAATAGTAATCATAATCCACAAAAAAGAGATAATTGCAACCACCTCATCACCTTATCACATTACATACATAAACAGTTCACAAAGATACTCACATACTAACAGGCACTTGAGACAGGAATCAGCAATGCAAACAGAAAAGCTTGAGAAATGACTCCTCAACAATAGACTACCTACATAAAATGAATAAACCAATCGAAAAGTCATCTTAATACATCAAACAGTTTTATTAAGCCTTCGTAGAATGAGCATTTGACTCAGCAGAAGATACGAAAGTCTCCAACTCGACGCAAGGACAAGGTGTTAACAAGAATAGCATAAAATCATGAATAGGGACTTACGTATGTGTTTAACGTGTAAAGTATACAATGAATGGATGATACCAGCGATGACTTGCAGATGCTAAACATGAAAACTAAATAACCTAATCTAGACCTTATCAAGGATTCAATAGAACGCCGAAGGAAAAGTAATGATAAGGATATATCTTCGTGATAAACGTATCAACATTGACCAGAGGATCAGACACGATGAAAGTATATATATATATATATATATATATATATATATATATATATATATATATATATATATATATATATATATATATATTCTACAAATCTGTACTATTTTGATTTGTAGATACGCAAAAGTGATTCCCAAAATTTACTTCATTCTAGTTAAATACTTCCAGGCATCTGACAATATAATCTATAACAGTTTTTCATCGGGTCTTCTGTTCAACACCAATTTTAAAATCGTGGTAGTATATGTGATTGATTACCGTGTAATTGTTTCGGAGATTTAAGAGAAAACAGTTTTATATGAATCCCAAGCAGGGTTTATCAAACAGCACTTTCCTGCAAGCTATGGTTTTCATACATAATATTATTTCATTATTATTTGATCCGTGTCATAATGCATGTTGTCTGTTTTTTGTATAGAGTATTATCGAAATGTATTGTACATGGAGGTTACTTTACACCTCTACTCATTCAATTTCTGAAACAAAAAGCTCAATTCCGCAGGTTAGAGGTGATATATATATATATATATATATATATATATATATATATATATATATATATATATATATATATATATCAACCAACGATTTTGATAGTTATCGTACAATTATACGTCATAAAGATTCAATTAAAAAATGAGATGAATTCACAGACTTGGCATTTGCAGAAAGAAGTAGTATATATATATATATATATATATATATATATATATATATGTGTGTGTGTGTGTGTGTGTGTGTTTGTGTGTGTATATGTGTGTGTGTGTGTATATACATATGTATGTATATGTTTTGCACACTGTTGAGCTTTCTGAAGTTTTATTCAAAGCAAGACTCCACTTGTTCTACTCTTGAGGTGATTGTCATCTTATCAAGGGAATTTTTTTCATATAGGTAATAAATAATTTTTTCAGGTTATATGTACGCTTAGGTGAATTGATCCATCGCCCAATCGAGTAAATGTATACTTTCATCGTTCATTTAAGTTTGTACTCGTTTTATGGATGACTTGTGTTCTCTTAGTGATGGAATTGGGTGGAAAATTGTATAGTATTATAAACCGTGAAGATCTTGATCTAAACGAAATGGGTATTAATATCGATGCAGGAATATGTGTCTATAAATTGTCCGATAAACAAGACCCATTTCAGTTCTATATCGAAGGTATGCCATTAGGAACCAGTAGTATTCCATATTATATATTTTTATGAAACCATATCGTCAGAATATTCGAGGATATCACGAGTTACATTTGGATTTATTGATTTTATATTGTAAGTTGTTTATCTAATTGTAAGAATGGACAATCGAAGCGGCAAAGTTAGTAATATTTTTTTGACAATTCTATAAAGCCATGACCGAACATCCAGACCCCTCGAAAATTTATCAGCCCAACCATAAAGGAATAAAACAAAAATTTCAGAAAATGTTAACAAAAATATATCAAGAGAATAAATAAACAATGTATATCCAATTAAATGAATTAGCATAAATATTAGGGAAATTAGGCAAGATGGATCTAGTATTTCTTAATATGTATTGTATTGACTAAGGCCAGAGAAAGGGGAAATAACTGACAATTTTTTCAACTATTTGGTAGTTGGGCAGGTTGGGATATTGATCACTGAATACCAAATAACAGACAAATTGAAGGGAGCAAGATGATATAAGACGTAGAAAAAAATGATATAAGCTTAGTGAAAATATATTTTAAAATTTTTCGGTGGAATGTGTTCGTTCTGTGGAATTACTGTTCTTAAAGATCATATCATAAGTTGGTTTGCATGCAGTCGGCGATTAAAACCAACTCAACCGATTTAAATTCAACATGAATCATCATTAATGGAAATGACATGAAAAACAAGTCACGTCCGTTGTTATACTTACTGATCCCTCAACGCTAATTAGGTTTATTAGGTAACTTATGTTGTTAAGCCTTGTATTTAAAAAAAAAAAGAAAATGATGGATGGCATAGATAACATCAATATACAATACATTATGATAATACCCTATATAGAATAACAAGATGTATCTAGTATGACCTAAGCTCTATATTGGATCCTTACCTTGCAGTGAAGTAGTGTTTGATCAATTCGGCAGGGGAGTCAAGTTAATATTACTGATTTCTTTTTACATTCCCAATACGGTTACGTGGTAAACAACTGATTATCCCTACGAGAGAAAATTTACACATAGCACCATAATAACAAAGTATGTGTAAAACATAAACAAACACAGAAGAAAAAGACAGTGACAATATATGAAGTGACACGAGCAAAATAAATAATTTTCAGAGGGTTTTTCAATGTACTTGGAAAAAATATACATATATATCTATATAATCGGCCATTATGAGTCAACTGCTTGACAAAAGCCCCATTATCTGCTTCTCTGAGAACTGTGATTGCTGTAACTTTCGCCAGGTTTTAGCGATAGAACTTTTTATATTCTTTGCTTTCACACTACTGAGATTAATTGCTGTGGGCAAGGACAGATAGTCACCTAACTCCAATCGCCAAAAGCATGCTCGCTTTTGGGGTGACGACCATTGATGAAACAACCAATACATGTCCTACAGGCATCAATTCTTGTTTTTTTTTTTTTTTTTGTTGCTCCATCTACAATCACGACTTCTTGACAAACGTCTCATCGATCTGTATTTTTGTTACTTAATCATTTATGCAATATCCTTCACTGTAGTCTTCGTTTTTTTATTGTCCATGTTTACCATCCATGAGTCATAGCCGGTTTCATACATTCATTGAATACTTTACGCTTGGAAAGGTTTTTCAGGTATATCTTCGATTATATCTATCATGGTGAGTCATCATGTATCATTTTAGTTTTCTCCCATAGTCTTTCTTTTTCTAACTTTATTATCTATTCAAAGTGTATTTGCCAATCTATTCTAGAGCCTCATCCTTTATTCTTATGGTTTTGTATGGGGCTTTATCGTTAAACCTCACTTTTGTCGGTGATTTGTTTATCTTCAAACTTACATTTTTATTTTATCCATTTAGATCAGTCAAGGTGTTTATCATGGTGTTTTTTTCTGACGTGATTGAGATGTTATCAGCGAATCTCAGTTGATTCAAGTACTCTCCGTCTTTGATTTTTTCCCATTCTCCAAAGTCAATTTTAAAGGTGACAGTTTCAAGGCTCGCTGTGAACAGTTTAAGTGATATCGTAGCAAATTGTATTACTCTTTTCCACATTGAGTCATTATGATACAACAAACCTCTTTGTTTGGCCTTCGGTAGATTAAGCTTAAAATGACTTCTACGTAATTTTCGTTAATACCTTATCCATATATATATATATATATATATATATATATATATATATATACTCAAACACACACACACACACACTCACATACACACACATATATATATATATATATATATATATGTGTGTGTGTGTGTGTGTGTGTGTGTTTGAGTCTATATATATATTTATAATGGCTTGATTCTGCTTGAGGGGTTTTTCCCCTTCTTGTCAAGTTTTACCGAGGGCCAGTGAGATGGATTTTCTTGCAGTGGATCAAGAATAGGGTCGTTGAATGTTAGAACTCCGATTTAATTGCACCGCCCCTTCTCTTCTTCTCTCTTTTGGCCCTGCAGTTTATTTTGGAAAGGGAGTTTGCCTTGTTGACCTAACATCACCTTGTTCCACGGTCCACTGAAGATAGTTGATTTCACAGGGTCTTGTATCTTTTATCAGGTGCCTTCCCAACCCACTGTGTCGGCCAGTGAGCAGTTCATTGAATAGTGAAGTTTTGGAAGACGATAGTTATATATCATGTGACATGTGAACTGCGGGTGAATCTCAGGTAGCATTGCTTCGTCGCATGTGGCCCTGGCTGACTCGCAGATCTCAATATTAAAAAGTTAATTTCTACAAAAAGCATTTCACGTACAGAGCCTATTCACTTGAAGACGGAAATAGAATTGGATTTTCGTTACGAAAAATCATATTTCGATACTTCACCATATTTTTCTCTCCTTTTCAGAAATTATAATAATTGATTATTGGGCACTTAAGGAGCTTGTTTCCATGCCCATGAAGTTGCGGAGCGTAGCTAAATACGTCTAATGCTTGTTTCTGTGAGTAAAGGTACAGTGAACAGCCTGTTGTACAACTTTTGATCCGTGTTTATGATGAAAACAAACGTTTAAATGCCACAGAGGATGGCGCAGAGAATGTGAATCGGTGCATAGCACGTTGCATGAATTTTGACAAGGAAAACTACTTAACGGGTGAACATGCGCGTTGTTTATTTCCGGTACATGCTCCATATGAATGTGTATTCTTTCAGCCATTTTCTCTCGTTGTTTGACAATGGTTTTGTTCACTTTCACTGCACTTTTTTTAACGCTTTCCTCACTGATAAACAGTATTAATTTCATACATGCATTCGTTCACTTATTCATTCATTTATTCTTCATTTTTTTTCCTTTTTTCCTTGTTTGCTATTTCTTTTTCTCTCTCTTCCTTAATTTCTCCAATTCTTTTATTTAGTATTTCCCCGATGTCTCCATTTCCTTCTTGAATTTCTGATTTATTTTGTTCTCTCTTTCCCTTTTTCTCTATTTCAAAGATTTTATTTTTCTTCCGTGTCTTTCATCCCATTTTTTCTTTCTCCATTATTTCATTCTTTCTTTCATCGGTCTGTTTTTTTTTCCCCATATTTTGCTTCTCTATTTTGTTTCCCTCAATTTCCCCAATATTTCTTCATTTCTCTCCCTCATTCTTTGGAGTTTTCTCAAGTTCTCTCTTTGTTCATGTCCCTTCCCCTTTTTTTTTCTATTTCAATCTTTCACTCTTTTCATTTTTTCCCCCATGCTAACCACATTCAAGTTACAGTTTTTCAATTATCGGATTTAACATTTCATTAATTCGTTCTCATCGCCTTTTTCCCTTCCATTTTGCCTCGTTTCTTGTAAGCCTTTTCAATTGATTAAAACCAGTCCCTGCCAAAAATTGCTCACACATTGTCTTTCGTTTTCTGCTTTCGGGTCTGACTATGCTCATCATTATTTGCTTTATAGTTTGGGCTTCTTAATATTTCGAACCATTGTGAATTGATAAAATCGTTATTCAATAGTTATGTAATGCTATTTTTGAGCATTTTTCTATTCCATGGAAGAATTAGCTCAGTTTGTCACTGTGCCCCAATCCTATTTTAACATTACTGCGGCTCAATCAACTTTGGCATGCGTACAGGAACTAGAGGAATGTTTTTCAATTAAATTCTTTTGAGAGCTAAACCCTTAATTTCCGTTCGATGTACATACATACGCAACTTCAGAATCAGAATATAGTATAAGTGGTATTAGAATCAGAATATTTTGTGCATAACGCGAAACATCTGAACATAGTATATTAACCGGGATCGTAGAGTAACTTATAGTCATCCATGACAAGACATCAAAGGATGATTTTGGAATAATATTTGAATTAAAATTACGAAAATTCTTTTTAAGGTAAAGTGTGTGAAGTATATATATATATATATATATATATATATATATATATATATATATATATATATATATATATATATATATACATATATATATATATGTATATGTATATATATATATATATATATATATATATATGTATATATATATATGTATATATATATATATATATATATATATGTATATATATATATATATATGTATATATATATATACACCTTGACAGAATTATGATATCTTCTTGAATTGATTAATGTATTTACGTTTTGTACGGTTAGTGTCACATTGTGTGTAGGAGGCTGAAGGAAAAAATGCACGTAGGCCAAGCTGTCTATGGTTTTACCACTAAGTAAATTTCTCCTAAAAATCTCCGTTCAAGAAGCCATTCTTATCGTGTTGGTCTGAAAAAGACAGTCTATGTTTTTTCAGGCTGTATTTAGAGCATCCAGTTTCAATAAACTTCATCAAAAACAATCGCTTTTGGTTGTATTGTGCCAGCTGTCATACCAGTGTGTATTTTTTTTTTCAAATTACCAGACTTGGCTTAATATTGTTTATTGAATCCCCATACCCGAAAATATATTCAGAGTGGCTATTTATAATGCAAATCAATGTTAATATGATCACAGGATTTATACCCATATCAACTGACGTGTTCATGATGTGGTCTGTCTCCCTATTCGGTTCGATGTGGTTTTGAAATAGATATGAGGAAGGAGAATTCATGTGTATCGTTCATGATAAAAAGTAGGGTAGAGAAAATGAATGCTTATCTGTTTACGATAGAAAAGAGATATGTTTTCCAATAGAATGTTGGGGTGGAATACAACAGACTGTACGTGTAATGCAGCATTGGTTTATGGCAAACACATATTCAAATACAAATAAATACACTATTTGGAACAACCGAACTATAGAAAGGCTTGTAAAAAACAATAAAGGTTCATTTATTCACATTAACCCCTTTTTTTTACATTGCCTTCTTTTAAAGAAATGGTGGGTGTCTTTTTGGCCCTTCTCGATATTTTTGTCTTACGTTCCTTGTTTTTGTTTTTTATTCACTGATTTTTGCCCCCCTACCCGTATCTGCTTCTGTGCTTTGGGGCTTCACCAATTCTGTTTGTTTTTCGTTGGCCCCTTCAGCCATATCTTTCGTCATTTTTATCCCCACTTCAAAAATGAATTTCACAATTGTTGGGCATCCAAATTTTAGGGGTTTCTTCAAATCAATGTGCTGTCTTTGCAAGCCGCAAGCAACCTTTCTTGATTTGGTCTAAAGGAAGATGAATTTGGTTCGTCGAGGGTTTAGGATCGAGCATGTTCCATTTTTATTTCAATTTTCAAAAAAAGCAACAGGAGTGTAATAACGTAGAAAAAAGTTTGTGCGGTTTATGGAAAAGCTTTCGTGATTGATCAAACATATAAAAATCGAACATTTCACGCTGAACGATATTGCACGGTTGGGTAGACTTGTTGAGGTTGGTAGCAATCAAATCAAGATTTATGGAGAATTATCAACGCTGTACTGCGCATTCAATAACCAACATACTCAGGATTTCCCAAAAAAAAAAGGCTTAAAAAGTTTTAGCTCTACAAAACATTATTTACAATTTGATTATTTAGTCGCTTCAATGTGTGACTGTATTTAATGTGCGCAATTGGCTTTTAATATGTGATGGAGGTGTTATGTTTTTAAAAGCAACTTTAGGCTGTGGTGAAACCTAAATACTTCACAACGTTAAACGCTAGAGATTGTAAAATAATTGAAACGGGCATGCACTAACTGTACCAAAATTCAGTCTGCATCCATAGAAATTCATACTGTGAATATGTTGCAATAAGAGGGGATCTAGCTACCACTACAATTGTAGAAAATGGGGCTGCTGCAAAAATTGAAGCTGCCACTGATGGGATGACCGCTTAGACGCACCGATGCTCTTACTATTGTACTGAACACTCGACACTAATGCAAAGGCTAATCAACTGTTTTCGACTTGAATTTCTCATTTTGTATATTCATTGTATTTTTCGTCTCTTCCAACGTGACAGCATGTATCTAATTAATCCTGGAGCTCATTATAATTCTAAAGTGTTTTCTAGCCAATAGAATGTAGGAGATCCACACAAAAATGCCGATATATTATTGAGATATCAGTACAAAAAATGATTTTCCTTAATTGCGAAAAAAAAATATTTCGGATCATATATTATAAAATTTTGTCTCGCTATTATACTTATGTGCGTATAATATAGCATGATCAACTGCTATCTACGTATTTCAGTGAACTTTTTTAATCAATTTTGTTTTTCGATTGGCAAGCAAATTACCTTTCAATTTATATTTCAGGCTATTTGAAAAATTCAAATATTATATTAGTGCAGCAATTGCAGTTTTTTACTATCAGTTTTAAAGCAGCTTGAAATAAAAGTTATTAGATGAATCTACATATTTTTGTTAATTTTACAGAAGCATAAAATCCTAGGTTCCTGGATTAGATGATATCCATGAAGGCATTTTCAATTGCTGCTTGATTGTCTAAGACTTTTCCTCGATGCAGTGGTCAAAATGCTCGAAAAAAGAAAGTAGTTGGGCAGAGAGAGAAAGAGGGCAGGATAGATCCCACGATTGAACTGTGTAATATACAGTTTCGTTGCTAATTTGTTCAATTTCTGCTTTCCATTCAAAGTCATTTGTGCGACATGTCAAGCCTTTTTTGATTTTCCAAATAGGTGCAAATGTTGATCAACTGTGGAAAAACGCCCACATCTCCAAGGTTGTTTGTCTTCGTTCAGAAAATCAGAAAATCATACAATAAGACGGATCGAATTGGTCTTTTTTCAATTTTGATTTGACAGCTTGAAATAAACCAGAATAGATATTGGAGAGATTCAGTATGGATAAATAGAGTGGAATTCATATTTTGAAATGGTATATTCCATGATCATAGTTAATGATCTCTTCATTTTTGAAGAAGCATCAAAATATAAAATAACAAAAACAGTATATTTTTTCCGCTAACTTAATATCTTGTTTGGCTATGCAATTTTGTAATACGATTAATCACGATTGTTCTGCACAAACGGAACATCCAAAATTGGATTAGATCATGCTGCTTATGAGGCATCAAATGATGGTTCAAATTCATCATCATCTCCATCAAACGTCCGTTGTTGGACGTAGACCTTCTCTGGGATTCGCCTCTCTTCTCTATCGTGGGCGTTGCAGAGCCAGTACTTTCGGAATTTGTCTTGCTCGTCTCTGCATCAAGTACTCTGTCAGCTTCGTTTGTGTATGTGATCTATGGGGATCCATATCGTGAGACGTGGTATCCATCAGTTGTCTCCCGTTCTTGCAACATGACCATCCCACTGCCATTTGAGTTTTCAATGGATTCAATGATGTCTCAGATTCTTGTTTTCTCCCGGATGCTTTGTGCTGCCTAGTGGTCTCTCCATGTGGAGTCAAGTATAATTCTTTCATATGTACGTTGCATCGTTTTAAATTTGCAGGTCTGTCTTTTGATTAGGTTCCATGTTTCAACTCTATAAGTGTCTACTGGAATAATGCATTGTTGTACACCTTTCTTTTTAGAATTAATGAAATATCCTTGTTTTTGAAGGCTGAGCTTGCTCTGCCAAGGGTTTGCCATTTTCAAGGGTGATTCTTTCCTTGATGTCTTCTTCCCTGAGGGTTTCATGAAGATTGGTTGTCCTAGGTAGATGTAGTGGTCTACGTTCTCCAGTTCCGTGTCCTCAATTTTGACATTGGTGTTCTTATTTCTGACGTGATTGCTGCACATGATCTTCATCTTGCTAGAGTTCATGTGTCGGCTGACCTTTTTGCTCTCTTCATTTAATTTATCTAGTATAAGTTGGAGGTTGTGCAGAATCTCTGCAAAATGAGCAATGTCGTCTGCAAATCTGAGGTTGTTCAGATATTTGCCATCTAATTTGATTCCTCCATTCTCTTAGTCTAGTTTTCTGAAGATCATCTTGAGGCAGGCATCAGAGAGTTGATTGTATCATCTTGCCATACCCCCTTTTAGAGTTGGGCTCCAAGATTTTATGTTGCCTGATAAAGGAGCTAATATGACTGTATGTATGTTGCAGCACTTTGATTTTTTATGTGCTCATTGGCTTGAATATTGTGGTGACTTCTGTTTCAGATGCTGTCAATTCGTTGCTTAGTTCGCTGATGGTATCATCTTGTTCAGTAGATCCCATTAAATATGTCAATGAAGTATAGATGTATATCTTAATCGAAAGGAATTCTATATTTTTATACAAGAAGAGTACATCTATTCCCTACGAAGATAACCTATTTATATATTTAGGTTTAAGAAAATGAAAACATTGAATAAATACGTATTCATTAAAATATATTTTCACCTTCAACTCCTGTATTCCGTCAAACAAGATTTCTTCTTTTCTCTTGAGAAATATATCCCGTTGTAGACAAATTTAAATATAACCTTCGAGGTTTCTAAAACAACAGTCCAGAGCTTTTTTTTTAAATATCAATGTTAACCCCTGAAAGACGACAGAGGTAATTTTTAAAGAACTTCTCGAGTAAGTTTTACATAGGTATGCTCAATAAGTCGAAATAAATACATTCACAACGTAGTTCAACTCTGTACGGATGTCCATTGATGCATGCATGTATCATGCGGACAGGCTGTCCCGATAGAACGAGACAGGTTAGAAATTTAGACATTTATTCGACATAATGACTTCAAAAAGCGATATTTTATTTGATTTATTTTTTTAAAGGCTTTCGGCCAAGGCTTTAATTTGCTGCGTGAGTTTACACTGAATTGATTAATTAGTGTCTGTGTATTCTTTTAAATTTTTTTTCAATTCAGACATTTTATTGAACACTGTCCTTGAAGGAAAAAGATGAGGGAGGTTACTTGTTCACTGATAATCCTTTTTTTACCCTATTTTTTGATTGATCACCCACAACAAAATATGATGCCAATATAAGCTGGTCACGTGACAGTTTTCTGACAAACCAAGCCTGTTGGTTTTTTGCTAGGGATCTTGAAATTATCTGCATTGAGTATTCATCTCAGCCATTCGACAAATCATCCATCTTGTTATTTATATTCGTTAGTTAATTCCTCGTGAAGAGTCCATGGATACATAAAAACTTCAGTTGGATTCTTCTCTTTTTTTTCATTCTTCTGGATAGGAATTATTAAACTTATTCTAGTGGAAAAAACTATCATTTCAAATAATGGTTACGGGATATTCTGAAGCGTGAGGGTCATCCTCAACTGGAATAGCCAATTGTTGCGAACAGAGGAAGAGAGGAGAATCATTTCGTTCATTGACCAAGTACATCAACCTACATTTTGTTAGAAATTCATTTAGATTTGATACTGATCAAAATTATGACAAGAAGCAAAAATTGAGACCAGAATCTGAGTGGGCATATATCTAAGGGCATTTTGAAAAACATCCTGAAGACGAAAAAGTCTTCATATCTGCCGGTGGACAGAAACCACTCTTGTAAAGCTTGAATAGATGGTAATCCAATCATTGCAATCAGTAGTACCAGTTTTGCTCGCTCATTGTACTGTGCTGTATTCACCAATCTACACAGCATACAATTATCCAATGCCGTCACTTCAGAAGCATTAACTGACTTCATCGCCGGAATGATTAAATGCACCTCAGCATCTTACGAGAAGTAGTATTATATACGAAATTCGACCCTTTGCATATCAGAGCCTTTTTAGAGTACTTGCCTCATTTTCTGTCGTATTTCTTATTTTTGTTCGCTCGACAAAGTTTGCAGTGTTCAGCTGGTGGGACTTACCAATATAGAAGCAAGCGTATTAGTCCGAATATCATGTTATATAGTATTATCAGGTAGTATAGTGAGAATAGTTCTACATTGTGATAATACCAAGCAATACACACATTTCAATATTGTAGATAATGACGATAATAATAAATATTGCTGTAATACAAAGTTAACAATGAGTAGCACACTACTGTAGTAATACCATGCAATATCATGGAATAGAGGAATAATGAATATACCGGCAGCTTTGAGTGATACCTTCACTAAAGGAATTCATATTGTTAAAATACCAAGGAGGACAATGAGTACAATTCTTCATATTTTGGTAATACCTATCAACACATGTTTTAGAATACTTGACATCATGGTAATCTCAAGAAATACATTGATTAGAATACCATATATTGTGGTTATACCAAGCGATACAACGAGTACAATATTACCCTATTTACTACCTTTAAAATAGTCTGTTTCAGATTCTCGTGTATTAGGTACCCAATGAGAATATTTGTTGAATAGGAGTTGCATTAGAAGTAATGATCCGTGAAGTCGGTTGCCTAACCACTGTACCCACAGTGTTTACTGAGCTGAGTCTGGTTAAACTTGACATGTGAGTGGCATCCAGTAAGTATGAAACTCACTTAAATAGTCTTTGCCCCTGAGACTAGGGTGCAAACCACCAATCTACGAAGGGGCTTCCATATTTGATATGCTCACCGAATTCTATTGCTAAAGTACAAGTGTAAGACACCAAATTAGAATTAAACTACTCTCGATAGTGGGTCAGGTTTTTAAATGAGGATTGGAAACATCGTTGTTGTTATGGTCAAATAGACTGATTTGTTAGCAACTCTAGTTTGGGTACTTTACAAGTTTACAAGTTTGCTCTCTTCTAGATTCTCCTTTTTACAATCAAGCGGAAAGCAAAAGTATGTTAGAAGTTGGGGGAGACTTTCAATACGTTTTCTGATTTTTTAATTCTTCATGAGACTTTTATCAATCTTTCATAATTCTTTGATTGTTAATTCTTTCATTGTTTCAATAGGGTAATACTAATCAAATAAACTGTTTCGGTACTATTCAAGTATGGGAATGCTGGGGGATATGTACATTTGTGTGTGTGCAGGCACGTGTGTGTGTGTGTGTGTGTGTTTACTGTGTGTGTGTGTGTTTATATTCATAAATGTCAACTTTTTCTGGACGCGTTGGAGGCAAGTAGAGTTGCACAATGAAGCGATAAAGTGTATTTAATCCTATTAAAGGAGGATTGTGAATCCTGTACACTAAGCTCATATCAATGATCCCCGCAGTGTGTAGGTTAGATATATATTTAACAACCTGGCAGCTTTTGCCATCAGTTCTGATGTTTTTTTTTCCTCACGAAAAAAAAAAGTTCGTGTCGGCCACGTGACTATCTCAGCCAAGGAGACGAATGCAATCCTTCTGGTTGAGACGAGAACTTTTCAAAATTGTGACAGAATTGAATTCATTTTTCTTCCTCCCAAAACCGTTCACTACAAAATAAAATATGAAACAGGTTGACCGTTTTTCAACTGCTTTGATTATGTTATTTCTCAAGGAGTCGTAGAAGGAAAGGTAAAAATGAACTGGGAGGAAAAAGTGAGATCACATTACGTGGACCTGTGATTCCTTGCAAAGTTATGGGTCTGTAAACGCACACGTCCCGAAAATTACACGGTGGAGGCATCATAAGAGATTTTTCTCCGTTTAATCTCTGAATCTGGAAATTTAGAGCCGACCACAGAAATTGCTACCGACTCAAAAACAATAACAACCGAAGTGACTAAGTGCGTTACAGTTAATAGACACTTACTCTTTAATTCCAAAGTAAAGTCCTTCTGTTATCATTTGTACGTACATATGCAACTATTTTGCAATACATAACGCTTAGTGTTTGATTTGCCATTTGTTCTCCCTATTACAATCCAGTTTCCTGTACCTCCACCTTAATCTTTGACAGGTAGACAGAACATGATAATATCATCATTTTGATGGTTAGGGAACGCTCAATTTCTTTTTATCTGGATTAAAGGTAACTGTCCATTTGCTTTCACCTACAAAAGTTTTTTTTCGTCGGAAGGCCAAACTTCAGGATAGCAGGAAAAATTGTGTGTGTTCTGTTTAGAACCCAGCATACTCAGTGACCAGGGTATGAACAACATGCAAAATGATTAAATAACATAGAAGATATCTGATGGAGAGAAAAAACGGGAGAACGGAAAAAGGGGAGGAAATGAGATGAATGAGGTCGATAGTTAGAAAGGTAAATAAAAAAAATAAAGAAGCAGAAAAGGTAAATATGACAGCCAAAAGAGAGTAAGATCGTGTGAGGGACGTCCGGATGTAGACACCATGAAACTGCAGAGATAACGCAAGGCAGCCATTTCTAACCGTTCAAGACCATTTATTCGATTTCCCTTATCTTTTCGCGTCTTTTATTTCCATTTTATGAATCTTCAAACTCCTTATCACCGGAAATCTAGTGTAACACTCTTTCTATCAATGTGAGGTTGGAAAACTCATAAGCAAAGGAATTTCGCAGATATTGCACAATGGCCGATTCTATCAGAAAATAGGCTCACCAATAGTGACAATAATAATGTCAGTACTCATAGTCCTGATCTCGGAAATGAAATAAGAAACCCGATTGTATTTATGATTGGTAAGTCATGTTTGCTTTCTCAAGGGAAACTATCGCTAAAGTTTATGAAATGGATAGAAAATTGACCGACAAAGTAGTAGTATTATTCTTTCAATCTAAAATAATTTCTAATATTGGTTTTCAGGTACATAAAGATGGCAAGGAACTTCGAACCAATATAAATCTATTTACATAACACAAATACTATTGACAGAGACAATCCCTCTTACTCTCCCGTATCAAGCTCTCCCATGTGCACTGGTCTTTTAAAACTTTTGTCAAACTTCAGCTCAAGCTAGAGGCTTGGTTTGACTTTATTTATCAATCGTAACAACAATAACAGTAACGACAACAGCAATCATCACCAATTGAGGGGGGTAAATTATTCACTGTTTGTCTGGCTTCTCATATTAAACCAAATTGATATATGAAATAAACATTTTCCTTCCATGATATGAAATCACTAGGTGTCTCTCTTACTGACTGAGCCAAACTGACGATTCCACAAGTTGTTTATTGTGACATTATAGCAGTAACCATCAGATTGAATACCATTTGTAGCGGGGTTCGATCATGCATAATCTAGGTTCATCTCAGTACTTTTTGGATTGATTACTTTATATGATCTGTTTTGGATCTTATCTGATCCAGATGAATCTCTTGTAGGATAGAATTTCCAATGAAAAAAGTCACAGGTACTCGTGTTTCTTTGAAAAATGAAATAAAATTTTCAATCTTTGTATCTTGAATCAGCATATATCACTTTTCTATTATCAGAAGAATACATAAAAGGAAAGATTTTGCAACTTACATGTGACTCAATGGTAAGATGACATTTACTTATCCAGATAATTTTTTTAATGATAATTGAAAAGTTATTTCATGGTTAGCATTTATTTTTTCGAGTATTTCTTTGTTCCAGACCAGGAGCCAAATCTGTGACGTCTTGTGACTTTTTCTAACCAGAACTGTGACTTTTTTGATAAGATCCGACCCCTCACCCAACCAGACAAATCGACTAACGGACACACACAGATACAAGGATCAACATAGACTATATCAAAACTTTATTTTTTCATCATCATCATCATCATCATCATCATCATCATCATCATCATCATCATCATCATCATCATCATCATCATCATCATCATCATCATCATCATCATTCTTTCAACGTCCATCGTTGGACATAGACCTTCCCCAGGATTTGCCACACTTCTATATCATGAGCGTCGCGGAGCCAGTACTTCCTGAATTTATCTGCTTCGTCTCCCCATCTAATATTCTGCCGGCATCGGTTCCACATGTGATCTCGGGGGATCCATGTTGTGATTGGTGACGTTCATTGGTTGTTCCCCATTCGTGCAACATGGCTAGCCCACTGCCATTTGAGCTTTTTTATAGATTCAACGATGTCCCTGACTCTTGTCTTTTCCCGGATATACTGTGCTGTTTTGTGGTCTCTCCAACATAATTTTCTCATGTGCACGTTGCATTACTGATAATATAATTCAAACGTGCTTTTTCTTAGCCAGAAACCAAAGTGATGTTATCCCTGAGACTTTTCTCCAATCGCTGATAACTCAAACCTAACCCAGCAAATGATGAGGAAATTAGAATATTTTATCTGAAAAACATACAAAAAAAGGTAACCAGTCCACTTTGAAAAGTAACAATCGAAATAATAGCTTTTGAAAGTAAACTTGGTAAATATCAAAATTGATTTTCTTGGTAAATGAGCTTTCACCACTGGCGTAAGACAATCCTCCATCCAACATTCTTTCAATTGGTTTTTTTCATGGTGAAGTAAGCTTCATGAATATCAAATTTGATTTTCTAGGCAAATGGTCCCTCACAATTAGCGTGAGACATTTTCCCTTCCTACTTTTCTTCCATTAAGCCCTAATCCATACTGAAATGAGCTTATTAAATATGAAAGGTGAATTTTCCGGCAAATGGGTTTTAACACGTCAGTCGCTTTTCCTTCAACCAATCCCCATTCGCCTCAACGCTGGATTACAATATACTTAGTAAATATGATAACCAGGTTTCAAATTAATAGTGGAAAATATCACTCAGTAGTTGACTTATTGTTATTGGAAAACATCGTGCAAATCAGGCAAATTGGAATCGTTTGGGGTCAGCAGAATTTTACAAACTAGGAGTGTCTTTTGGGAAAATTCATATTGGAAATCATTGACAGGTCATTCAATAAAACAAACTGAAAATTACATGTAGTTTTAACATCTTGTATTTCATTTATTTTAATTAACGTTTCGCTCGCAAATCAGCTTAATGTTTTGTTTGTATTGCGATTATAAGGGTCATGAAAAGTTTTATAGCCTTTGATTTTATGACTAGTAGCTGCTGCTGTTTGCAAAGAATAGCATTGAACATAGAAATTCATTTTCGGGAAGAAGTTAAATTGGAAGAGTCATATAATTGCTCTAACCTGAACCGTTAAACATTATATTGGATAATAAACTGTTACAATATATTTTTCTTTGGTCTGGTCTCAAATTGCATTATAATCCCTTTATCATGACTTGCCCGGAACAAAACGTTTGATGTCGATCATTTTTTTTTTCTGGAAGCTTCTATCTTCATAAGGTGGAAAAGAACATAATAATAAGATTTGGTTAAATATATGGCAGTCTTTCCAGGTGTCAAACACTGCAAATTATTACAGCACAATTATTCGCATCTGTTAATAATATCATAATCTTTCACGATGATCAGTTTGCAGAGTCCCATCACCATCATCATCATGATCATCATCATCATCAACAACAAAAGCAGCAGCAGCAGCTTTTTGCGTCCGTAGTTATACGAAAACCTTCTTTAAGATTTGCCAAATCTCTCAATCATGGGCAACGCTGAGCCAATACTTTGTAAACTAGCCTAGTTCATTATGGTGTCCCATATTTTGCCAGCCATATTTTCGCTTATGATCCGTGGATATCAACTTTGTCAGATGTCATGTGTATCTCATGCCATATATTCTTGCAACAAAGCCAGCTCATCACCATTTTACAGGTTTCTACGATACCTTTTAGTCCTATTTCTGTCCTTATACTGTGATCTTTCCACGTTATTTGGAGCACTATTATCTCTTGTACAAGTTTCTCAGTTCAACAGTCAGTATTTTGGTTAGGTCCCATGTTTCAGCTCCATCAATGACTATCAGTGGTATGTATTGGTTGTATGCCCTTCCCTTTATCACCCGTTGTATAAGGTTGAGCTTGTCCTGCCAAAAGATTGTCAACCTGGAGTGATTCTTCACTTGATTTTTTCTTCTTCAGAGGACTTCGTGGAGATTCGTTGTCCTATGTAAATTTAGTGGTATTCTATCTTCATTCTTGGGTCTCTGATTTTGATTGTTTTATGTTTTATCTTCGTTGTATTCGTTGTAAATCTCGGTAGCATTCAAATTCAGTTGACACCTATTTGTAAAGTCGAATAATAACCACAATCAATGAACTCGTCTCCTTTGAAACTTGAAGCTGATCTTAGTGATGGAAATTGATGTCCCCCCCTTCACTCACTCAAAGTATTGGGACTAATGATAGTTTTGACGTACTTACCAATAAACCTTACGAATGCTTATATAACATGTATTGCAAGTATGGCTTTTTTTTTACAATATCTCTTCCGGAACTGATAAGTGTTATCCGTTGCATAAAGTTCTTTATCCGCTTCCAGAATTAATTCATCATCGAATCACCGTATTCAAACAAATGGCCAACCAACCAGCGGAATCAACCTCTGCCCCCCCCTTTTTTGAGTGTCCCTGTGTCTGCATGCGTCCCCAGTTACTGGGGCTACAACCTTGAAAATGTGCATGGGTACACCACTAGGCACTATCTAAAAAATGTTTTGCCCTTGTTTTGTTTTGTTTTTTTGTTTTTGTTTTTTTAAATAATTTTAGCGGAAGATCTAATTGCTTGGATAATATTCATACTTTTTTAGATAATTGGTTCGGGTACATGCGTAGGATACGGTGATTCATTTATGTGAGGTAGGGATATCAATTTCAGCATTATCATTAATTTTTCACTAGTCTTTGTCTCATCTCATTTCTACATTTTTTTTATCATATTTGCGAAATGATTATTCTATGACCTTTAGATAAGCAAGGTGGATCAGAAATAAAGAATAAGCCTGTAGAGATATTCAAACTACCATCCGTTATCCTTATGATCCTATCTTATCGTCAGAGTACCCTTATCGGTATGTTCCCAATGGCTTTACCAATATCGTTCGCTCAATTAATCCATATAGATATATTCGTTAGTTCTCCGATTGCTATCAAGTCGTCTGCCTGGAGAGTATATAACCATTATGAATATTCTTAGAACCAGTAGCAGAGCCTCGGTATGAATTGACTACCAATCAAAGGAAGCATTCCTACGTATGCATAAAGAGAAACACTACTCAAGTTTTGGGTCGCAACTTGGCTCCTATGAAACGGAAATTGAGCATAGAGGTACGTTTCCACTTTGAAGATCATAGGGAATGCAATGTCGATTTCCTGGGTTATTAGAAATCACCTAAAGCTAATCATAGTCATTTCTAAGCAATTGTCAGATTGGTAGACTAAATGTTTGCAACGATGATGAAGAAATTGAGCACGTGGGTACATATCTTATCATCGGTAACACACTAAGCAAGGTTGATTTTAAAGGTCATTCAAGTTCACCAGAAGTAATTTCTAGATGTTTCTACTCATTTTCCTAAGTTTGGGAGAACGGTTTCGCTCATATATGACTCAAATTTGTCATAGGGATAAACATTTTCCCGCCAGAGATTATAGGCAATGTGATAATCACCCCAAGAATGATTTTGCGATCGCCTAAGGACTTTTGTGTCATTCCTAGCCAATTTTCCAAGTTGTTAACTACAGTTTTGCTCCTATAGAACTGAAATTTTGCATAGACGTAGAGATTTTCACAATCAACGTATTTGAAATTGTGATTTAGACTTCAAGATCATTTCAAGTCAAAGTATTTCGTTTTTTGCGAAATTTCTGATTTTTGGCCAAAATATTGCAAATAAGATTAAAAAGTAAGGGTACATTTTTACATGTCAAAACTTATAACCATGATGAGTTTTATGGAGGTCTCTAGAAGTCATATTTTTGTATATTGTATCAAGGCACAAAGACAATGTCAAATGATCGCTGGCCTTTTCCCGACTCCTCTATATTGATTGTTCTAAGATTCAATACCCAATCAACTGTTTTTACAAGCATCGGATGGGAAGAAGACCTATGTTGAGTATCTAGGATCCCTGTCAAACTAAGCAACGACATTGTTTGTTCCTAGTTCAGTCGGAAATACTTTCTACTACTTCTTCTTTTCCATGTATACATTCTGTAAATAATCATTTTTTTTTCTAATTTGGTAGGTTATGTAGGAAGAAAAATACCTAAAAACATTTTTTTCCTATAGATTATTCTCCAACATAGTTTGCCACTCATTGATTTTCTTAAAATCCACCTCCAAAATGTTTTGGGGGGCTTGGGTTGGGGTTTACTCGAGATTTTTTTAAAAATATTATAGTTACTTATTCATTGGAACGCCTCTTTCCACATTTTTATTTGATCATCCCTAACTCAGTTTACTGCGAAGAAGTCACACTTCGGTTTATTCTTAATGCCTAACCAGAGCTGTTACAAATTCCAAACCCAAATAGTCACCAAAACCCTTTTTGAGTTGGTCGAGGTGGATGACAAAATTGTCTACAAAATTGAGTACAAACTGAAAATTCCAACATTTACAACTTATGTCAACAAATACAGTTTTCACATTTTTTCGAAACATCCTTTAATCAAGCTTAGGTTTCAGTTTGCTATGTTGATTTATTTTGAATTGGTCCCTATCGTGTGTCTGCTCTTTTGTAAAAATTATGACATTCCAGTAATCACACACAACAAAAAGGGTGAAAGATAACTTATTCATTGATCATCAATTTCTCAATATGTTTTTATTGATCACCCACAACACAGCATGCTGCCAAAAGACGTTGGTCACGTGATGATTTCAATCGAGTGACGATCAAGACCTTCTGACAGTATTCATTTTATCCTACTTCTTTTCCTAGTTTAATACTACTCCGAGATCGTTATTCTACAAGACTGTTCCGTGATCGTCCCTGCCTATGTTCTGCCGCCGATTAACAAAACGTCTTGCCACGCTAAGACCGGATTGTACCTCCCGTCTTCTCTCACGGACATACTGCTGAGGACACGTAACGTTCGGCTCTCCAGGGAGCCACCATTGAGAGGCAGTGATCATCATCATTGTACATTCATATTTGTTGCCAGGGTATTCCACAGTAGAAAAGGGGAATGAAATGTTCGAAAAGGTATGCAGTATGTTATATGAAAATATTTATGATGTAAAAATGAGACTGAAAGGTTCTTCAGTATTCTGAGTGGATGCCCTTGGTTCCATCACGAAGCAAGTAACTTTCTAAAAAAATGCAAACAATGATTTGAATTCTCTTAAAGGTCACCATATTAATACAACCAATAAACAGATTAATTGATTGGTTTTCTTACCTGTGGCCGATACCCAATTTGGATATCTATCTTACGTATTGAACGAAAGCACGTTTTCATTCGTTTTAGAAATATAATTCTATTCATTAGAATTCGACTCCCTGAGGTCATTCCATCTTTATGGCCTATTTAAAACGGATGTTCTCAAAGTTGACGTAATTAACACGTCGAATGGACCGGCTGATTTCTAAAACAAAATGCAATAATTACATATGAGATACTAACAAAACGTTTCGTGCATTTGAACTCTATTTTGCCACTTCCATCTTTGAATGTAGTACCTTTTGTGAGCTAGTATTGAAACGAGAGGCATTTGACTACTTTCGGTCTGGCAGTTGAACGTACAATTGGCGTGGGAAATTATCTTTTCTTGATCAAATTTCCCTACTTTTTGAGAGTACCTCATGAGGCTGCCGATGACAATATTATAACTCTTATCCGTAGCAGTATTGTTATTATCCTAATAATAATAATAATAATAATAATAATAATAATAATAATAATAATAATAAGAAGAAGAAGAAGAAGAAGAAGAAGAAGAAGAAGAAGAATTTTTACTTCATCCTTACAGAGAATGGCCCAATAACAAGCCAGTAGTGAGCTAAAAAAAGGGAGAGATGTCAATACACCAACTGTACTTGAATACTATGGAGCTAAACCAGAAGCTTAGTTACATAAGTTTTGTTTAGGTGGTGGAAAACAAAAAAAATTCTGCAACTTTGCTGGATGCTGAGCACACCCAAATGCTTTCTTACAGTGAGAATGCAACATGGGTGCTACCAGCTGGTGGAGCTCTCAGGTTACTCTGACTGACATCGGATTTGACTAATCCACCTCTGTCTGGTGCTACCCTAAAGCACAACAAAACAAACAATTATGGCAGTACAATCAAATCAATTTAAAGCAAAAAATGGACACGAATTCAGGATTTGTGTGTCATAACCGGCAGGTGCTCCCTTGTTAGCCATTAGAAGGGATTCGATCGTTATCCCGTAACAGCTGGCTAAAACCCCGGATCCTATACCTTTAATGGCCTTCAGGAGGAATGAAGTCTTTACCGAGTAGTCATTGACCGAAATCCCAGCTCATGCCCCACTAATGGCAACCAGAAAGATACAACTGTGATTAAGTAGTTAACTAGTACAAGAAAAAAATGGATGAAATAGGACAACAGGTTGATAATGTATTGCTACTTCAAAAGCAAACTATCTGAGCGGGGCTATAGATAACGCATGCTTACAATATGAGAGGGAAATCTGCCATGGAAATAGAAAGTCAGCCCTGACATAGAGCTCTAGGAAATCTGCAATAAAAAAGAAAAAGGAAAAAATGTATTAGCCAAAGAGGAACCTCTCGATACAACCAAAGTAATCAACAATGAATCTGCGACCAAATCAAACAAACAAAATCCCTGACCAGAAGCATACACAGATTCTAATCGTAAAAAGAAAAGATTCAAGAACCGAAGACGATACTGCCAACTCTGAAAAGCAAGAACGTAAAGAAAAACTAAGTGAGTCAACTAAAAATGTCGACTAACTCCTACGGAATATTGAAACGAACGACGGAACGGAGCCTAACAACATAATCTACACAGGAGTGAAAATGGTAACGAATCTCTTTACAGTGGAAGAAGAAACCTCGAATGAATGGAATAAAAAACCAAATTGGGAAACAGGATAAGAAAGACAAAAGATGCAAGACTTAAAAGATATAGACAAAAGACTGTCAAAAACCCTTAAAAGTGCACAGTCCGAAACAACGAAAGAATGTTTTAACAGGATCTGGATCGAGAAAGAACATAAAGCTGGTACCATAGAGGCAGATAACTTTTGAAACGGCGTATTCAGACACTACAAAGCCGTGGGATGATTGACGAGTATGAAAAGAAAACTCCTAGATATTGACAACTGAGAAAAGATAGTATTGAATAAAAAAAGTCATTGGAGCAGGCCTTCCAAAATAGCCTACTGAAAAGTACCAGGACTTCATTTGATACACGGATATTGGTTTGAGAAATTCACCACCTTACATGACGGATTCATCAACCAACTCAAAGTCGCTTAAATTAAGTCAAGATCCCAGTATGGATGATCAAAAGATCAAAAAGACACTGAGAAAAGAAACCAAGCAAGCATGGACCAGTAAGGAGTAAGAAGTAAGGAGAGGATTGTTGCAATGAATGATTAGACTATAAAAAGCATACAACATGATTTCACAGAACTGTATACATAAATGTCTCGGAATTTTCAAGATCATGGAACTTGTGGTGAAATTTCTAGCCAACTCTTTGAAAAACAGGACATGGGAATCTTCCGAGGAGACCCACTATCGCTATAGCTATTTGTTCTATGATACCACTCAACAGAATCCTGAAAAACGGCAAAAGATACCAATTCTTCTTAGCAAAGGGGAAAGTCAGTGGGGAGAGCTCGAAACGTTGTTCAACAAGCTGGACGAATACAATGATGAAATAGAGATGGAGTTCAGAACAGAAAAATGTGCACTGAGGAAGGCTTGCAGCTGCTGGAAGGAATTGAAAATACTGGACAATAAAAATATCAGAGCAATGACCACTCAACACCGATACAAATACCTGGTGGTCTTCAAATGGGGTGCGATAACATGGGAGGAAATGAAAGAGAAAATGAGAGGTGAATCCCTTAGGAGTATATATGGCATATCAGAGACCAAACTGAATAGCAAGAATCTGATAAAAAGAATCAACACATGGACAGTATCAATCGTGAGATACACAGGAACATTCCTTGAATGGACAAAGAAAGAAATCCAATCAATGGACCGGCAAACAAGAAAGCTTACAACAAAGCACAAGGCCTAACATCTTAGATATGACAAGGATACACTGTACGTGAAAATTGAAGAAGGCAATTGGGGATTTGTTAGCATAGAAGATTGTGTCTAAAAGGGAAGGACAGGACTGAAAAAGTTTTTACAAGCAAATAGTGTAGGTATTACAAGAAAAAAAACGCCAAAGAAGAGTATAAAAACAAGCATGATAGGGTGTCTACAGTGATACACTGGTAACTGAGCAAATGATTTGGATTTCAACCATGCTGATAAGTAGTACCAGCACAAATTATATACAGCCTTGGAGATTGGAAGCCCTAACTTACTCTTAGACTTCGACATCCAAACTGACCGCCCCACCCAAGCGGACAGAATGGGCCTAGTAATTGTGAACTGGAAAAAGAAAACTTGAAAATCAATAAATGTGATCGTACCTGAAAATAACGAGTAAAAAAAGGCAGTACACACCACAGCACAGCTGTAATAGGTATGGATGATATAAGAAGAGAGCTAGAGACTTTAAAAAACGTGCTGAATAGCATGTGGTGCATTATTATAATTATTATTATTATCATTATTATTATTACTATCATTATTATTATTATGATCATCATCATCATCATCATTATTATAATTAATAATAATAATAATAATAATAATAATAATAATAATAATAATAATAATAATAATAATATTGATAACAACAAACGGAGGAAAAGACTCTGTTGTTAATGGGTTTTTGACGTACCTATTTTACTTTGGATGACACCTGCTTGAAGGACAATTCTCTCCTCAACAGAATCATGAGTCATATTGGACAGTTTTTGGGGTATCCTGCGGTCAAGTGGAATTTGGTAAATCTCTACAGAAGTTTCCGATTAAATGTGTCCCAGCTTTATTCAAAAGAACGTTCTTTTATTGCTTCTCTCTACTCGTCACATAAAATGACAAAAAGACCACGTGGCTCTTGGGAATTCGTTCAGTTATTGGCAGTTGTCATGACTTTGAGACTGGAAATGCAGCAATGCACAAAAGGCATTGAGGCACACACGTATATATATATATATATATATATATATATATATATATATATATATATATGTCATAAGTCCTCTAGATTTTTCCAAAAATTCTTTACTTCAAAAGTGCTCAATACTTATAGAAGAGACAATATATCGATTGAATACATATATTCCGTTTATGAACTTCGTTTGCTTTATTCAGCTCCCCAGATATATAATGTAACCGGGCCCTACTGTTGTATATATACTTAGAATAAATGTTTCGAAAGATGACGGTTTGAGTGAGTAGTATTTAATTTATAAGCATTATATTGTAATAATTTATCAAAGTCCGTTAACTCAGGTTAAATGTCGATTCGTTCTTTTTTCGCTTTTAATTGCTCCCTAATGTTTATTCGTTTGATTGATTGTTTCACTTTTCGTGAGAACATAGTTGTCGTTGTTTGTTAAATTGAAAATTATCATTTTAAAAGTCATTTTATCTTTATCGACGGCTAAATCTTCGTAGAATAGCGTACTCCATTGAGTCATTGATATAAGTAGAAATTAAGCAAGGAATCACATAAGGTCGGTGAGCCTTCGGTCGGCCAACGTCCTCTTAAAAAAACAAGAAAATCCTAAAAAGGCTAAAAAGAAACGTATACAACCGATTTATCCTCCAGGTGGTCACTAATGGAACTGAAACATGGAATAGAACCAAAAAGATTGACCCTCGAACTGAGAACCATACGACATGCACAAGAGAGGATTACGCTCAACTTGACAGAACGGTATATTAGAGAGAAGAGAGAATCCTGAAACGTCTCGAAAAACTATTAAAAAACTCAAAGGACAATCGGCAAGAATATCAAACAACTGTTGGACATCAAGACTCACGACGTAGATCCCCAAGGATCATATGCAAAACTGAAAGTGAGCTGGTGTGACATGCTAGATGAATGAAAAGAAAGTATTGGCTCAGCAATTCCCATGATAGAGAGGTCAGGCTTATCTTGGGGAAGATCTGTGTCCATCGACTGACGCTAACATGCTGATGATGAAGATGATGATGATGAATTTGCATCATCTGTTTTCAAGCATGTTTTTACATTCCTTTCTTTTTAAAATCATCTAAATATATATACATCTTTAAAGCCTAAATATATTGTCCATCATATATATATATATATATATATATATATATATATATATATATATATATATATATATATATATATATATCAATTGAATATTGCTCTTCGTTAGGTCACTATATATATGTTTTCAATTGATATATATATATTTATATATCAATTGAATACATATATATAGTCACTATATATATGTATTCAATTGATATGTATATATATATATATATATATATTTATATATATGTATATGTATATATATATATATATGTATATATCAATTGAATATTGCTCTTCGTTAGGTCACTATATATATGTTTTCAATTGATATATATATACATATATCTCAATTGAATACATATATATATATATATATATATGTATCAATTGATATGTATATATATATATATATATATATATATATTTATATATATGTATATATATATATATGTATATATATATACATATATATATATATATATATATATATATATATATATATATATATATATATATATCAATAGAATGCATATATATATAGTGACCTAACGAAGAGAAATTAAGCCATCAGCTATGTGAATTACATTCGGTTGCTTGCCGTGGTTAGTCTGTTCGTCTTGACACCATTTGTTAGTATTACCAGTTCTATCTTTTGTGGGTTTTCAACATTATTACCTCATGACGAACTAAGCTAAGTCAAGCTTTACTTTTCTGACCTTTCCTCTTTGTAAACCACTTTATTAGCAAAACAAATTTCAATAGTTTGAACAACTCTTGCAATGATATACTTCGGATTGAGTTTCACGAAACTTAATCGCTTAGAAAAAATACATTTATCAGCGTTTTTCAAGTATTTCAAAAGAGATCTTACTGAACGGACAATTCCTAGAGGCTTAACACAAAAGAAACTACGCACAACGCATATCAAAGTCCACGCTGGACATCTGACCTTTGTGTTGTTCCACAAGCCAGAAACTATTAGTAGCTCTCGGTTTTTGAAAGATCAACGGATCACTAAACATTATGAAAGGACCAAAATAGTCCGGCCTTTTTTTTCTTTATTTTCCGTTACTACGCTTCCATAATCTCTTCGCTTTCTCTCTGTTATTTTTGCTCTCTCTTTCTTCCGTGGTGGGTGTCTTTCTTTTAAAACTCAATTTGCTCTCTTCCCTCCTGTTTTTATAAGTTCCTGTCTTTTTGCTTGTCTTAAGACACTTTTTTTTCTTTTTTTCCACAAATCCTATTGTGTTTATCACCTGGTTTCGTGTTTATTCGCGATGTTTTATTTTGTTGTAGCCCATTGATTCTTAACCTTTAACATTTTTACTCGTTATAAACCCTCTATGTCCCTCAAACAGCTAACATTTATTAAGACATCAACTATCACATTTATTTTTAGTTCCTTCCTCTTGTTCCTGCCCTTCCTTTCGTGAATCAAGCATCAGATACCAGTTTTCTTTGTTTCTTTGTTTCAGGCATTAAACGTTATATCTTTAGCTATTTTTCCTTCTGTTATTTCCTGAAGCCAGGCAGCCTATGCCATATCTTCAATTTATCATCCCTCCAGTCTATCTATCATTTCATTCTCCCTTGTATCCTTTCTTTCCGTCATGATTTTCAATTCCATTCCTTTCTATCTTTGTTTATTTCTTCTATATTTGAGTCTTCCCTTTTTTTTTCTGTACTCTTACTTTTTCTCAATGTTTTTTTGTAAAGCAGATATCAAAACAGACGTATTTCAGGTTTCCTTTGACGAAAAGTTCTATCAATTTTTAGCGTGTGTTTTTCATGTGTTTGTGAATTTCAGAGCTCGTAACCGTACAGTTTTATCGACATACCTGAAAATTGGCATCTAGCCCGTGAAAATATGAACCTTGGCCCTCGATGTTGAGAGAGGGCTCTCTCCATTTTTATATTTGTGTATGTGCGTTTTTTGCGCTTGTTTGTCCCTGCATTTCTGGCCATACTGTTTCGTCCATGTTCTTCTTTATTTTCCTCCTTCTTCCTCCTTTCTTTTTTTCCCTCCTTCTCTTTCCTCTTTCTCCTTTTGCTTCTTTAGTTTTCTTTTTCTTTCTCATTTTATAATCACTTACGATGTCCTATCTTTCTTTCCCTTTTCAAGCTTTTTACTTTCTCTCTCTCTCTCTCTGTCCCTTTCTCTCTTTCCGTCTCTCTCTTTCTCTGTCCCTTTCTCTCTGTCTGTCTGTCTGTCTGTCTGTCTCTCTCTCTCATTCTCTCTCTCCTCACACTTTATAAAAAACTTCTTTTTTCCTGGGGCTTTTACTTTGACAGGATAGTTTGCTAACAATATTTTAGAATCTAGATATTTCTAGAATGATTTTCACGTTATTCCAGGTGTTTTACAATTAGAAATACCATCGATGTCAATTTATTCTGCCCGAATCTATTTTTCGAAGGAATTTCTTGTACATACACCAAATGTTGACGCAACATTTGTTCAGTTATTGAGTGTGATGTCGAATTCACGGATAAATTTGAATTTCCTACAAAAAAAAGCAATTGAATACATTTTTATGGAAGAGTCCATTGTTGCATTTGGTGGATAAGAGATATCTTATCAGTAAAGTTATCACCTGTGCGTGGGAAAAATGAGAAGTCTTTTGTGTGTGAATAACATATCAAATGCCACTTTATTTATGTTCCCTGTCATAGTTTCTTTATATTTTCTGATCATGGCATTATTTTCTATCATTATTAGAATAAAATCATGTGTTTTTT
>OY735206.1:38867621-39020121 GCA_963457665.1 Thysanoteuthis rhombus
ATATATATATATATATATATATATATATATATATATGTGGACCATCAACAGCAAAAAACATGTACAGATAAATAAATCTCACCTCAAAACACTTTCATTCCCGAGTCCGTCTCACTTTTTACAGTTCATATTATATATATATATATATGTGTGTGTGTGTGTGTGTGTGTGTGTACAATATATAATATATGTATAATACATTATATGTATGTATAATATATAGATGATACATATAATATATAATATATATTATACATATATATATGTATATATATATATATGAGTGTGTGTGTGTGTGTGTCTATGTGTGTGTACAAAAAGGTGTAAAAAAGAAAGGCAAACTTTTGGGCTATGGTTTTGGGATATAAATTTTTTATCAAGCTCTAAGCAGGTTCGTACACATCTTCAGGAGAATGATGTGATTCCATTTCTGGTCATCATTTTCCACTGTCCAGTGGAGGAGGATGGTACATATATATATATATATATATATATATATATATATATATATATAGATAGATAGATAGATAGATAGATAGATAGATAGATAAATAGATAGATAGATAGATAGATAGATAGATAGATAGATAGATAGATAGATAAAGAGGGGGGAGAAAGAGGCAGAGAGGGGGAGAAAGAGAAAAAAATGGACTTGCATGTGTGTTTGTTTGGATGTACGATCGCTTCTGTCTTTTTCTGCCTACAGACTTGAAAATAGGCACAAGTACTCCACCAAATCCCTTCAAAAATGTTTTCCCTTTTATTTGCTTTAGGGGAAAATGGCTTTTTCTACCTTTCAAAGCCTCTCTCTGGCGGTTTTTATTGATAACATATAGATATTGGCGAGTCAATCTAGATGTTTCCAATCTATATTTGATATTTTCCTTCGGCACTAGCAGTGATGTCATGAATTAAATGTATTTCGATCATACTTATTCTCTGAAGGATTTCCATCACACGACTTTAAATTTTGACACAGCGGTTATTCAGTTATTAACTGTGATGGTGAGTCTTGTCAATCTTCTTGCGTATTTCGGGTTTCAGTTACTATTCAAAAGTAGAGTGGTCAAATAAAAACGTCTTGTAAACAGAAACGGTGCCAAACCAAAAAACAATAACTATTATAGACGGGAAGAATTTCGAAGAAATTGATGATCATTGTGTGTTTAGTGTGTAGGACTGTGGTGTAAGTGGAAGAGAGGAATAAAGAGAGAGGATCGGAGTGAGAGATAGGGGGAGTGTTTCATTGCTATACGCTATTTTTGATTATTGGCTCTTTTTCTTGGAGGCAAAATGTGGCAAAAAGCAACATTCCCGATATGTAGAGGATATCTATATCATCCATTACCTTCTTTTAACTCTTTTTTAAGGATTATCATTTTTGTTGTTGTCTTCTTCAGCCCGGTTCATCATTTATCTGATTTTTTTTTTAAAACTTTATTTTATCCGTTTCTCCTAACTATTGTCTTCATAACTGATATCACGTCTTGATCCATATATACATCATCCACAGGTGTACGTTTTGCTCACCTTGTAGAAATTTCCTCTCTCTCTCTCTTTATATATATATATATATATATATATATATGTATGTATATATATATATATATATATATATATATGTGTGTGTGTGTGTGTGTGTGTGTTCCTGCAGCAGTCCCGTTTTCCTAAATTATTTATGATATTTACATTGTCTAGGGCAAGCAATACATTAACTGTGTAATGACAGGAAATCATTTTAAATAAGTTTCTACATAATATAATGCAAATATATAATTATTCTTTCGAATCATTAATGTTTGTTTCTTTATGAATAACTTTTGAATTAAAAGAGACAAAAAAGGTGAGAATCTGGAGTCAAAATAGTTATTTGAGTCGCGTATTACCAGCGATGATTTAGCTCAATGGTAAGAGCATTGCTACATTGATGCAAGTGGCAGGTTCGATTCCTATATCTTCCTCATTATTTTAATTGTTCATCCTATTTAGATCTTCTCAAGCAAGTGATACACCAACTTTGTAATGATGGAAATCATCAAAAAAATCCTGTATGCTATGGAGAAAATTTATGACCATATATATATATATAATGTTTAAATCATACATACACACACACACACACACATATATATATATATATATATATATATATATATATATATATGTGTGTGTGTGTATATATATATATATATATATATATATATATATATATGAGTGTGTGTGTGTGTGTGTGTGTGAAGATATTTTCTATCGTTCATATACATTTATACATACATATGAGTTGTTCTCTATTCCAATCAGTAGGCTACAATCTTACATTTGGGGAGTTTGAGTTTTGCATTGTATCATATTTTTATGGGCATTGTACGTGGGCTTTTGATAGGTTTTACAGGATCATTTGATTTTCAATGAAACTATGAATTTAAACAGGACCCAGACTTTCCCATTCCTGAAATTTTGACTTCTTTTCAACTTATCTACATCTGGTCCAGATTAAAGTGTACCTTGATCCGACATTACACTGCCAGCGTGACGAAGCAAATGGACGCACTGAATAGTTTTATCCGGGTGTGTGGGAGAAATGTATATTTTCATAGAAGCAGATAGTAACTTTGTTCATCTTCAGTATTCATTTGCTTCAATTCATTCAAACGAATAAATAATCAGCCGAAATGCCTTAACTCTGTTTCATGCGTATAGAAGTGAAATATATTTTCATTGATGCAGAGGGTATCTTTTTTTTTTTTTCAGTGTTGATTCTTCCACATTTTCTTTCATTTTTCGAAATAAATATTCAGTTTATCGACTGTAGTTTTCATCTCACGTGAAATATTTACGTTTTTTTAATGGAAATAAAGGATTTCGATTAAATTCGATTCACGGTCTAAAATTTTGTAAATAAATAATCAGTCAAAAGGCTTTTTCAAGATATCAGTGGGAAATACTGAAAAAAAAACGATTGGGATCTTGAGCGAATATGTAGATTAAATTACCATTACGACGACAACAGGACTTTTGCTAACAGATAACATTGTATGATATAGTGGACAGACTATTTGATCTTTGATTTACTTAATGAACCATGTACGTTTGGGACCTGTCAACTGAATGAACTATAATCCTCTTGGACTAATTTATCAATGTTTTTTTTTTTCTTCCAATTATCACAGTTCATTATAATCCAAATGCTTTCGGTTCTTGTCACACAAAAATTGAAAAAATGTAGATTTTCATAGAGGCAAGGGACGACTTTTTTTTCAGTACCGATTCATTTTCTGATATTTTCTTTCATTTGAGTTTTTAACGAAAAAAAAACATTTCTCCACTGAAACGAGAGTTTCTCGACTGATTTTATTTTGAAATATTATATTTTGTTGAAATCTAGATAAAACTTGACTTCAACTAAGACATGTTCGAGATTATATAAAGCTTAAAACACAATAGAAAATTGCTTGACTCAAAAAAAGTAAAATTATAGCAAGTATGAGAACCAAAACCACTACTGCAAATTTTGAAAAAAGGCATATAATCTGCCTTGAAACAATTAGTTCAACTAAAAAATTCATTAATAGAATAAAAAAAAAAAAAAAGAAATATCAATCAGTAATATATACTCCATGATTCTAAAACAAATTGAAATCACAAAACATACAAAATTCACAGCTGGCATTGAATATTTTTATATTCAACAGAACAAAAATTAAAAAAATAACCACTTTAAGACATACAAACGTACAGATTTTGAAATTATGAAATGGTAAGATGAACGGGTAATTTGTTTCACGTTTCAATTCTACGATGTTAAGGATGTAAATCCGAGTGGTGTACTAGGAAATTTCTTTTACAAATTTTTCAAAATCGAATCAAATTTTTTCCTTTATATAAATCGATTGCAAGCGTTTACTCTTGGCCAATTTGAATAATCGTGTGCATTGAAACAGAACTCACTGCTACATGCATTGATAAGTTGCCCGTAGTCAAATAAAATAATCCGTTTTTTTTCTCACAATGAATATCTATTTTTCAGCCTGATCTGCATTCTTTTCAATGTAATTAGAAAGTGTTTGCTTTGCTACGCCAATGATAGAGAGATTTGGCGACTATGGGGAAAGATGATGGACGTTACCGAGCTTCTGCTGTTGATGATGATCAAGAGGCACATAGATCAAACATGATAGTTTAAGAATGTACGGTTAAAACTCAACTAATAAGTACCTGCAAACATGCAAATACACACATATATAAGAACTGAGAGGCAAATTGCCAACATGATCAAGACTCCAACTATACAATTCATAATACCAGCTATAACGTACAAAACCTTTTGATTTACAAAATAATAGCACAGAGACCAATTTAAAGAGCAGTATTAGGAATAAAAGACCCGAGAGATGGTCAGGACTAAGGATATCGTAAAAGTCAATTGAATAAAATGAATAATCTAAATTGCAGATGATCTAGCATTGAAAAGTTTGTAAATACTGTTTACTGGAGACTATCTCTCATAACCGACAGGTTTAAAATATTCTTATTTGCATAAGAAACAGACCAGATGCATGTATTGGAGGTCAGCCACGTCTTACTTCTGTATAGTTCAAGATGAGAAATGGTTATTACATAAGGTTGGGACGGTGATGGATAACAGAAATAAAGACCTTCCATCGGAATATTCAAATAGACGAAGAAATTCTGGCTTAAAGGCCAGTTATAATTATTAAGGACCCGAACGCGTCACAAGATTATATTGGGACCTGTTCAATGGTCAATATATCTGACCAATCAGGATAGAATATATCAACCAAGGGGTATATTAACTTCATAAATGCACGCTCTTGGAAATTGGAATCGTATAAATTAGGGTTATAGAAAGTGGATGTGTATTACGTTGCTCTTATCCGAACTTCATCATTTTCATCCTCTCCAGCGAAAGCTCGGGAGATATTAATCTTAAGGTCAAATAAGGTTTAAGGTTATCAGCAACCAGAACAACCGGAGAGATGTCCAAGAATCAAAAGCACAGTCTCACAAAAAGATATGTTTCTTCTACAAGATGCATAATTTGCAGATTTTTTTTTTAAGTGATAGTAGATGACAAAGTTGAGATGCTTTACTATGTATCAGATAGAAATGTTTCGAACATTAGAAAAATTTACGAGTTTAAAGGAAAAATGATCCTAGAGTTTTCAGGTAATAGCATATTAAATGTGGTAATCAACTCCAACGATCGCCGGTCTTACTTATAAGAAAAAAAATTTCTAATGGTTGAGATACTGGCGTTTGTGTGATTCCAACTAGCTTTAACGTTTTTTGCATTTTCAAATCGTCCGTGAAAATAAATCTCCACTAATTGCAAGTTCAAGTAAGTTTCGGTGTGCTAAATATCTTCCACTTCAAAATCAGATTGGACTGATGAGGAGATTTGAATTGGCCAAGTAGCTCAAACAAGAATATCAACAAATTCTATCGGTGAAAGAAGACATCAGAGAAAGAATGCGTGCTCGACCAGAAAGCTCAGCAGTCGTTAAAACAAGCTGAATGTTTGTGTATAAAATTGTTCAACATTTTCTTGGATGAGAAATCATACGCAATTCTTTCACTGCCATGGGTGTTCGAAAACATTCTTATCCATCTCATAAATGAATGAAGATGAACCGGATGTTGCCATCAGATCTCATTCTGTTTATTTGGCACAGAGAATTAACCTTCCGGCTTTTCCTTTCAATTATTCACTTTACCGATAATATCTATTTTTAACTTCCTTTCGCGCTGTGGCACAAGATTGATTAATTATTGATTACAGCTTGATACAATACATATGAAAAATAAAATATCGGTTCGAATTGCGCAATCCGCCTCCAGCAATTGGTTGATTCTTAATTGCCAAGCCTAATTCCAATCAAAGCCTGAAAATACTCTAAAGGTTTGTGGCCACAACCAGGTCAAATAACATTGTAGTTCACAGATTATGAACAATGATATTCTAATGCAATAACTTAAGTGAATCATTAATGCACATGTGCCATCGGAGGTGCCGCAGGTTTGTTCTTCTTGCATGTATTATAATGTTCCACCTTGCTTGATCCATCGAAGCTTCAGAAGATCCTTGGTAACCACATTCTCTGGGAAAACATTTCTTCGTCTGTCCTTGCTATTGTAATAAGTTTGGTTCTCACTGGATGCCCCTCCACCGCGGCCTTGAGTCAAACTAAGCTAAACTGGGTTAATATGAAAAAAAGCACATCATTATTTACAGTGTATCACATCTTAATTTGACCCGAAGCCAGAGTAGTAGGCAACCCAGTGAGGATCGACATCATTGCACCAGTAATGTTTAGTAGTACAAGCTAGTTAACCATTTCTCTACTGTTTGTCCAACTTGAGATTTCATAAGATTGTTGAACTGTTTTGGGGTTTTGCAAAATCCCCAGATTTCGTGAACTATGTGGTTATACAATCTTACAGAAAAATGATCTCTCAGTTTTCATAGAACAATATTCAGTATCTGAAAAAATGTGGTTAGCGAGATAATGAGACGAATTCTTGCTACTTGTACGTATAATTGCTAATCAATAATCTTGAGGTCTTGATGGGGGAATATCAAACGCAAAATGAATGAAAACACAAAACTAAATTGAGGAACCAGAAGAGGAGGAAATCAGAACGAGGCTCCTGGGAAAAATAAATAAAAAGGAAATAAGGAGAGGAATAGAATAAGGAATTCAAAAGAAGAGAAAAAAAGGTAGAATTAAAGGCAAACGGTGAAGAGATCAATATAGGAAGGTTGATAAAAAGCAATCGGAAAGCATATACATAAAAAAAATAGATGGATAAGGAAACCTGAAATGACAAAAGAAAGGTTGGAAATATAAAAAAGAGGAATAAAATGAGGAATGCCTAGAAATGAAAAAAAAAAACAATGGAAAAATAAGGATAGATGAAGAATGAAGAGATCGATACAAAAAGGTTGGAAATCAAACGAAAATCAGATGGATAAGAAAAGACGATGGCAGAAATCTGAAGTAGCAAAAGGAAATTTAAAAACAAAAGAACCGGCAAAAAGTGAAGCAGGAAAGATCCCAATCAAAGATTTCAAAAGAGAGATAGAGATCTGAACACACACAGAAAAAAAGGAATAATAGAGTTGTCAATTTTCTGTTCAGTCTAAACAAAAAAAGAGTTGCTCTAAATTGTCAAAATTTTCAACAGGTCTCTGAAGCACAATAATCAATATTATTTTTAGTTTTGTATTTTTCCTCGAGATTGGAACCCTTTTTTAATGAGAGGAGAGAGCAATACTGTGAACTTTCTGTACTTTTCGTTCTTTAATTGCAAGAAATATCACAAGAAAAAGATCGACATCTTATTGACAAAAATCATGGAATTCAATTTCGTCCTGTATATACCTGCTTTTTAGAAGCTCTATGTACACCACTTTGCTTTTACGAAAAACATCATAGCCATGAACTGTGTCGCAGTTAATACCTGAATTTAGTGTAGATTCATTCTGTGCATTCTTTTATAGGTTATGTTCAAAGATATATGGAAAGTCTACCATGGGCTCGGCTCTTTAGAACGTATCCTTCAGCATGAAACTAGCTGCCATTGATGAAATTCATTTTAGGGTCAGGAAACATTTGAATTGTCCCACATAAAACAATCATAATTATGATATCAGACCAGAGTATTGAGGCACTCGGTGATGATAAAATTTGTTGCAGTTGTGATAGCCCTGGGAAATTGAATAAAGAGTTCGGTTCGAAATATTGCAGAGACTACTGAGTAGGAAAAACACCTGAAAAGAGCCGAATTGTACGATGACTGAAGCTTTGTGGTAGAATCAAACTAGATTACTTCTCAGGTCCAGAAGATTCAGTAAGCATTATTGATAAATCGTCATCTCAGAATTCCTTTGCTTTGCACGATTTTCATCAATGTTCCAAGAAAATATTGTTTTATGAATATTAGTTGCAGTTATAGTCTATGATAAAAACGACTAGAAAGAGAGAAAAAAATTTATGTATATTTCATGTTTACGTAAACTCGGAAATATTGTACTCCTGTGTTGAACAACACCAGAGCTCATTGAATCATTAAATGGACATATTTAACGAGACTCAATCTCATGGAAATTAAATTTGTTTATTATTTCATTCCAGAATCTATTCATCTAATCCTAGCATATTTTAACAGTGTGTTTTGTGTTAAAAATCAAGGTGGTAACCGTTATTTCATCAGTATTGTATAGTTATTTTTCTTTTATCATGAGTGCGTTGTTTGCTGAAGATGTACAAATTAATTCACAACCCAACAATTATTTATGGAGAGTAAAACTTCATCTAAATGAGGTTCTGTATGGATGTGATTTAAATCGAATTTGCAAATTATTCCCCAAGAAGTTGATGAAGTCCTCTTGGTGTGGCCATTAAACTCCTACTCACGAGGAACACATCAGAAACGTTGAGATATGATCTATTTAGGCGGGCTATATTATAGATGGAGGAGATTAAGTCTACAAGATGGACAAATAATTTTGAGGGGCTTTCATTTTCACTTTTTGAATTTTTTCAGCTTTTCAATAAAATCTAAATTCAGAGTTGATTCTCACTTTCTCAATGTAATATAATGTCTTTCAATTTTCATGCCAAGGAGTATATCTTTTGTATAAGAACGCACTCTTTTTCAGTTGGTTTTTACGTGGATTTGAATAATAAAAAAAAAAGTATTTGCAAAATGTTCTCATAAATATTAAAGATAACGGAGTTCCAGAGTAAGCCTGTCGGTTAAACGCACTTGAGATTGAATCAGTGGACTTGGAAATAATTTTTGTAGAAGCTGTTCATGTTCAGCTAGACGACACGTACTGAGGAAAGCCATAAATTAACATCTCTAAATAAATACTTCGGGTTAGGGGTTATTGCCCGCTACTAGTACCCTGGGAGCCAGTACAACCCATTGCATATTAATTGGAAAAGAGAAAACCAGAATGCTCTCCCACTGCAATATGAAATACTAAGAAGGGCCCAACATGATGCCCTAACAATGTACTACTCTATGCATCAACTTGACTTGATCAGAGGAAAGCAGAGATGCGTGTAGAGAGATGCGTGTAGAAACAATCTAAAAGTTCATATTCTGGGCACTTCCTTGTCTTGTCACAGGGATTCAGAGAAGAGACATTCTTAAAGGTCAGAAGATCATAGCCAGATTTTAATATGGAACAGCATGTTTCAAAATATACTCTATTTATTTTTATGTGGTAGTATATAACTGATAACGTAAATACGGGTTTCGCTTTAATAATTAATGACTTATTTAAATAGGCAGATAATAAAACTTATCAAAATTCATGAAGGGCTAATGGAAAAGACTGCATTAATCATTTTTACTAATATCGACGAACAAATAATGAGAAGAACTAGATAAAACATATATCCCTCAAGGAAATTCTTTGTTTTACAGCGGCTGACTAGATGTCTAGCTGATATGATATTGCACATCGATAATTCCTTTAATTACTTATGCTGTGCTGAAAATAGCGCATTCTCCCCAGCCTTAGCACTGATATCTAGCTTTATATATCCTCACAAGGTGGTGATATTTGTTTCTGTAAGTTGTGAGCTTGATTTCTGAAGCATTTTTTTAAAACACATTAAAGCGTCGTGCATGGAACTTTTTTTTTTCTCGTTTTCTATCTTCTTACGTTGTCTGTGAATCTGGTTGGAATTCAAGCTTATCGGTAGATGATGATGTATGCAATGAATGTCACTGATTAGTTGACAGGATATTCTGCTCTAATGATGTACTCAAACATCATTCAAAGTACAGATTCGTGATTTTCTAAATGACGATGCTTTTTCCCTAAAAGGAATTTTAGCCAGCAGAGGAATTGCATAGGATTTTAGCTGAAGAAGGAACGTTTGATGTAATGTATAAGGGTAAAAACATTGACAAGAAGCGATTTTTAACAAGGTAATATATAAATATATATATTTGTGTCATCCACTGACAGCTATTTCGTTGTATTACAACTCTTCAGTGCGGCTATAAACAATCCATTAACCCATCCAGTAGAACGAGGTAGGATTGAAAATCTCACTTCAGACTTGAAGGCCGGTATCCTACCTCTGCTCCACGGAACTGGACAGTTATTAAGGTTGAATTTAACCGATATATCTATTTACGCATATATTTCCCATCCACCAAAGTGCTCTATCCCTATGGAAGAGCATTGCATATATATATATATATATATATATATATATATATATATATATATATATATATATATATATATATATATATATATATATATATATATATAATGAATTTTGTTATATCATATAGAAAGTCATTTTTTAAATATTCTATTTACGTTCTCGAGGACAAGTGATATATTAACCGTGTAACGACGGGATATCATCTCAAATTGGTTCCTATATAATATAATACAATTTATAATTCATTCTGTCGGACCAAATATGTCTATTTCTCAATATATATATATATATATATATATATATATATATATATATATATATATATATATATATATATACGTGTGTGTGCTTTTACGTCCGTGCATAAAAAGGTTTCGACGACAAACGAACTAGTGCAATATGATGCCTTCTGTATAGTCAGGAAAAAACAGTGCACAGAGTCATTCCTACTGACTTACCTTTAAAAACAAGTATAAAAAAAAGTACGAGTCTTTATCATTGCATATTATCAAAGCTGCAGGTTTCATTTCATATATATATATATATATAATGAATTTTGTTATATCATATAGAAAGTCATTTTGTAAATATTCTATTTACGTTCTCGAGGACAAGTGATATATTAACCGTGTAACGACGGGATATCATCTCAAATTGGTTCCTATATAATATAATACAATTTATAATTCATTCTGTCGGACCAAATATGTCTATTTCTCAATATACATATATATATATATATATATATATATATATATATATATATATATATATATATATATATATATATATATATATATATATATATATATATACGTGTGTGTGCTTTTACGTCCGTGCATAAAAAGGTTTCGACGACAAACGAACTAGTGCAATATGATGCCTTCTGTATAGTCAGGAAAAAACAGTGCACAGAGTCATTCCTACTGACTTACCTTTAAAAACAAGTATAAAAAAAAGTACGAGTCTTTATCATTGCATATTATCAAAGCTGCAGGTTTCATTTCATAATGCCCCTTCGTAGATGGATGCTTCACTAAATTAAAGGGGCTATCACCCCCAATTTTACATGAATACCTATCTTTTAGAAAGCTGCTTTAATGAAAGCGAAGCGTCAGTCACTTTCATTTATGTTTCTATATTCATCAATGGAAAACTATAACCGAATCCAATAATAAGCTTCTAACCAGAATTCCAAGAAATCATTCGTTCTGGGTTGAATATTCTGTATATAAGATTTTTTCGACATCTTTATTAGTTGGATTTTGCCTGTAAATTGTTATTTACAAGACTTAACTTTGTCCGGCACAAGACCATGGGTTTCAAGTAAGCAGTGACGATTGTGGTTTATTACATTTATAATGGCCATGCGAAGTTTCATTAAGAGAATTTTCTTCACAATGTGGTGATTCTTAAAACAGCTGAGGATGGTATAAACAACGAGGGCCGAACAATGTACCTTGGTAAGCATAGCGGAGCACTAAATTTGTTTACTAATCTTACTTTAGTACTTCACAAGGCACTTAGTTTGGGTCACTCTGAGAGAATCTTACTCTCAACAATATCATTATTCTATGATGTTACCTTGCTTCTCGTATCTCTTCAATGGGAAATCCGCGTTGGGTTGCATATTAATGGGTCTTTGATTTCATAGTTCTGTTTAAAACATGCCACTCTCTATTATAATTTGAGGCTTTCTTATTCCATACTCCCACATCCCGTCTGTAAGCAGCCAGTGAACCCCACTCCAGACTGTTTGATCCCTGCTCCTCCACCATATACCCCTGCCCACATGACATTGACGATTTAAGTCTACATATAACGTCAATTCGACTAATAATGAAACATAAACTCGGATATGGTACGGGCGGTCGAGAGAAGGCGTCGATGTCAGTTGGAATTGGTTCGTTTCAGGTTGACTGAAGCTAATGTCTCGAGAGTACGTGACCAATTTCACTGTTTATGGAAGAGATGCTACTATTGATGGACTAAGTCATTATCAGGCCGGAAGCGGGGAAAGGCGTTTCTCTAAACCTCAGCTTAAGCAGTCAATCCGAAGAAGATTGTTACTGTTGTATCTGCAATAAAATCACCATACGTACATGATAGTTTTTTTTCCCTGGAAAATGGTAATATCTTTGCTATGTATAAACATAGTTTTTTTCTCTCATCTGTTTGCATTATTCATCACCGATATGTTCTGGTAGTATTGTTCCGTTTCTTTATATTATCGTTTTCATTTTCATGATCGAGACTTTCTGTCGGAACATCACCGAGATGCTGAAAAGAGAACGAACACCATGGGTCAGTAATAAGTCTAATATTGCTACTGCAGTGATTCTGATCATCACTGTGTGCCCTGTTGTCATTTTCTAGTACAAGGCTAAGCTAACTTTTGGGGAAAAACAAGACATTTTGAGGTGAAACGGTGGTGGAGTAATCACACGAGAATTCATAAACGCAATTTTACCCTTATTGACCGCCCAATACTTGCAATCTTGAACGTTACTTATCAAAGGAATTGAAATGCAATATATCTGTACCTTGCATAAATGAATCACCGTAGTTCGTGCATGTACGAGATATAATTACGTGAAAAACTATCTTAATTCATCTTATCGAAGATTTTATATCTAGAATCATCTAAAAAAAATAGATTTTTTAATGGAGTATCAACAAACTGCCAGTAGAATGTTTGGGCATTGCTGGTCTCAACTGACCACAGAGGCCCCAAAGTACAAAGAATGTATTCAGTTGATGCCAAGAGATGTGTTCTAGGTGAATGCCCCAAAACGTGACCAGGAGCGCCCAGCAACACACATACATACAAACACATACACACTCACACTACTGAGGAATCCGTAGCCAAAGCGGCTGGTTGGTTTAGTGTTCCAATCGTGGAGCTCCAGTGATTCAATTGATCACTCCACGTGAAGTATTGGTTAGCAAACCAGTTCAATAACAATAACAGCACTAATTAATGCAGATCCCATTGGATGCCCTGACCTTATGATCTATTGTAAAACTAAGATAAACCTAGATAATACCACTGGAGTTCAGTGATTAGTTGCTGTTAGAATTGTCTGTAAGAGGATTACGACTGTACACAGTTCGATTTTCATCAAGTAACCATAACTTGTGGTCTTATACCAGACTGAGCTAAGTTAAGCTAAATTCATCAATCATGATAATCACTGTCATGAACTTAATGCTCGATGTGCACAGTACACTTTACACAGATCGATGTTCAAACAAAGGTAAGAGCTCAATTTTCACTTCCTGATTTTTAGGAAGGCATTTCCCCTTAGTTCAAAATATTGGCACAGAACCGATTTTATTGCCCAATTTGGCTGTGTGTCTTAGAATAACTCTAACTGATAATGCCAAAACAGAGGTGAACATTTCGACATAAATGCCAGAGATATAATTATAGAGATTCTCATTTGTAAGGCTAACCGATGCTTTGATTTGATAATAATTCTTATGGCGCCTTCCATGGACAGACATTTGGAATGAGCCTCTCGCGTCCAACCGTCATCTTTGAGAAAGGAACTGTTAATCAGTTATGACAGCAGGACATCAACAAAGATCCATCATGCGAAGCCAAGAACATGAAACTCATGAATACTGATTTGACTTCTCTTTACTAGAGTTCAAAATCAATAATTAGTATATTGATGGCATTAGTATCTTACTTTTCCCAATTCTTTTTATCGTCTCCTGATTTAAGGCATCGTTAAACCTCATTCAATTGATTTTAAAACTTTTTTAAGACGGTGCCATTATTGTTATTCTAGACATTACTGAAGGATATTTCTTGGGGATCATATGAGACTTTTTCTCCTGGTATTAAAACTCCACCAAAGTTTATCATCCAAATTTATAGAACGGTTCTAATTTTGAATATCATTATTTAACACTGAAGAGTTTTTAAATAGAGCAAAAGAGGATAATGAGAACATTTATATGCCATGATTTCTGAAACTTCTCTAAAAGCCACTTTTCAGCTTTTACGAAAAAAAAAGCCCACAATCGAAAATAGGACTCAACGTTCGTTTGATATGTTCCATTTTAGAGGCAGCGCACACCTTTTTCCTGCCCTATCTACAACATGGTTGGTTGAAGCTCCAAACAAACCAAATCGGAACACATCGTCATCAACATTTTTGAGGGCTTAGATCTGGGGACAATCGAAATTGTTTTCATATGTAAAATAAAGGTATTCGCTCTTTTTCAAAAAAAGGTTTTCTCATTGTAGCGCTGTATTTTGATATTTTGGGGGGAAGCCTTAAAAGATATTTCGGAAGCAGAGTATGGGAGCTTAGATTGGGTTACTCTAAGCAGATTCGATATAGTACGAACCTTTTTCTCTTTTTCACTCATTCTAACATTGGTTTTAATTATGAAGGGTTTCTTACCGAGAATAATAACATTCAAAGTCTTGTCTTTTAACGCTCACTCCTCTCGTTGGTTGAATATACATGACTATCACAGCTATTTGACAAATTTCTGTGATATTTGATTAAGTAAACCGAGTACAATAGATGGACAAAATTCTGGAAATTTGAAGTCGACATGTTAAAGACCATCCACGTCTTTGCTACCCATTACATCACTCTAGATTCGCTTAATAAATCATTTCAATCGCTGGTGATAACCATGTTCAAAATGACTTTTATTTATATCGAATGGAAACTTTCGCATCAATACAATTTCTGTATGTGTGTGTTTGTGTGTGTGTGTGTGTTTGTGTGTGTGTGTGTGTGTGTGCGCGCATTTGTGTGCATTTGTGTGCATTTGTGTGCATTTGTGTGTATGTGTACCTGTGTTTGCACGTCCGTGCGCAGTCTTCAAAGGCATTCTCATTCTTACACGATGACGGCACTGACATAAAGGAATGGAGCTAATTTTAAAATCAATGCTTATCTGTAAACAACAATTGATAAAATGGAATTAAAGTCTATGGCTATCTATGAGGAGAATTAATGAAAGGGAAAACTGTTACAGGAAACGGTCACTCGTTGTAGACCCCAGGGAAATGTTCTTCTGTTTTCGAATTTCAACATTGGAGAAAAACGTTCAGTTGTGCGTGTTGTTCTATTTGCAAAATAATGATCTCATCAAGGCGATTCACGTTTATGTTTGTTCTGATTGGCGCCACAGTGGCAATAGAGGTGAGAGCGATTGTCAAACAAATCAGGATCTGTTCTCATTAAAATCAGAGTGAAAAATAACAAACACTTTATCACGTCTCGTTATTAACCTTATATAATCTCTTGCAGAATTATCATTTTCCAAGTTTGTTTTTTTTCTTCTGATTCTGAGTCGAATTATTGTCAATATTCTACATGTTATTACGAATTGTATCCTTTTTCGCCCAGTTTATAACATTTTTATCATATTTCTTCTGAATAGTTTTCCAGCCTCAACCATTGCTCGGATTTCTGAATCTTTTTCGTTAGTCCACAAGCCGTTGCAAATCGTATTTTCAATGCTGTTATGTTTATCATTATATTCCAGTTTTTTTTCTCTCTGATCTTTTTCTTCTGAACATCATAAATTTTCAGATTACATATTGTCTCTATATTGTAAGTTATACTCAACTTTGATGATTCCTATACATTTCGATCGATGCGTTTTCTGGCTTTCTTTCATCGTAAAATTCTAGAGTCTATTGAAAGAGGCTACGAGCAAGTTGAAAGATATTAAACACCAAACCTCTGAATTTCAGATGAAGCTCATCGGTTGAAAGGTTATGATAGAACTGTCAATGACTAAGAAAATATCCTAAAAGCCTGATCACGTGTCGTATATTGGCAATAATTCATATCAGATTTTAAATCAATGAGAACTGGGGGAGAGGGCATTGTTCTTAATGTTGTGATGGAACCCCAATCATAATAAATAATTGAATAACAAGTGGTTTGATAACAAGAGCTTCGGACAAGTGAAAGGTCGAGAGCACTTCGTTTAAAACGTAGTAAGAAAAAAGAAAGACCACTCAAAATAACCCGTGAAATAATCATCAATTCGTGCCTTATACAGGAAGAATAATAATCACTATCTTCTTTTGTAGACCCTTTGGGTAAAATGCTGTTGATAATAAACCTGGGTTTTTGCGAGTTGCGTCTTGGATTTGTTCCAACGACTGCGCAATTCCATTTCAGAATAAAGATCGAACGTTCCGTTTACCTTGTTATTTTATGCATCAAGATCTTCAAAATGATACGACTGAAATGATGGTTTATTGTTAGTGAAAGTAATTAAAATCTTTGGCAGACATTAAATGTTTGGAGACGAGCTAACGTATTTCTTGTATGCATAATGAATTTGGATGAGTGAGATGGTATCAACAAACGTTCAATCCTGGAATAGTTTCAAGGCTAATTACACGTATAGACATCTCGTTTGTATAGTCATGGTTGATGGAATCTAAATACAATCGAAATGATGATGATAATCTTATTTATTTATATAGAAGCAAGTGCACACACACATATAATCAAACACACATACGCTCGCATACACTTGGCTGCTCAGAGGAACAGTTATTTTTAACAGCGTGACTAAATGCTTCTATACTTTGTGAATAGTATACTATTCGAGATCACTATATTTATGCCAAGAGTGATTAAGCAAGGATAAATAAATGTTGTTCCGGACATTTCCTGTATACTTTGGTAGCTCTGTCTCTGTCTCTGTCTCTGTCTCTCTGTCTCTCTCTGTCTCTCTCTCCCTCTCTCTCTCTCTATATATATATATACATATATATATATAGAGAGAGAGAGAGAGAGACAGAGAGACAGAGAGAGACAGAGGGAGGGAGACATTGGTAGATAGATATAGATTAAGGTGCACTCATATATCATACGTACGAGCGCACATGACACTTGGCTGAGATGTAGACTGTAATGCCATTGATAAATAGGAATTTAAAGCTATCGGTAGGGCCAAAGCAAGTCATTGAAAGTGTGAGAGAGGTCACACGAGGTTACACGTGGTGGGAAGCAAGAGAAGCCAAATAGATCAGCAAAGGCAGTGGCGGTAGGAGGGAATATCACTCAGTTCGAATATAGGATTTTTAAAGAGTTGCTGCTGAGAAGCTGTCAGTGACACGAGACTGAAAGTAAGGACAGCGAGAACAAAAATGGACCATTTTGAACTTATGTCGATGGACTAAAGCAGCCAATGCTTCGAGCTCATGAAAGAAGGGCTCTAATTTGGAATGTAAAGTTTACAGTGTAGAAAACTAGATTGCGCTAGGGAACCGACAACAACCCCTATGGGAAACACAAAAATACGGAGCCTTATGTGATCTTATGTTCATTTTCTGTTGCTAATATAAATTATTGGAAGGTGGGGCCTACTAAAGACCCATTTAAAAACTTCTGTGGCACTCGTTTCGCTCATTTATGCTTGGATTAATACCATCTTTCAATTTTTCTACCCAAATCACAATCACGGAAAAAAACCGACATACACACAAATATATGCATGGTGTTTGTGAATGATATTGGTAATATATATATATATATATACATATGAATATATATATATATGTGTGTGTGTGTGAATAAGATGTATATGTATGTTCGACATATATATATGTGCATATGTGAGTGCATGGGTGTGTACATTTATGTGCATGTGTGTGTGTTTGATATGTCTGTTGAGCTCAATGGCATGAAACTGATCATCATCATAATCATCATCATCATCAGTCTTCCAATGACCGTCGTTGGACATGGACCTGCCCCAGGATTTGCCACACTTCTTTATCATGGTGAAACTAATCAGTAACCATTAAACTGTAAATATCTATATACACAAAATTCAATAAAGCTATTATCAGCAGAGATAAAGCAACCACCTCAAACAATATATATATATATATATATACATATATATATATATATATATATATATATATATATATATATATATATATATATATATATATATATATATATATATGTATAATTTCATACACATTGTGCAGGAATGGCAACTGAGATATTATAAAGCAACGATCAAATGATGATGTTAGGGCTACGCATTTATGAAATTAAACTGAAAACATTTTTCGAACACACACATGCCAAAAAAACACAGAATGGCCAACTTTCCAACGATATTCGAATGAGTTCACTCGCTTCTCCTATGGAAGATACTTTTTTCTCCAGAACAAAACGAAATGTTTCCAGGAGAAACGTAAGTCAAATTAAGTGAAAGCAGTTCATTCAATACAAGACGATTCTCTTTCATTTCTTTTTACATACCATTTTACAAGTGCAACTTCAGCAGCGCGTACGTATGTTTAATATTTTCATTCAAAATTTTCTTCTGATATCGTGAACAGATCTCAAAAAGTCACGACTATCACTTTTCGAGAAAAAATTAAATTAAACACGCTGTGATTCCTATCGATTCATCTATTTATCTATCTAACTATATATGTATATCTATCCATCTATTTATACATCCAAGTGTGTGTGTGTGTGTGTATATATATATATATATATATATATATATATATGCAATGCTCTTCCATAGGAATAGACTACTTTGGTTGATGGGGAATCTATGCGTAAATAAATATATCGCTTAAATTCAACCTTACTGATCATCCAGTTCCATAGCTCAGACCTCTGGGACTGAAGCTAAGGTCTCAATCCTGCCTCATGCTACTGGATGGGATAATGAAAAGTATATAACCACACTGAAGAGATGTAATACATCGAAACAGCTGTCTATGGATGACACAATATATATATATATATATATATATATATATATATATATATATATATATATATATATATATATATATATATATATATATATATATATATATATATATATATATATATATATATATATATATATATATATATATATCTTTGAAAATCAATTTGAAATGACCTCCTGTAATTACAAAACGAATGTATCATTTGGCTTAAACTGCATAAATAGAATGAACAATTGGGCTCCTGCAGGTATCGAACCTACCACTGATAAGTCAGCGGTCTCAGCGCAGTTTTGCTCCAACTGTTGAGCTAAATAGCCGCTGGTGATTCAATGGTGCCAAATAACATCTTTATTTCCGAATTATTCTCATCGTTATTATCATAATTAATTATTCTTTGACAGTAATGTACCTTCGCCGTTAGGGCAGTATCTTAACCTGTGATTTATAATGCACAACGCATGGATCGAAAGTCGAAACTTAAAATCCTCAATCGTAAACATCAGGAGTTAAATATTCAATTTTCAACCTCTAGGTGCTAATTGCACTGTGATGATTATCAGTTATTTATAATCGTATAAACGACTTTCATGGATTATGTTGATTAGAAAGTGCCATGAGAACATTCATTGCAATAATTTCCAAAGCATATGTTGATCAGATTCGGACAGAGGGCATAGATCAGGACAAGCACTTATGGTAATTATTCAGAAACCAGATGTAAGCAGTCCAAGTGCCTTTGATTGAGGCAATATATCCAATTACTAGAATTACATACACAATATGTTCTTAGACGGATAGATAGATAGATCGATCGGTTTTCTGCCTTGGCCTGACAGTTTACGGGAAGAGTAGAAAAAAAAACAGATTCTGTTCAAAACTGTCGGCCTAGTGAATACAATGCTTGACAAAATTCTTTATCAAAAAATATTGATGTTTAAATAATGTTGATTTTTCAAGCTAATTCCCGTTAGAACGACCGACAATGAAACAAATGACTATTGAATTAAAAATAAAAGAGAAGATATCGTTCAAAATGCAATATACTTCATTGGAAAATGGAAAAAAGTATATATATATATATATATATATATATATATATATATATATGTGTGTGTGTGTGTGTGTGTGTGTGTGTCGTGTGTGTGTGTGTGTGCGTATGCATGCGTTCCTGCATGTGTGTATGTGAAGTAGAAACGATGGTTATAAACACTTTTTAGCCTGCTTTCCTATCCCTTTTCTTATTTCTTTATTTCTCTATCATATATTTTTCTTCAACTTGAGAATGGATTAAGAAAAAAATGATATGACATTGTCTGACGTGGAAAAATTACTTTTTCTTTTTTTTTTTTTCATAAACCCAAGATAACATATCTATTTCTTTTTAAGAAACATTGTCTATCAGCAGCAGGAAATACCGTAACTCCCAACAGTCCAAATTGATATAATCCAATCAATTAGTATATATATATATATATATATATATATGTGTGTGTGTGTGTGTGTGTGTGTGTGTGTGTGTGTGCATATATATATATGTGTGTGTGTGTGTGCATATATATATATGTGTGTGTGTTGTGCATGTGTGTGTATATGTACGTGTATGTGTTTACGTATGCGTGTGTTTAAATATTTATGCGTTAATCGATTTATCTCATCAGAGTTAGATTGCAATGAAAAAAATCTCTTTATACACAAACACTCTACAGAGTTTTACACGTCGGTCAAAACATGCATCGTGTCTGCCTTCTCGATAGTCATAAAGATTGGAGTCGACCAGCTCAATAGCAGAGTACAACCATTCCGTGTCAATGGTCATTTGAAAGGAATAAATTCTGCAAGAGAGGGGGAATGCCATTAACGTTCAACGAATAGCATGTCTCTATCAATTGGAATTCTAGGGCCAACTGTAGAAGTAGAATTGTTTGTGCCAGCGGACTTGGACTTGCAATATATGTCCATGGCTCTGATTTATGTATCAGCAGGGCAACAGAATATTGCAATATGGTCGGCTACAGGAAAATCAGGTAATCGGGATTTTTTTCTTTATCCACTAGAGTGTTCGTTGCTAGGTGTGTCATATAGTACACAAATATTGGCTGGCTTGGATTCCATGACCCCAAATAAGGATTGAACTCTGTAGATCAAAAATACTTTACTTAGAATTTATTGAAAATTATATTAATAGTATGAATAAATTCCATGATTATTTTACAATGTAAAGTTGTTCAATGGAATTCAGTAACATAGCAATTACTTTACGGTAATGGTCTTCGTACTATAACAAGGATTTTTAGCACTGAATGTGAATTCTTAACAATGCATGTATTTTTTCAATGTTCACATCCTCTGTTTAATGGTATAAGTAGATTATGATGGACTTAAAGAATCTGTTTACTGTGATCACAATATGAAACTTGCCCTGTGTCACACTAATCTATCGGTTCGGTATGGTGTTGTGAACTTTGCCAACAGCCAAGAGACAGTTAGATAAGATGCTTTGTGAGCTTGTAGACACTCCGTAGCATTGGATCTGGGAAGGAATCTGTAGCAGGTGAAAGAATATTGGTAAATTCCAAATGAAATTATCTTCACCAGAAGAGTCGTTCACTTACCTTTGTCAGGTATGACGTTAGATATTACTGCTACTTACTGCTATTACTACCAGTATATTTACGGGAAAGTGATTTGGGAAAGAGTTCAAATAAACCAAACCACTTTTTTCATCTACATTGCTTCCCCTTATGAATTTATTACATGAAAAATTGGACAAATAGAATGAATAGATTTCTTGGAAATATTAGTTGAATATCGTTACCTTGTATTACAATTTTGTCTTGCACAATTCTGATCGGTCATATACTTCAGATAACCAAGGTGAGAAAAGCAACTGAATTTATCGGATATTTACAAAGCGAAGCTAGCTATATATATATATATATATATATATATATATATATATATATATATGCAGATCCAATCTATGTAATCTTCTAGTGAGAGCGATTGGATGGAATATTTCTTATGATTTTCTTCTTTCACGATGATCTGCTTGATTGCCATTGAACGATGAAGCATTGCCAGCCACTCTAATACACCTGCATCTATGCCAAATCTTCTTTGCATAAATCGGCTTCTCTAAACTCACACATTAACTTTTAGTACTAAGTTATCTGTGACAGCCCACGACCAACCTTGAAAAACATAGTGATCACAGTTCTATGTTCGATGCAAAGTTTATCAGCACACACAAGCACATGCACACACACGTATATATAAAATGTCGAGACGATTTTGACCGATTTCATTGTCTTGACTAGAACAAAAACAGAATTGAATTACAACTGATGAACGTGAACTGCTTTTGACCGATGGCAAGAAACTAATAGTCATGAAATACATCGAATGTAACTTATAATCTCTTATCAATTATCATAACTATATATATATATATATATATATATATATATATATATATATATATATGTCATACGTATACATATATTTCATCTATAAATATATATATATATATATATATATATATATAATTGTGATTGCATATATACATATTCTTATTTATTCATTTATTTATTTGTGTACACATTCTATAACAATCATCACAACGATACTTGCATTTAATCATCTGTAGTTCAAAATGATAAATTTTTGAAAAATGATAGTTTATCCTCTTTTTTTCACCATGTCATCAGAGGTCAGCAACACTTATTTAATGTTTGGGTTACTGTTGGACACAACTTTGCAGGGCGTAGAATGGAACTGTATCCCTTTGATTTCGAAATTATAACATTGATCAGAACCCAAATTTACATGCAGAGATCATTAAAGGTCATGGACATTTATCCGTTGTTCATGTTTAGATAGAATTACCTTGGTACTCAAATTTGCAGCCCATAGGGTTCAGTAGTCGTAGTTATATTTGAAAATACCATAAGCAGTTATCAACAAAATCCATCACAACCAAGCTAATGTTCATCTCGGTGTTTATTTAAGCATATACACTGATATATATATATATATATATATATATATATATATATATATATATATATATATATATATATATATATATATATATATGTATTGTTAAGAAATGGATAAATGATCCCGAGGATTTGATTATTTCTGTTGGATCATGTATCCACTTTGTGATAACATAATTGTCCATTTTAGAAGAAACACAGAGAGCTAATATAGACCATGAATAAGCAAAATCAGGACATGAAGTTATAGCAGTTTTGGGGAATGTTTTAGTTACCAGCAGCTGTCTAGCCCAATGGAAAGAACAAAGCAACGTTTAAGTTGCTACCCTGCTACTGCAGCTGTCCCCCCATTTCCTTTCATTGTTATTTATGTGTCCAGGCCAAATGATCTATATAACATATAACATGAGATCATTTTAAATAGAGTCAAATGTAATGCAATTTGTATTCATATATGTATACGTACATGATGGTACTCGTAACTATTACGAAGCTTGAAACAATTCAGAAAAAGCATTTGGAATTCCGAGGAGGTATAGAAACCATTTGGGTGATAGCATTGGTAAAATTATCCAGATTGTATTGAAGGACACTAACTATCACTTAACTTAGAAAGCTATCTATTACGACTGGGATGAAAACTCAAAACTCAACCAGTACAAATGTTATCCTTTTGCCAAACTGAGCTAAATACCAAATTTTCTGATCAGATAATCGAAAGTCATTTGTACTTTCGTGAGTGCACAGTGCATAGTTTTTGAACATGCTTTATTCTTCTTGTATTCCATCAATATATATATATATATATATATATATATATATATATATATATATATATATATATATATATATATATATATATATATATATATATATATATATATATATATTGACACGTTTGAAATTGACTGCAAGTTTCAATCTTGATTTTGTCCATCAGAAAATTGAGTTACAGATTTGCTCTTCAAATTTCACAGGGTATATCCACGACATAATCCAGCTGACCCCTGTGGAACACTGTGCATATTGATGACTCTTGGTACATCCAGTACCAGCCCCATCCTAATGGAAACGGGTTCAACTTTCGCTGCAATTCTTATCTACACATGATATTGATGTCAGCGAATAATGATAGCCAATACGTCCACTCGGGATAATTTGTCCATGGAGATAAGTGACGTGTCCAGAGCGTAAGAATTTGAGAAGTTTCTGACTCAACAGAGGCAGTTCAGCCACACACCTTATTTTTAAGGTTGGGATAAGGTAAACCTGGCTCGAACAGAACATATATATCTCGTCCATATCTCGATTATAAAATCCAAGATAACCATCGTGTATAAATCGGAAGTTATTCGCATCTAATTATGTTTCACGAGGCAAACTGGCATTGCCCAGGATTTTACCTGTGTAAGACTATTTTGTCACAAATTTCTAATCATCAAAATTGAGGCTATTAACCCCTCCCCCGTCAGTACAAGCTTTCAATCTTTGCTTGGGTTAGTATGCCGGATTTTTGTGACTCAACCGAGTGTCACCTGATGAGAATTATAAAAATACATACAAATATAAGTATCAACGGTTCTAATTCTCCTCAAGCACGTGTCCGGATATTTTGACATAGGTTTCTCATTTTTGGCATCTATATACACAATTATGCATTAAATTAAGAAATTAAATGCTCTCTTACGAAGTATATGACTGGTTCAATATTTTTTTTAATAATTCTTTCTTGTTTGATATAACAGACACAGGCAAAAGAAAACACACACACACATACACACAAATCAGACTTACACATACTTAGTTCTGCATAGTTGTAATGCACATATATATAGAAATATGAAATGTAAAAATATGAATACTCATATGTGTAACTATGCATATTCGAAGCACACACATACACACACACACACACACACACACACACACATATATATATATATATATATATATATATATATATATATATATATATATATATATATATATATGAATTCTATCGATCCGTCTGTTCAGCACACAGAGTCACTCCAAACCGATCAACGTGATTGAACCCAAATACAATCGACTGATATTCAGGTACGATAGCTATTATGCAAATATAATAAATAGATGTGTAAAATTCGATTACATTTTTGTTGTAAGAAATCAATATTTTGGCTGAGGAAAACTCCAAATTGCCTCAAATTTCATCTTTTGAATCTTTGAATAGTTAAATGTTGAGACAACAGAAAAAAAACTTTTACGATATAAAATTCTTTAAGATTTCTACGCCCAAAACATGTGCATACGAAAAAATGTACTGAATTTTTCTTTTTGAATTTCCCAATCATCTATGAAAGAACTCTACGTCATTTTCGGCATTATTTCAAATCAATCCGTGTATTTGGAAAATTATTGAAAATATGAAGGGTCCATGAGTTAAAAGGTTTTGCCTTGAGATGATCCCAAGAAACCTTGATTGGAAGAAAGAATCTGAAAAGACGGTGAATACCTGAGTAATCTCAGATTTGCAGACGATAGCTTCCTTTTCGCCAATAATCTCTGCGACTTCCAACGAACGCTAGATGAACTGAACGAAAATAGAAAGAAAGTCGACTTTGACTTGAATTTTAGCAAAACAAATATTATGGAAAACAAACATGTTGGAAATAAACGCGCAACAATCAAAACTGAAAACGTTAAGCTAGGGCGAAGTAGACCATTATGTTTATTTAGAACAAACTCAAAGTCCGAGAAAATCCCATTAGTCCTGAAATGAAGAGTATACAACCAATGCATCCTCCCGATAGTCACTCATTGAGCTGAAACATGGAACCTGACAAAGGGACTGACGTGCAAACTGAGGACCATGGAAAGTGCACATGAAAGAATCATATCGAACATCTTATGGAAACACCACAAGACAGCACAGTAGAATGGAAAGAAAACAGGAGGCTTAGGCTTCATAAAAAAAAAACATTAAAAACTCAGATGGCAATGGGCTGGCAGACAATATGTGGACATCATAACTCACAACATGGATCCCTAGAGATCAAATGCAGAACAGAGGCAGGCAGAATATGAGATGGCGAGACAAACCCGACAGGATTTGGATGATATTGGCCTCACGTCGCCCACAATGGGCAAATCTGGTGAGCTTTGGGAAAGGCTATGTCTAACGATGTACAGTGAAGAAATGATGTTGATGATTATGATGGTGGTGATGATTGAACTCAAATAGCTCTTCCAAAAAAAATTGCAAATTAGGTTGGTAACATACACACAAGAATAATTGTGCAATTTTATGGGTGCTATTCGTTTGGATATGAATATATATATATATATATATATATATATATATATATATATATATATATATATATATATATATATATATATATATATATATATATAATTGTGAATAGCCAGTAGCTGTTTTTCTGGTTATTATATATATATCATTGTCTCCCTTTCCAATCAAATTGATTCTTCCAGATTGTTAAGATACATCTATTTGCCAATACATTTGTTTCCCCCCCCCTCTGCGTAGAAAGAACACATTGAGGTCACCAGTCAAATGCTATAGCTGGAAGCATCTGAGACAAACACTGTTTCAAATAATGGATCGGAATGAACCAGACTTGGTTATCAGCATAGCATTGACTTCACTTGTTTGAATGCTCAACGAATGATGGAACCGTTCCTGCTTTAAAACAAAACACGCTAATGTTGCTGAGAAAATATACTTACGTCAAGTGGGGAAAAAAGATTTTTTTTCAAAATTCTGTTCATTCCACTCAGTGCGATGGAACACCCTCAGAAACAAAAGATATCCCGGTTTGTTCTTTAAGATTTTGAATTAAATTATATCATGATAATTGCAACTTTGCAGGAGTAGAAACTACAAAAAAATGGTAATATCCTACGTGAAAAGAACACTAAAACGCTCCCAGAATAAAATCTCTCACAGGAAAAAATTCAGGAATCAATTCCCGAATCAATACATTCTGACAAATACCAGTTTTCACATCAAGGAAACCAACTACTCAAAATTGGTTAACTCCCTCCAAAGAGAATTTGCTATCCCCTCAAATTTTCCGAAATATGGTTGTATCTGCTTCCTTACTCTTGATAAATTGGAATGTATTTCTCACATAAATATGGTTAGCTGAAGACTGTTCAAATCTATTGATTTATGGAAAATCGGTCATACACTGAGGAGCCCAATCATTGCGTCCAGCAGCATGTGACAGGAATGTCAGCTACTGTTGTGTAATGACTGAACATGCCTGGGTCAGAAGTATATGAAATGGTTAACTCAAGTACTCTGTTCTGTTGTGTTGAATGTCACAGTTAATGGCAAGAAGAAAGATTTGAGTGACATTAATAAAGGCTAAATTGCTCTGGCCAGATGGCTAAGTCTGAATATTTCTGAAACAGCGCAACTTGCAGAGGTCATGTTCAGTGATGATTAGTACCTATTGGCAGTGGTGCAAGAAAGGGGAACATTACCAGCGACCGACAAAACATTTGGTGGCTGGGACTTATCGATAGGAGAAGTGATTGGGCCAGTAGAGGGGCTATTGTAACATACATTTTTGATAGCCCTAATCGAAGTAAAGGAAGGAATGCTTTACACACAAAGTTCATCATTCTTTGTGGCTTATGGAACTGTGTGGCTGCTGGCCTGTCGAAATGACCATGCAAACCAATGTTCATCGCAGAAAAGGCCTTTTTCATGGGTACGTGAGCGTCGAAACTGGACGACATTTCCATAGGAGACGGTTGCTTTTTGTTCTGCTCTCAAGAATTAGATAGTGTAAGGGTACATGTTCTTATTTCTGGAAAATTACAGCCTGATTCACGCTTGGGAAGTTGCAGCGTGACGCTTTGGAGACGTTCTGCAAGGAAACATCGGGTCCTATCAATCACTTCGGAGGTATTTTGTTCCTTGCATCAGGTTTCACAGTCATTGGAGACAGAATATAACCCTTTATGTCAACAGTCTTTCACATTGGCAAAAATATCTTCCGGCAGGACAATGCACCCTGCAGCACTGCATGAGCTGTGCTACAATGGTTTAGAACAGTCCATTGTATAACTGTGGCCACCAAACTTCAAATATCTCAATTCCTGTGGGTTGTCAAGTTAAAATAACGAGTTCGCTATGCTCAACTAAACTCGAAGCAGTGAAAGGGTCTGTCATTACCATCCTGGTACCAGATCACGGAGAAAAACATCGACACTTCTAGTAGAGTTTATGCAGGATCGACAAAATCATTCAGGTGGTACATGAGCGAGCAACGTCTTAATGAATAGTTTTTCAAATTGCTTTAGCCAATCAGTGTATTTAATAAAGTTGCGTCTACTAAAATGATTAAATGTCATACTTTCCTCGCAATGTTTCAATTCCACCTGTTACTCAACTCAAGAAACATCAATTAAAGCGCTTTGGCGAATGCATACCACGTTCAATACCCAACTATTCAATGCTAGCTACCATGGCAACACACGTTCAGAAATACGTCCAATCTCCTTTTTTCAAAACAAATATCCAAGTTGTGCACACCTCAGTGATGATCATGAATATAAAAACTATTTCTAATAACATTTTCATATGCACAGGATATTAAAAGGGTAAACATTTCTGTTATCACATCTTCAAAATCACATCTTGTACTGTTTAGCCAACATGAGGAGGACAAAGACAGAACGCATGGATAGGAAACGCAGAGCTTAAAGGAGGGGAACACCACAGTTTCCGATGGAATCGAATCTCAATTAAACCCTCAAAAGAAAAAGTAATCCAGCGAAGTTTGGTGATCTTTCGTTATAGCAATTTTCAAGAACAAGAAAATCACAATAATTCTGAAGGGAACGGTCTGAAGCCAATGAATCACCCCGAGAGTCATCTATGGAGTTTTAACATAGAACTCAGCCGGAAGATTTACCCCAAAGTTGAGAACTATTCATCGTATACAAGAGAGAATCATGCTCAACATCACTGAGAGATCACAAAACAGCGCATTATACTGGAGGAAAGAAAAACACGAATCAGAGATATCATAGGAACTCAAATGACGATAAGCTGATCAGGTTGCAAGAAGTTCATATGCAAAACTGTACCTGGATAAACGTGAGATGATGTAACAAATTATACATTACTGTTCATAGTTGATACTCGAAATTTTCGAACGCATTCACACTTCTCTCAACGAGTAAAAAAGTGGTCATTATTGATTTTGAAAATTTCACCTTAATAAAGGTTAATATGAAGTGTTTTTTTATGCTGAATTAATCAATAGTTTATGCCTACAAGCATTTTTAAAAGATCAGACCTTTTTGAGCGATCACAGTGTAACAAAAGTTGTGAGATGAGTTGTCATGATTGATAATTGCTCTTGGAATGCTACTTTGTTTTTTGTGTGTTTTCTTTTCTACTTAAGACCCTTTTTTTGTCTTCCAATTTTCAAGGTTACTCTAATTGTTGCGTTTCTCCTTTAACATTAACATAACTTGAGCTTGCTTTCATTGCACTGCAGTTGTTATCTTTTTGACCACCTTGCACCTCAGGATTTTCGAACTCATACAGAGGCATAGCCGAGGGTTGCATTTTCAATCACTCTTCGGGCTCGAAACGGAGGTTGGAGCACATGTTTTATAAATGATAGCTCATTTACTGCATTTTACCACGGTTGTACAATGTCCGTAGCCCCAAGGTTGGGAATCACTACACTGAATATTTGAGGACAGGCCCCTCAGGGAGTTACTGCTAAATAGCGCCAATATTTCGCTCAGCGTCGTCAGAATTCAGAACATTACGTTAGTGCCACTTCGGCAATAATCATGAGTCTTGTCATGAATCTTAAGCGTACTGAGGAAAATAGCCGAATAATTTGTAAAGCCGTCATCACGGTGCAATGCCCTTTGGCTCGATTATAGAGTTTAATCAGTGCTTGCAAATGGAAACATCCATTCAAAAATTATCTGTTGATCGCACCAATGCTTTCAAATATCTTAGCACCTTTTTAAAACCTGTTTGTGCATCTGCCGCTATTACAATAATAACTTTAAAGGCCTGTGCTGGCGGCTTTGGCTTCGGCTTTCCTCTCGAGCAAAAATTGAGTTCTGAAAGGTTCCTAGTTTTCACTTCAAGACATCCGCTTCGAAAGATTTTCACAATAGACTACAAAATCTCTATCAGCACAAACTATTTCACTCATAAACCAAGATTTTGAAACTAATGGTAAATGAAAATCGAAGTAAATGTGAAGTACAAAAGTAGCAGATGTTTATAAATTGTCAAATCACTTTGCATTAGTTACGAGACCAGATTTGATGAATAAATCCGTAGCCTTATATGTACTTATTAGCAGGATTTTGACATGGAAAATTTTCACTTTATAATATCCAATCTATATAGCTAGTATTTGCTTCTGAGCTGAATGCATTGACAAAGACAGGGATTAGATTGAAATAGAAATATTTGTCGCAGGAAATAGAAACTTTCATGATTATACCAAGGAGGTATTGACGTACGTACGCATAATTTCCTCCTTGAATCCCTTCTAATTTAAAGATATACCGTATGCTACAAAAAGAATAGGAAAAATCAAGTGAAATGGCTGTCTCGAAAAAAAAGACTTTGTAATTTGGGTTATTTATTTCCTTGTGGAGTTATTTCAAATTTGAAATTCCAGGCGGGACACGGGAAATACTGGGCGACTTGATGGATGAACAATACAATTAATACATTTGAATAACCTGACGTTTCAAGTGACACCTTGAAAAAATCATAGGCAGATGATGAATATACAAATGAGACATCTAGGGAGACCTGTTTTGTGACTGAAATAGTATTTTTGTTCATTTATGTTATAGATGGATGTCTAAGCCCACGTAAAAACCAGAACATTATGTAGTTTTTTTATTTGTTTTTTGTTTTATTTGTTTTTGTTCTTTTCAACTACACTAAATGATTAAAGCTATCACAACTATTCCATTTTCTAGATATATTTTTATAGGAGTTAAAAAGCACTGAACACTAACTAACCTTTGTTTCGGCTGATTAACCATGACCGTAATCTTCAGTTATAACTCGATAGAATAATCGTCAATTTTTTTAATGCTCTTCATCTTTTTATTCAAATCTATTAAGCAAACAAAAATACGCCGATATGTAATAGCTGGAATAATTCAGTCTTTTACAGGGACTAACGGTGGCCTCTCACTGAGTGTTTCATCAACTATATCATGATCTCTCGATTGAGAAATTATTACAGCGCATTCAATCTATCCTTATTTCCTCCAGACAAATCCATTTGATATTGTTCCAGGCAAATCTCAGCTTACGACATATCCATAACTGAAATGCCTAATTAGTTGAGAGGTTGATGTTTGATCTCATGTAAAAGCTGACATGTTCGAATGCCTGTTTCAAGGCCGGCAAACTATCCCTCTCAAAGTGGATTATTGAAAGAAAACTATTTCTCCCTTCTTTCATTCATATCCAGATCACGGTGTGCCGGAACAAGATGAATCTGATGAATATCCTCGGATATCAGTTCTTGTTCACATTTTGCTAACCATTTCAAATAGTTTGCAAGGACAATAACCTGTAATTTCAGAACATCGAATAGCTGACCAGCAAGAGAGAGAAAGGGGGGGTACACACTAAAACTGATGAAATAAAGTAAAAATAATACACTTGGAGAGACATTGGCGAATAAGGAGATTGAAAGAATTGGCCTTCATACTATGCTAAGATATATCAATCAGCAGATCAAGTATCGACATTAATAGATGGTGAAAATCATTGATCTAGAAGCGAAACGTTTGGAAAAACAAATAAGTAATGGAGAAGAGGGAGTTAGTATGAATGGACTGCATCCAATGCCTATATCTTGGTTAACACGAGTGCGTGTCTTGTATGAGTGCCAAAGATCTGTATTCGAATCCAGAGAAAAATCAGGGAGTCCAATCCTGATCTACAAGGCCTGTATGCCTTCCACACTTGAAATACCAGCGTGAGATCATCTTCCTAATATTACTGGCCAACCTTTGTAAGCATATATATTAGGATGAAAGACAAATGTCGATCATAGGACCAAGGGTGCCGTATATGAATGAACATTCAATTTAGCACTAATGTAAATATGAAAAAATAGTCTATGTATCTGTTTATAATACGAGTTCATTGTGAGAAACAGCATATTGTCACGCTAGCAGAACAATCGAATAAATCAAAAAATGCTGCATGTTGACATGTATATCTAAGATTAGGTTGTAGTCTGCATTAGTGATTCAACTAACCAGCAATAAAGATTCACATTTTTCGAAATATATATTTTTTACGCAAGATTTCAAAATGCCAAATATTTTAAAAGCCAAGTATTGACGTATACATTAAAAACGTTGTACACTTGCAAATATCTTCAAATAATTCAATTTATATGTTGTGTCTTTCAAGGTAATCGGTTATATATTGAAAACTTTCAAGCTGGATATTCAGAGCCATGGATCATAGCCTGCAGTCATTTTGCAGGAATATTTAAGGCGAGTTTAATGTATGTCTTCCATTGTGTAATCAGGAAAAAATATTCCTTTCGGTATAAAATCTGTGGATGTTAACCTCGGGATATGTTGCTTTTTATCTTCTTTTTGGTTTCGATTTTATTCAGTGAAAAAAACGGGAAGACGGAACGTTACATTATTTACTAAATGAAATGGTTTCATTATCCTTTATGTTGAAGTACTTATATCTATATAAAGCGATAAAATTTACAATTATCTTACAGCGACTGATGAATTGTTATCATTCAACCAGTAAAGAGATGGAGAGCAATGAAAAAATAAATGACGTGTCACATGAAGAAATATCGGGAGGACAGTTGCCGAAACTGTTTGTTGATAATAACACTGGTGAATGTTGCCGTTGATTACAAACGAATATTGACAATTTTTTTTTTTTTTTACCTTAGAACAAAATATCACAGTGTGGGCACCGGTTTCCCTCGTCGATGCAAAAGTTTCCAGCAGTTTTTTATGAAAAAATTTTGTCTGCCTCCCTTTAAATATTTGGAGTTGAATTCATTTTTCTATCAAAACAAGAACGACCTTTTTCTTAATTGAGTTGTGTATACTTTTATGCAAAATCGAAATTCTGGTACACTGATTTGAACCCTCAAACAATTGATTTTTATGATGTGCGGCAACAATTAGAGATTACCAAAAATGTATTATACAGATACAAACGGGCCTATATCATTTTAATAAATGAATATGTTTGTACGAATAAATTTTTATAATTCTTCCATTTATTATATTCACAATAGAAAACTTACAGAAATCATCTCTAGTCAGAGTAGGAGTTAAAGTGGAGTTTGGCCCTGCACGAGCCAGCCTTGTATAAATTCATTGCATGTAATCTAGACATATCATAGCCTGAGGGTGGCAGTCTCGAGGAAACACTTCATAGGGAGGCTATTCTTAAGACAGCTTCGTGACTTTTTTTAGCATTGTATTCACAGCATGAAGACGAGGGTTACTGTCATTGTAATCATCGTCCAATGTTTTAGCACCGACAAAGATATTTCATGTTCAAATATATAATCAAACGAGACGATTTCTCACTATTGTGTAGAGACGATTTGATCCATAATCCAGCAATCCTTGATACACATTCTTTTTTGTACCTATTAAAATACAGAGAATAACCTACATTCTCAGTAGATTCAGTTTAACTTTGAGTGCAGATTTCTCTACAGGATTTAATGATGGCTATCTTTTTGATTATTATAAAAAAATCGATTACCATTAATCGAATTATAAAATAAGACCTTTGTTCTCTATTTTGCATTAGTTTAATCTCTCTGATAATTTCTTTCTTTACAGAGGACCATTTTGATTCCTGTATTGAAATAAATTGTTGTGATAACGTGTTAAACATTTGGCAGTCAATGAAATTTCCGATTCTTCAGTAAAACGCAAACGGTTCAAACCATAAGTTCTCCCAACTTATGAGTGCCGACGCCCAGGGCTCTTAGCGGAAATAACGCCGAAAATGTAAAATACTGTTATCTAACAGTGAATGCCGAGGTAAGTCCAACGGCAAGCAATTATAATGATGAAAATAATCTAAATAAATGTTATTCGCACGTAGAATCATGTCCTGATTCACTCATCTCTTGATTCTTCTTTTGTTTATCTCAAATATTCAAGTGCTGTGTTGCCCAGCTGTTATTGCCCAGTTTGTGGATGCACAAATATTCCTTACAAACATCACACTTGTACTCCGTCTCGCACCTTTCGGGCAATTCACTGTATTTTACCCAAGAGTTTCTTCGCTTAACCCTCAAATATTTCCCCTTCCTAAGCGCACATCTGTTATTCCCTGTCGTACCTGCATCTTCTCTACAAAATGATGTATGTTCTGTCCCAACCTCACTTGATCATGTCCCTTCATTGACATTCTGCGACTGTCTACCGACCTTAACAGTCAGGAAATACAAGAAATCTATACGTTCTCTTCAAAGCAAGCACATGAGGCTTTATGAATACTGCAAACATCGTAAGCAGCCTATATCAAGAATTTCAAAAGCGGCAGGGTCATTTGTAGTGTAGTTTTGTCATCTAGTCTCTCTTGTCTGTCTCCAATATATAGACTTCATCACCTTGGGGTATCATATTTTGGGATAATATGAATAGGGGAGTTGATGTAGACTGATAAAATGAGGTATATTAGGCTCTTGTCTTCCCGGACTAACGCTGCAATTGTTCCATTGTAGAAAAGATCAACATTTGGGGGTGGGTGGGGGGTTGTTTGCTCCCTTGAGTAGCCTCTTAGGGGAATTTCTTTTCGTTAAGCATTGCCTTTTGAATAGTGAATCAGATTGGGGACACCCTGGCAGAATTTTCGGCCACTCGAGTATATAGTGGAAACCGGAGCAACGTAGATGAGAAAAATATTGCAGAAGTAGAAGCTAGTTACATCAACATATTTGGGTAAGAAGAAAAAAAAACCCAACCAACCATAGGAAACAATGAATCTCCACTATCCATATTTCCAGGGTTAGAAGTGATCAATAAGTTGTCGGAAAACAGGGGGATGTATGTATAAAGTTATCACTCATCTTTTGTTGGATTTCAAAAATGATCTGATTTTTCAAAAAAATGAGCGGAATCAATCTACTAACCAATTTAGCGTTGATGTGAATTACATATCGACCATTTATGTTACTAATTTTTTCTATGATGGAAATTCTTAAAAAACAACAAAAAAACAGATTTTTTCACTTATTGAGAGGAGTGTGCGTGCAAAAATCAAGAATTCAGCCATGGAACGTAAGGACTGAGTGAATTCTAGATAGATAGATAGATAGATCGATAGATAGATAGATAGATAGATGGATAGATAGATGTCAGAACATTAATAATCTGAAATCGGCAACGATTATTAAACTGGCCAGTTTTGGGTAGCGGTGATTTATTAGACATAAGGTAGACGATGACGAAAACACAAAAAAGCTTTGAAGGAATTAACCGCAAACAGATGTTCGTCCTTGCTAGTCATTGTTGTAGTTCTGAGCGATGCAGCAGTTGAGATGCTGTGTAAAGTTCGAAGTCTGACATAATGTCTCGATCAGTAGGCCTTGGAATTGTCTTAATGAACATTAGAAAGTAATAGCTATCGATAGCCGTCAAGCATCTGTTTATCTTTTAATATTGCTTATCCATTTTGCCTCATTCCTGGTACACAGTGAATCATCCTCCGGGAACAGGGAATAGATATGAATTCGAGTGATTCAAATAAGTCCCTGATCATGTTACAAAGAGTGATCATGAAAATCCGTCAAACATCCATTGGACAAAGTTGGACACTAATAAAGTACGTGAAATGAATCAATTCTAACTCTTATTCGGCGCCAGAAATCCTCTACTATGCCCCAGTCCATTATGCTCTACTAATACCATTGAAAAAGATAAATCTGAAATGCAAGAACAGCGAATCTAGTTAGGACAAGAAATAATTCTAATAAAATCTTAATTTCACTTGATGTACTACGATTAGGAAATTATGAATATCTGTGGCACTAATACAAAAGTAAGAGTACTGGTGGTAATGACTTGGGATTTAACATTGGGTCCCCTTAACTTACACACAGTACAGCAATGCTCAAGCAGGCAAGTTCTTCACAAAAAAAAAGATTGGGTACGATATACTGACTTGAGAAAAAGAAGTAGCTTCTGACATTTTGTGCATTTGTATTTGTGATAAATCATATTGATTCACTGTGTCTTGAGATCTAATGTACCCTTGTTTCCCATTTACCAATATACAGGCCGCTCATTGTCCAATCGAAATATAGACTACTCATTCCATGACCGAGATATAAGCTGCTCGGGTATACATGCTTTTAGGTAGCGGCTGGTCAGCTCCTACGAGTTGTCAGAGCAATCGAAGTTCCATTCCATGTCTTGCATAGACATGCACAAAATGATATCCAATACTATCACATAAAAACCAAAGTACAATAGATATTTATTACTGTTAGGATGTTCAATCACTGCTACAATAATGAGGTAAACGCAGGCTTTTTAGATGAAGCTCTCATTCATCTTTCAGTTAAAAGCATTGCTCAACGATTGACGTTTTCAAAGCTGCATACAAAAATACGCACTCTTATGTTGTGAGTAATTATTTTGTTATAAATCAACTTCATGAGAGGCTTAACAAAAATTGCTGCTGATAAATTGGTACCTCTTCTCTTCTATTCTAGCCTTTTATATTGTGGGTTTTTCATAATTTCACTGGAAGACAGAGTGCAGATGGAAATTAGTTAATGATAGTCGACTTTATGATGGATAACATTTGATCTTTGCATTTTCTTTCAAATCCGTATTTGATTATCTGTCATTCTTTATTAAAAATGTATGCAAATGAGCTCTCTCAAGTATGATACCGCTTACTTGTATTTAGGTATAAACTGCCGATGACCTATGCTAAAAAATCTGCTTGTTATACATTCTGTAGTAGCCTTGCGCTGATGCAATACCATAGCCATACAAGACTTGGGGTGCTGAGTCCAGAAGCTCAGGATTCGTCCAGTCACTTCAAAGAATTACCTTGCCTAGTTTCGGGGCTCCAGTAAGCCTCAGGACTGCACCTTCTCATTGTGCTGAAAAAAGAATTGGACCCATCTCTGTGTAGATGATGTATATTGTTTCTGCCTTCATCATTTATTCACCAAATTTCGGTCAGCCCACCTCGTTAGTAAATTCCATGAACGGTCACAGCTATGGCCACTAAATGTCCATGGTCACTAATAAGACTCCGGAGCCATTCTTCTCCAAGATGGCTTCTGAGAACAAACCTGAAGGAAAAGTTTTCAGTCTTGGCGTTAGTTTACAGTATATGTTGGTGCCAAATTGGTCTATTTTTTTCTAGCTACATCCATGCTTGCCTAAAATACCTACTATTACTTGGATTTGCCGAATTTCTGTCCGACCTATGGCCACCAAACTTTATTTGGTTTCTAATGAGACCTTAATATTAATCATTGAAAATCTTTTTTAAAAAGTCTACTTTGCACTCACCTCGTTGATGATGATCGATTTATCAAGCCATCAAGGTAAGAATGAAAGTCTTATTCCATTTAGGTGTGTATGACCTATGTTACAGTGTCACAGAATCAAGGTAAAACTGAATAAACTATTGTGGTATCTCGCTGAGACCAAAAGCCTTGTTTCATTTTATTTTTTTAAGACCTAAATGGAAATCCGACCGTGCAGATATTTCAAGATAGTAACAATGATAGCCAGCGATGGTCACGGTGAGGCTGCAGTGAAATGTCGAACGGCTCATGCTTTTTGTCAAGTTAGATCCTGATGGAATCTTGTTGAAGTGATGGACGGCTTTTAAGCCTGGACATACGTCTAATTCGTATTGTGAAAACTAACTGTTACAGCTGAAAATGTTCTCTACCTTCTCCGCTGGAAAACGTAATTTGCTGATGTACAACTGTGCCGGTGTTTGAAGATTCTTCCTGTGGTAAAACACTTTGTTGAAAATTGATATACATGAAAGCATGTGTTGATTTGTTTGGTTGGTTCAGTGTATTGCAATTGCTGTTTTGAATGAAAAAGAATTCTGTTCAAAATTTATTTTGGGAATTATACTTTGAGTTTCATGTACAAAGATTTCAAGATACCGTGATTCAATTGCAGCTGAGATTTTTTTTAAGTTGTTGATTTGAGTTATAGCAAACATTTTTCGTGACGTTCAAATTTACTGAAAAGGTATCGTTATAAAAGTTTTTACTTCAATAATGAAGTTTACGAGGCGCATTTTTGTTTTCAATATTCGGTAAACTTTCTCTTGCTTTTGTCGTTCTTTTGTTTTTGGATTTTTTTTTTTTTTTTTTTTGCTAACTGTTAGAACTTTTGCAGGCAGATATCACGATCGATATTAAAATGATCCGATTTGGTTTTGTTTGAGTGTTACAAAAATACGTGGAAAAAAAAACAGCAAATCCTAACGCATTTTTGTAAGTGCAATAGCGTTAAAATGCTCGATCTCAGAGAATAAAGTAAATTTCTTTAGAATCCAAGCTCTGGTTTCCCCAGTAATTACCGTTGTTGAATATAAATCTGTTTTCCCTACGAAACTTTACAATTATTTTGTAGGGAAATGAATGGAAAGATCAAATATTTATGATAAAAGATCTGATTATTCACTCAATAGAAACTCACATGACCATCATCTTTTGACAGCATGCCCATTCTAGAATGATCAATGAAACATTGGAAAAGTGTTTGTTCAATGAACAATTTTGTTGGGCAGTAATCAGTAAATAGTGGATTACCAAAAAATGAGCGGGGTCGAACAAAGAAATGATTTAGCATAAACTTGCATTGCAAACTCTAAAAGCTAGTGGGAGAACATTTTTTGTAGACAAAATAAGGAGTAAAATATTTGAATTGTCAGCCTTCTAGCCTCAGTTGATAATACCTGTATCCAAGATACATAACTTCATACATGCGTCCACACCAAGCTGAACCGACTTGAAAACCGGAAAAAACTAATTTTACCGTTTTGGTTCACCGATTCTAATTATATTATAAATTCTATGAAGCATGAATTACTTGACTCCGAACGAAAATATCAGCAGGGTTAGCTTTCAAGCAAGTTATTATAGAAAAGGGTTTTGTCGATTTTGTAAAGCGTGTATTTCCATCGATTTCGACAGGTGGCTGTATTGTAAATTTATTGACTGAACTGTGGACCGACTTCATCCCGAGTATTTTGCTGTGAGCCACACAAAATTTAATTTCACAAATATCAGGAACTTCTCAACAGTTTCCTCTAACAGTTTTATTCGAATCCATCACATAGTATGTATGTGTCATCTCCCTAGTTATTAGCTGAACAAGATATTGAATTTTCACCGTCAAATGTATAAATGATACTCACCAATGACTTACGTGCATTTTTAAAAAAGTGCTTATGTAGGGAAAAATATCTGAGTAAAATAAATGTTTTCTCAGCGTTAAGAAAATTATCAGAATAGGAGGTTAACTCGAATTCCAAATCAGGGACCGGGATACCCTTAAGACGGTCTGACACCCAAACTGACGTCCTTTTGGTTGGTCCAGCAGTCAAAGCAATCGCATTTCTCCTTCCTTTTGACTAGATCAGCGAGATCGAGAGAGGACTCTGACGACTGGGCATACAACAGTCTCCAAAAGCCTTGCAAAGGCATGCAGCCTGAAGAGAATGTTCCATTGTCAATAGAAACTATATATATATATATATATATATATATATATATATATGTATGTGTATATATATATATATATATATATATATATATATATATATATAGTGAGAGAAAGAGATAGATAGATAGATAGATATACACACATATATATAGATATGTATATATATATATATATATATATATATAGATAGATAGATAGATAGATAGATAGATATCGGAATGGCTACTTTAAACTAATCAGTGATAACAAAACCATCTATCGATCTATTTGCACTGTATTTCACAATATTCAGCATTATCACCTCAGATGGAGCAGACCCCAGAAAAAAGTTAAATATATGTGTGTGTATACATCTCTTGACTCCTCCTTCAAAGTCCCTCCCCAGGGGTATGCTTATCCCTGTCATCTATTTAGTAATATGTTGCCTGGTACTGACATATACGATGAGTAAATCTAATCCCGATACCCTGAAAGTATTATGTGTATCATGATCCAATTTTGTGCTATCTAGAATCTGTTCACCGCGATCCTAATCTTCTCCAGCCTTGTCATTCAATAAATTAAATGAAAGCTCATAAAAGTAAAACTTCTTTTTATATTTTTCGTGTTAACCGTTTCAAAATGGTAAAAGCCTGCTAGCTTGCAAATACAATAAATATTCCTGTAATGTTTGTCTTTAGTGAGCTACTCCACATCAAAATTGAATCTTTTTGAATCCAAGATGGTCGTTACATTAAAGTCTAAATTTCAAATGGTATATAGGCAACTGCCCCCGGAACTATTACACTTATAATACAAATGTTGCCTGTGTAATTATCAATCAGAAGAATGACTCTTGACAATTCTCCCTGGACAATTTTCCCATGAATGCGACTATATACATAGCTAGCAACTCCATTTTTACAATTCTTTGTTTTTTGCTTTAAAGTTACTGTAAAATTGTACATTGTCGATTGAGGGATTTTATCTAGGGACAATCGTCTTGGGGGAAGGGTCTATAACTATTAAGATTCAACAATTTCTTTATTGTTATAATTTTCTGGGGGGGGATGCACGATTTTTACATTGGTGTAACAATCACTTTTTCTCTGAGGGTCCATTTTGCAGTAACTTAGGGTCATCTTTTGTGGATTTGACATTCATAAGTTAAAGTATTTCGTGTAAAATACGGTATTTTGAATTTTTTTTTCAACTCTTTTTTCCTCTGAGATAGTAATGAATCGTTATTTGAATATGGTCAGAGTGACACAATGTACTTGTGCATCTTGCGGCATCTTGCATATCAACGCTGACAAACAAGCGCATCCATCCAACAGGCTTTATCTAAAGCGATATAAATAGTGACGGAAACGCACTAGACTAAGAGTTTGCCTAGCAGTGCTGGACAGAAGAAGTATTTATTTCGTTGCGCTCAATGTAGGGCCATATATGATGGCAGTGAACGTGTTAAACAATGGGAGAATTCACATGATCCGGGCATGAAAAGAAAATGGCCAGTGTGAGCTCCAAAATAGCAAATCATGTGCTTTCACTAGATGAGATACCGATTCACTATTACAGATGGCATTCAGAACTCTCCTATAGCAAAATGTTTAATATTAATCATGTGAATTTGACAGTTCAACAAAAGAAAAGATGATATCGTGATAGATATTGACACTCACTACCAAGGTTTACGTAAAAGGTAATCAGCAAAATAGTTTAATGATGTGAAAATTTGAATTGTTTACGATCAGTATCACGACAAGATAACTAGTCAGCTCTGTGGCTGATACAACTGAGTATTTCCTGTTGGTGGCAGTGGTTGAGCCCGAACTAAGGTTCAAGTCATGATTTCAAATATTGGTTTCTGGCCCATCCTTCTTAGAAGACAGACACAATATGATCTCTTCTCTCCATTTGTCCTTGAGCCACACTAACTTGATTTTTGTAAATATCGACAAGATGATCAACATTATCAGCTAGAAAAACAAAGACACAAATATTTAATTACCGTCTAAGCGAACAGAAATTTGATTGCCTTGTTTGTTGTTTTTATTAATAAAACATCCATATTGTTGAACCCGATATGATGTCTGGGAAATAGATTGCATTGTCTTGGTGTTTTGATGGTGGACTTTTTGTTGATGTTTTCAACCAGAAGTCATGCTTTAAAAAGGAAAAATGCTCTTTTGTTTAACACTTTCCCAGGTAAATATGTGTGTGTGCGATATTTTTATTTTTTCTCACTTGCAATTATGACAAAAGGACATTTCCCATGAACTTTTTTTAAAAGGAGATCAGTTCGTTCACACATAGTTCACTCATAAAGCATGCTGCCATTTGTCACTAGCTAGGCGAGTCAGACAATGCAACTTCGAAGCTGTGAGCTTTTGCCCGAGTAGTAACAGTCAGGTCATTCTGTACTTGTTAAAATGATTAATCATTGATATATAAAAAAAAATAGAGGAACCAATACCGTCGAATTCTTGTCTGAATCTTGCTTTTGACGAGCTGATAATTGTATCTCGATTTCCTTTGACGAATTTCCTTATCTTTGCCCTTTTTTCATCATAACGTTTTGGGCCTGGCTTGATTTCGAGAAAACGCGATGTAGACATTGCATTTTGGTAACTTGGTATTGATATTTTTTTTTTTTTGTTTTTCATCATAACTTTTGGGCTTATCAGAATGTTTTTATTTCTACATAGGCAGTTTTAAGCATTGCATTTCGGTTCCTTTGGACTAATTTTTTCATCTTTTTCATCGCAATATCTTAGCCCGTATGATTTTCTTATTGCTGTTGATTTGCTGCTATTTTTTAGCACACTAATACTCAATTGATTGCTGATAAAACATTTCGTGCAAATATGGTTGGGAGTGCAATGGCAAAAGCACCCAACCCCCGAAAAAACAAACAATTTTGATGAGTGTCAAGAAGCTTTAATCCGGAGAGACATTTTCAAATTGAGAATGCCTGATCGTGTGTGGGTGCCGGGAAGATACATTAGTCTGTAAAGAATGTCAAAAAATTAGATTGGAAACTGCATTGGAGAAAAAGACAATCGAAAATTTCAGCAGACATACTCAGCTCTGTTTAATCTATCAGCAGACCAAGCATGGATATGTTACCAAAGAAAACTGAACAAAATATGAATTTGAACCACCAAAATCATAGCCCAGAAATAAGACGGCTGGTAAAATCCAATTAGTTCACAAGAAAGTCATGTTTTTGGCGTGAAGATCAGAGAATGATAATTCCAAGGGCTTGGAGCTAGGTGCAAAGGACGTGTCTCGCCTTCCTACCACGGTATAGAAGCGCATTCCCCTTAGAACAAAGATCATTTTAAAATAGGTCCAGCCAATACTGGGAGTAGAGCTATTGTAGATACTTTCATGCTGATAAACCTCCATCTATTCATACATTTATAAATCCATGATTATGATATGATTGAGATAATAACCCATTTCTCGTCAATACTCGAAAACGTCTTCAAAACCTATGGAAACAAGAGAGAGAAAAAAGAACGATTCGTCATGCCGATTTCAAGGCTCTGTCCGCTTGTCAAAATTTAGAATACACTCCTGAAACATCTATTCCAAGTATCATTTTGGACATTAATGAGATCAAATTGCAAATATCCAACTACAGGCTTGATATGCAAGGTTCAAAAATCAGATTGAATTATCCATTTGGTTTGATTATCATATCTAATAGTTTTCAGAATTATCTTATGCATCGAAAAAATAAATAAAACACGCGTATCATTATATTTGCTATGCTTTGTATGAACCATGGAGCAATTTTTGCAAGAAAATATAGTATGTAAATGAACCTGTTTCATCAAATTATCGTCAGATTAAAAACCAATTTGATCACTTGAATTCGGAACATAGGCCCAACACCTTTCTAATGAGCTGATAGAATCTCAGGCAAAATCTAATATAAGGAACATTCTTCAATCAAGTCCTTGTCACGATATAAGAATATCAGCCACACAGGGGTTTAAATTATGTCAATCATACATTTTTGTAACACAAAAATTGAATGTAAATGAAATCTTTTGACTAAGTTTCAGTCAGATTGAAAGAATGTCTAAACATAAATCGTATGTTTCCTATCCATTCAAGGAATCAAAAATTGATAATAATTGTAAATGAAACTTTCAGGTCGAACTTTGTCCAGATCAAAAGAATATCGAACAACGAAACTTGTAAGTTGGACTTAATGTGAATACAACATTTTGACTGAATTTACGTCAGATTTTAAGGAGGTGAGATTACAGGACTTTTCACGATAAACATCGCTTAATCTTAATGCAGGAATTAAATAGGTAGCCTCCCACATTGGCGTCGTTTTCTTTCAAAAAACTGTTTTCACTTTTCGCCCTGGGGCAATACTCTTATGGAAGAATTACACTTTCCCTGTGGAGATTGGCCGACAGTAACTGTTTTTAGTTCAACAGACCAAAACTGATTTGCCTTTTGCTTGTTTTATGTTTTAAAAGCGCCTTTTTTTCGTTTAAGCATATTAACCTGATAAACATTTGGTAAATGGTTGGGTGTCTCGTTTTATCTAAAAATTATCTTAATAGCTGCTGACTTCATCCATGCATGCAGTTTCTGTACGTACTTAGTCTGTTCAACGTGTCAAAAGACCAGAAAAGCAATATTCGGGTTAGAAAAAAGGCAAATAATTCGAAGCAGCTGCTGGAAGAATGAATGGTCAATGCATTGAACATTGCAGCTAACTAACCCACCTATGAATTTTTCAAGCAACAAGATGCTTATCAGGATTTTAGACAAAAGTATACATCACATGAATTGAAAGGAATATTAGCAATATATTAATATTTTCCATCCGAGCAAATCATGTGTGTTTACGTCAGTGCGTGTGTAATGCATATACAATTCCACATAGAAGCATGTACTCATTCAAATTATTTCAATCTAAATCACTTTTTGCACAAGGCCCCTGTACACCGGTTAGTCAAAACATTAGAATTAGACCAGCAACATATGGCAAAAATGGCAGCTACTGCTTCTCAACAAATAACACATGTCAAATTCATATATATATATATATATATATATATATATATATATAATGTGTACTTTACAGAGTGAGACAGACTCGGGAGTGAAGTTTTTGGTGGTAAGGTTTATTAATCCTTATATGTCAATAGTCCATACATGTTTCGGGATTCTTCCCATCATCAGTGGTGTGTGTTGTGTGAGTGTGAATTAAAATGTACCATGTGGAACCAGAGTCCACTGCCAGGGGCTATGCATTGTGGGTAAGTTTTGTTGTCAAGGCTACTAGAGGCCTCCTGCTGAATGTAAGAATGACCAGCAGGTATTGGGATTTTGGTAAAGCAGCAGCAGTTGGTCTTGGGGAGGGCAGAGTGTGTCAAGGTAGGGGGTAGTGTTATGGAGGTGGATTTTTTGGTATGTTTGGGATAGTGTAGAAGGAGGGGTGGTGGGGTCAAGGAGCTACATAGGTATCAACCTTAAAAGTTACTGAAAATGTTTTGGCTATGATTTGGACAGGGGTTATAACAGGCTAAGGTGAAGTTTTTCCTATGGGTCTAGGTGACTTTGAAGCTTCCATTATTGAATGTGTCTTAGATGTGGGTGTGAGGATATTAATGGTAGGAGTTGTGTGTATTAGTGTTCTGTGTGGTGAGGGTTGTTCAGTTTAGTATTTAATCCATTAGGATATAGGGTTTTAAGTTTGTTGATCCACATGTCTTCGTGTTTTTCTAGAACGTTATTTATGTCAATTGGAGTAGTTTTTTCTATTTTTTCTATGATGGTGAAGCTAGCGTCAGTGGCAAAATTGTGGTCAGTTGTGCGAAAGTGTAGTTCTACAGGAAGTGGGCTACGATTATTTTTTGACTTAATCCTATGTCTATAATTGTTGAGTCTAGTATCAAATTGCCACTCGAACTTGCCTATGTACTGTAACTTACATCTATTGCACTCTAGAAGGTATATAATGTTCTTACTGCGGCAGTTGCTATTGTGATATATGTGGTAACTCTCTTTTGTGGTGGTGCTTGTGAATGTGTTGGTGTACTTGAGGTGGTTGCAACATAGACTGTTTCTTATGTTGCAAGGTGTGCAGAATTTAATTGTTCTAGGTGTATTTTTGTGTACGACTTTATTGTTAACGATATTATTGCTACTAATCATGTCTCTGATGTTTTTGGGTCTGCGGTAGGAGATAACACATGGGTCTGTGAATGTTTCTTTTAGATCTGTTTTGATCGTGAGAATGTTCCATCTATTATTGATGATGTGTGCTAAGGGTGGGAGTGTGTTGTTGAAGGTTGTTATAAGGGGTATGCGGTTGGGTTTGTTATTATGGGACAGTAAAAAGGTTTCATCTCTGGGTATTCCAGTCGCTTTCTTTATTTGGTTTTTTTTTGTGTCATCTAGCGGATAACCTCGTTGGGTGAAGTATTGTATTAGGTTATGTATTGTATTAGGTTATGTTTGTGTCTGTTAAGTTATATATATATATATATATATATATATATATATATATATATATATATATATATATATATACTCTTTCACGGATCTAAAAGGCTCCAACTGTTCTGGTATTTGTTCAAGGGTGAGTGAAGAAGTGTATTTATACATTTCCAAAAGGCATTAGTGCAAAGTGAACTGTCAGAGCCGGAATTTGAACTTGACACACCAGTTCCAATTATGACACAGGCTGTTCGATCACCTGCATTTCCTTTTCTGAGTAAGAAAACAACACCATATTTAAACAGATTCATCATCAGCTGGGTTAATGCACAAACCAAACTCTCTTCTCTCTCTCTTTCTCTCTCTCTCTCTCTCTCTCTCTCTATATATATATATATATATATATATATATATATATATGTGTGTGTACCACTTTCACCAGGATTTGCAAAACTTCCCAAAAGTGGGCATCAAGGAGCCAGTACTTTCTTGACTCATATTGATCGTCACGCTATCTTATGTTCTGTCGGTCCCAGTTTTGCCTGTAATCATCAAGAATCCACATTGTTAATTGTGATGTCCATCGGCTGTCTGCCATTCTTGCAACATGACCGGCCCATTACAATTTAAATTTTTTTATGGATTTTATATCACCGACTCCTGTTTCTCCTTTAGTATATTGTGCTGTCTTGTGATCCGTACATGTGAGGTGGAGTGTGATTCTCTCCCGTGCATTTTGCATAGTTCTCAGTTTACGGGTGTCTGTCTTGGTTGGGTTCCATGTTTTTAGGTCCCTGGTCGTCAGTGAGGAAGATACATTGGTTGCATACACTTCCTTTACCACTAGCAGGATTTTCATTTTTTTGAAGGTTGAGCTTGCCCTAACGAAATCTTGCCGACTTGAAAGTTCTTGCAAATTTGAGTAATGGGGCAATATGTAAGTACGAAGATTTGCTCATGGAAAATAGAAATTGAAAAACCATTTTTCTGCTTGTGGGCATCAATAATTGCTTCAGCGATTCTACTAGATTCGAACATTTTTCCCGTTTTGGGGAAACTTATGATAAAAATGGATTCCCTAAAGAAAGAAATATTTGATAATAAAAAAAAATCAGGTTCCTTCTTCTCAGGTGGAGTGATTTCGAGAGATGTGGGAAATATCTAGCAAGACTTGGAGCTTTGAGTAAATTTACAAGAGAAAAAATGATCACTTTATTCATAATCTTGGAAATAATTTTAGATAGCACTTCGCATACGCTCTCACATGAACACACAAACATACATACCCATGTCTCTGTCCCCTCTTCCTCTCTCCCCCTCTCTCTCTCTCTCTCTCTCTATATATATATATATGAAGAGAAAGAAATGATAACGTTTTGTCATAGAAAATGAGTTGGTGGTGCAGTATTTCGATGTATCTATGAGATATCGGGAGAACAATGGGACACTCAGTAACTCGAGGGAGTGAACCGGTAGCAGCTTGTCCATACTCTCTCCTGTAGTTGACCGAACGAAACATAGTTCAGCCACTGGATGATTGAGGTAAAAAGCATTTCGATTCGTGGTTTTCTCTCTCTCTCTCTCTCTCTCTCTCTCTCTCTCTCTCTCTCCCCACACTTTTTCTCGTCTGTGGTCAACTGCCTATTCGCCACTACCCATCAGTGGTGAGCAAAGATAACGAAAATGCAATATCTTCTTTTCATTTTCCTTCGAAAAAAAAATGTGCTTTTAGCACTGGAGTCAGGATTTTTCCCGAGCCCTGTGCCTAAAGAAAAAACAATACAGTCGGAATTATGCATTGTCCAGAGAAACAGCGACCTTGGGGCTTTTTATTGACTTCCTTTATGCTTTGCTAATTATGATGGTTTGTGTGTGCTTCCTGCAGCGCTCTTGGAACGGACAAGCGGAACAAAGAAATTGCACTCTGACAGTAAAACACTCTTAACAACTATTGATTAAAAATCGATAACGAACAGAGAGGCTCTTGACAAAATGGGCAGAAACTTAGGGGTTTCTCAATGTTTGTATGACCCTCACGACCGGGGTCATGCAATTTACACTGAGTCAAAAGATTATGAACCCCCTGCTTTATAAAGTGTTGAACTTCAGTGTGTCAATAGAATACCTCTCATCCCATCAGGTAAAGGCTGTAGAATCTCTGAAGATTTCTTCCAGGATGTTGTGGCAGTATGTTGACAGCAGGATCCCCAACTACTGCGTTACATAATCGTTGTTCAGCCCTGCGAATTCTCGGTCATATACATCCCACAAGTGCTCAAGTCGATCGAGGTCTAGCTACACGGTGACGCCTCATTCATTATTGTAAAACCATCACCATACAATTTGTGCTGTGGGGCAGGGCGCATTTTCAAGCTGGGAATCGTGGGGTTGGGTGGAAAATTGCCATGAATAACTCTACCTGATCCTCAATGATGTTGGAATAGATGGTACGGGACAAAGTACCTTCAACATGAATGAGAGGAGCCAGCATTTTTAGAGCAAGGCTACCAAACACCCTGCCTTCAGGGACCCATTGTTTTTCCTCAGTGTATCATTCTCCCTACCCAGGATAAAGCCACACATGCGTTGATGTTTGTCATTCAAAAGGAAGCCAGAAACCTAGGGCCAGGCAACTACTTTACATCAATACAAGGTCCAGTTCTGACGCCCACGTGCTCATAGGAGATGCATTCGGCAATGAACTTCAATGACCATACGTACTCAGTTTACCTCACAACTTAATAGCCACCAAGCAATAAGAATACGTTGATAAACGAACCCCAGCTTCATTCCTCTAAATCCTTTCCCTAAACCATTTCTGGTCTTGTTCTCATTTTATACCACCTGTGTCCAAACGATGGTCATTATTCCAATTCTTCTTTATCCGATATATATGGCATGTTAAAGGCTTTATGCACCATTTCGAAATAATGGAGCTTCTCTTGTGTGCCTCTCACTTTGCAGCTACTCTGCTATGGCAGTATCTGAGTATTAGCTAATTAAATGTGTTATCCATTTATCCTGTTTGGTTCCCAGGTATTAGCGCAGATATCTCTAGTCAAATATAACACCCAAATGTTCCCATATCGCAGAAAACCAATCAATCAGTCAGTGTCTTATTAGCCAAATAGATAACGATAAGAATGCACACACTCTCATGCCTTGACATACATGCTATGTGGCTGGGGTAAAGGCTGGGGTTCGACTGCAGCAAGGATACAAGATATAAAAGTAAGCCCGTGATCACTCTCTGCAACAGAGACGTGACGCTATCTTGCGAGCATCTGCTTGCCCATTAACTGGATTCAGCCATCGTTGAGAAAGCCAAGAATAGTAATTATCTACATACATTCATTTATACGCAAGTATCTATCTGACTATTTATCTCATGTTAAAAAAAAAAAAACAACTGAAAATACTTACGAAGAAACCTGATACGGTATTTAAATGTGTATCTGACACGTCTCATCTGAACACTCATCGAAGTAACCTATCATTTTTCCTTCTTTGTCTTTATATATATATATATATATATACATAACCTATCATTTTTCCTTCTTTGTCTTTATATATATATATATATATATATATATATATATATATATATATATATATACATGTATACATATTGAAATAAACTTAAATATTTGCCCACAAAAACATGTTGATATTTCCGTCCTGTTTTTGGTTTCTTCGAGTAAATCGCCTGAAAGAACCCAAATTGGCAGAAACATATACGTGTTTGTGTAGCAAATCTTCTATTTCATCATATTTCAAACTCTGCTCTATGACCTAATGTTCAATGTTGAACGTATATGACACTTTAGGAAATAACCCATCATGACCTGGAAATAGTATTAATGATTTGTACTTAACCACCACTTGAAATCCTAACAATTATATACACTCGAATACCAACAGTGCACGATATTATGATACATACATTTACTCTCGGGAAAGGTTCTAATTTTCATGATCCCCCAATGCTATATGAATTCTGCAGATATCGGCCACGTCGTATGGTAACTTTGCATTCCGAATTTTAATTCCACGAACTGTTATATGTTATCAAAATAATAACCAGATTTTCTTATATGGTTTCTGCTTTAAGCAAAAGATCCATATATAGTCCCATCGCCATTTATTTTTTTGAGATTTGATGTCCAGACAGATTCGGTTATGTATAATGATGCTATTCTTAAGCCACGATTTCAATCGCCATTCGGCTATCAAAAAGAGTTAGCTTCATCTTGCAATACAACATATTACCAATAATACGATTTTATGTATCGATTTATTTTTTGCATAAATTCATTAACAACGATTACTTAATTATCGTTAATTAGATATTCGCTCATTATTTCATTCAATTACTCGTCCTGTTTTCTTGTAAGTGTTAAATGAGAAAAGTCAAACTTGCAGAATTATAGATAACCGTTTTCCCGCTTCTAAAATTCTGATATGAACTGGTTTCCATGTACCTAGGTTTACCGATAAGTCTTCAGCCTAATAATGGAAACATGGCATTCATTTAACACAATAAATATTTATACTTCGACACAAGTTTCTCTAAAGTAGTTCTGGTGGAGGAGTTATAATCCCTTAAGTAGGGTGCCATCTTGACAAGTATACATTTTCCAATTGAATGGTTTAGCGTCTGAAATGCTGTGAAGAAGGAAATACAGACTGGGGAACCAATCCAATATTCTCAGTGTATAATTGTTAGCACATTTAGGCCAAAATGTATATATATATATATATATATATATATATATATATGCATATATATATATATATATATATATATATATATATATATATATATATATATATGCCAATGTGTGTATGTTTGTGTACTTTTTTATGCCCATTAATATCTGAATCACATAGAAGAGACATAGTTATAAGCAGTAATCACATTCACATTAAAAAAAGTAGGATATCTCTCCTTTTTCCTTCTCTCTGTATGTCTCTCTCTCTCTCTCTCTCTCTCTCTCTCTCTCTCTCTCTCTTAGTGTGCTCGTCTGTCTCTCTGTCTCTCTTTCTCTCTTTCTCTAAGTATCTATCCCAATATGCACACACTTAGGCGAACAATGCAGCGGAAGTTCAAAATTCACCTCATAATCATTTGCCACAGAACTTCTTTCTTTATCACCAAGTCCCACCGGTTTTTGTATCTTTATCACATCTCCCAGTCAGGCAACGCACATGAATTGATGTATCCGAATAAAAAGTAACATCTTGAACCTTCATGAATAAACAAACAAATAGACAAACAAGCGTGCGCGTGCAACAATATAGTATGGATTGGAAATTTACTGGAAGAATCTACATATTTTGAGATCATAAGATTTTACTCGTTTGAAAATACGTATTATAATCCACCAATCACTCTCTAACATCTATACGTACACATATCTACATACGCATGCATTTATATATATATATATATATATATATATATATAAATGCATGCATGTGTAGATATGTGTCCGTATATAAATATATATATATATATATATATATATTCATATATATATATATATATGCACACATATCTACACAGGCGTGCATATACATATATATATATATATATATATATATATATATATATATACATATATATATAAATGCACACGTGTGTAGATATGCGTGCGTATATATACATATATATATATATATATATTTATATATATATATATATATATATATATATATATATACGCACGCGTATGTAGATATGTGTGCGTATGGATATATATGCAGCATACTTCAAAAATATATAAATAAGAAACTGTTCATGTCATAAACATATTTACTATTAATGAAATCCAATTGTGTATACTTGAGCGTTCTCTCCTTGCCTCTCTCTCTCTCTCTATCTCACTCTCTTTCTTCATAAATATTCATATTTATGTGTATATGTTCTCCGTGTGTGTGTGTTTGTGTGTGTGTTTGCGTCTGTGCATGTATGTGCGTATTAAGTATTCGATGACAGGTGTCATTATCATCAACTTTACATTATTTCGTAATTCATCCGTTTTGGTTAGAAGTGACTATAACAATAACAATGATACTGGAATTTCCTTCCCCATCTTAGGGAACAAACGAAAACTGATCCCCGAATATGATGTCCATTCGTAGCAGACATAGCGCATTACGACATAAACACACCGGGAAAACGTTCAGCAAACCAAACGTATGTATGGGAGTCACTTCCAATATTCACATGTGCATAACATAAAAGCCAAAGTCTATCCATGGAAATCAATACATCCTTGTACACCTCTGCATGGGTCCCCAGTGATGCTCACTGATTCCAACGGGTGGAAATATTCAGTTATTGCACAGAATAGGTTGAATAACGGGTGAGAAACATAGATATATAATACTTTCAATTAAAACCTTATTGTTTCAATTGAAATATTCTTCAAAATATATTTGCGAAGTTAGATTGAACTCCTAGCGAGGATCGAAATGACAATAGTTGTAATGGTTTTCGGGCTTAGCTTCTAATCAATTACCAGGAGGCAACAAACTGAACTAGTTAACTGAGCTTAGCCTTTATACGGTGTAGTCACAATAACGAGGCATGTGTGAGGAGCAAACACTGAACTAGCTAATGGCATGTTAAACTAACCAGTCCAATGTCGTTCTAAGTTCATTGCTATTTGCAAAACTTAGCTCAGACTGGCACGAAGCCATTGGTTCAGAGCCAGTTGTGTGAATCGAACAAATTACGTTGTAGTAATAGTTTCTCGTTGTTTCCCGACGGTGTAAGGACTATTCATTTAGAAAAATTATATTGGATCCATTTTTTCCAGTCAGCCATTTCAGCAATGAATGATTGTTTGAATGCGTGAGCAATAATCAGTGCACCTCAAAACAACGCAGTTTCTGATTTTTCGTTAATTGATTATTTGTCCTTATGTCGAGATTATTCCCAAGTGTTTGCCTCTAACACAGAACCATCAACAACTGTAATAGTTTCGATACTATTATACGATTATTCTTTTGGGCTTTTTTCATCATCTTAGTAGTAGCAATCACTCAATTGTGCCTACTGCCCCATTTTGCCCTTCTGCAGGTTGCCGTTTATTTTCCAATAATCAAAATGATGTTACCTCTGATTAAACTACATGGTGTCTCGTATTATATTCATGGAATGAGTCATTGTGCCTAATTCAAAAACATAATACTTTCGAAGCTGAAAAACCTGTAATGAATAGTTCATCAGAAACTGGAAAACTTGTATGAAATTAGCCAAATTGGAAAATCACGGATGACCATTATTAAAAGTATGAATCAACGAAAATCCGACATGCCAAGTGATACAAGCTTATACTACAATACAATATGCAATGCTATATCAGCAAATAGTACAAAATTATAAATACTTACTGAAATCTATCTTCATTGCCCAGAATTCTTCATCGGGTCGATCCTGGCATTTCATGCTGTTCAATCAACTATAATAATTATGAACTCACCATCAGATGTTGGAACATACACACGGACACACCAACATGCAATTATCCATACATATAATCTCACTCAAGGGAATACTCACATCCATTAAACACTCCTCGGATAAATATTGTGTTTATTTCCTAATTTCCTTTGGGGACAGCATGAATTCAAGTTTCCCTTCGCTCTGATTAATCACCAGATATTTATGCCCATACTGATATGGTTGCATAACTGATACGTGTCCAAATTTAAGTAAAAGCCAAGATTGATTTCTAATGCTGTTTTTATACACTGATATGCACTTTTGGAAGATTGATAAAACTAAATCCCCCTTGGCCCAATTTGGCGATTTCAACTCTTGCCCTACTAAGCTAAGAATAAATTTTGACACCTCTGTATGCCAACCCAGCGTCAGAGTTTGATTTTCTAATCATATGCCGATTTACAGAGCAGGTAGATAAGTGTTGGAAGCGTGATGCAAAACTATCTAACAATGCCTATTTGTAATATTTCCCTTGTACCTGACGCATTTCGAAATAGTAGCACATGGTTATACTCTCATAAAGACCTAAAATATGCATGTCGATAACTGCACACAGTTATGCCTCTCTCTCTCTCTCCCTATCTCTCCCCCTCTCTTTCTCTCTCTCTCTCTCTCTCTCTCTCTCTCTCTCTGTCTTTCAAGTACTTCATCGAATATGGATTCAGTAGTTCTTACCCACAAATGCTGATACTCCCTCGCCATTGTAATCGATCATGAACAAGAAAAACGAAATAATTCGATCGCCGGACCTGTTTATCCATTCTTTTATATATATATATATATATATATATATATATATATATATATATATATATATATATATATATATATTCATATTCTTTTACATGTTATGTTGTCATTTTACCTTCGCTATATTTCCGGCTGTTTTTATCCTTCAACAAGTCCTTTTTCAATGAATAGAGATGAGTTAGATATGAATGACTGACAGGAACGGGATATTTCTCAACAACGGAAACACAAAGAATCGATAGTGAAGAAATCCGATATATTCTATTGGCAAACACAGTTGCACTCTGCACAATGGAGTGCATTCAAAAACAAAAGGCAACAAAAAGTATTTATCAAATCTTAGGATGGCATGAGGACAATATGAGAGTGCAAGATTGCATTTTTCCAGTGGAAGAAACCCACCATGCTTTCACCTGGGCTACATAAAAAGGTACAGACACGAAATGTATTTTCGTCACTTAGCAATCAAACAAATACCTATGCATACATTCTCATTTCACTTTTTTCAAAAATTTTCAGATAAGTAATTTTTGACCATAAGGATATTTTTACGAGTTTTTCTCTATCATATTTTTTTGTTATGGCAATATTTCGGGTCAAAACACACCTTGGCCAACAATGCTAAATCCGAAAAAAAAGTAGCTTTCGTCGATAAATCAACTTTTCAACGCTGGTTAATTGATCCAGAAATTGGGAATCAACTTGTCTTCCCCCAGCCCATGCAGTCGATACCTTCCTAAATATCTTTCTCAATATCCAATTCTCTCTCTCTCTCTCTCTCTCTCTCTCTCTCTCACTCTCTCTCTCATATGATGGTAAGACCATTGCTACTTTGAAGAGGCTACCTTATTGGTCGCAGGTTTGATTCATTTTTGCTCAATTATTTATTCTAATTACGTTGGCTAGGCCAAGAGATGCAGTAACCATTTAACAACGGGTGATCATTTCAAATAATTTTTTTCTATGATATAAGCATTTTACTATCTCATATGAATATCTGTGCAAGAGTATATATGCATATATATATATATATATATATATATATATATACATATATATATATAAAGAGAGAGAGAGATAATTATGTATATACACACACACACACACACACACATATATATATATATATATATATATATATATATATATATATATATATATAAGCGTTTGTATGTGAACTGATATAAACACATATATCTAATTATATCAATATTTTCGATATAACATAAATACAGCTACTTTTACATAAGCAAATACGTGCTTGTGCATGCAATGATACCAACGTTTTTTGTCGTTGTTTTTTTTTTTTGGCTCTCACTGAAAACATAAAAAAATACGGAACAAAATACGTGGGGAACACAATTGATAAATTAGGTTATCGGGTGTAAACACCAACAATTAACCCTTTTCTTTCCCCATCTTTGAAACGACTGGATGAATGCGCTGTCACTGCCTATAAATTTGTTCATTTTTCAATAGTGAATTTGAACACCAAACGCCACACGTAGCCACGCTTTCACACTTGCCGATCTGTTTACGAGTGAAAAAAATACATTGACTTTTACCCTTCCGTCTACAAAATTGCCGACTCAACGGTGCTATTTTGAAAACAGAAAATTTCAAATTCAAATTTAAACCAATAGCTTGATTGAACCTTCAAGCTTTCAGGTCACACGCCTAATTAAAGAGCTAACAATGAAAGAATCAGCTCAGCATTTAAACAATGATTAGACTGTAAAGGCCAGTGTATTTATATCCTCCGATTTAAGATATGACAGAAGGTTAATTTTCGGGTCTTTTTTTTTATTGTCGTTGTTTTTTGTTGTTTTTTTTTTGTGAAATACTACCTGGTGTAACCTGTACAAACCTGCCTTGGTGCTATCGTGAAAATGGGATGCAAAGACTGTAAGATACTATGGAGAGTCTATATCTCCAGTTGATACGGTACTCCGTGGGGTTGGTGTTCCTGGAAAACAGCATTCTACTCCGTCACTACTGCAGGCATTAGGATATACCATTGAGCCTAAGATTCTTGGAACAATTTAGAAGTTTTGCCAATGTCGTATCATTGATCAAAGTTTTTTTGTTTTGTATCTCGCCCATCAATTGGTCGGCAGTATTTATTTTCCTTCCTACAACAGTAAAATTTGTCTACAATATATAGCTATATCCTACTATACACAAAGTCTGTTCAAATAAATTTCCAAAATATTATTTATCCCCTCATCTTTCCTTCAGATATCAAGATGTGCCATGGATCCTACCAACTTCCTTCATATTATGTTTGGTTGAGTGTCACAACATAGGTGCGAGAGGGTTGTTACACAGAAAGTTTTGACTTCCAAAATAGTTAACACTATAAACTTGGTGCCGGGTTACTGATAGATATTTACAGAGAATCAAACGCGGCAAATAAAATCTGATTTGAAAACGATGAGAGTAAACCTTCTTCAAAACCGTTCCTTTGATGCATGGACATATTAAAAGTGCCCGCAGATAGTGGAATGTCAAATGTCTTAAATTCCTTGTGCTAAAATCTGGCCCTTTTGACAGTATCATTATGGGCAGATTTTCCCTTCAAAACTTAAAGCCATCCTGAATAATGCAGTACTTAACCGTGTATATCGCCTATACACTTCACAATGCAGATGTTATCAACGACCGTGGTAAACTCAAAAATATTTCAATAGGTAACTGAAAATATCCACATCAGTTTGGACAGGATAAATGAGTGGTGAGTGTTATCAGGAACAGACTAGATAACACCCTAATCGCTGCTCCTGAATAATTCCTCAACCAATTTAGGTGTGTTTCTCCATGTTTGTGCATGTGTGTGCAGGTTTGTCAACAAGTTCATGTACAAATGCTGGAGGAAAAAAAAACGTTGTGCACCATGAATATTAATTCTGCGACGTAATCAACTGCTTTGCCAATGCACCCAATCCAAAATTTAACTGAAATCACCGGCAAAGTAAAAACGCTGACGAATTTACTATACAAATATGTCGCGGGAAAAAGAAACGGGTTGTCAATGATCAGGATTTGATGCAAGCCTATGTGAAAGAATAGGAATATTATATATATATATATATATATGTATATATATATATATATATATATATATATATATATATATATATATATATATATATATATATATATATATATATCCAAAAATGCATTGCTAATGAGTTTACCCCATATAAATGTATTTGAAATCAGGAAGAAATGGATCATCGAGTATCAGGATATCATACAAGCGTTAAAACCAGGATGGAGGTACTATTTGTATTTTGTCACTTTATCGCGCAGAAATTGGCCAGAAATGATCACTGTTTTATCAGGACGCGTCGCTTTTGTGGACTTTTGCCAGAACTAAGTTTGATTAAAAGAGATTAAGTATGCACGAGCGGCTGCTTGGGAATGCTGGAACAGGTGTACTTTCGTTGATATACGATGATTTCACATTATATGACCAAGATCCACTTGAATTGAGAAAGGCTGATTTTCGATACACGTATATGCGCGTCTTTCCGTGTGGTGATTATAGGTTTTTTGAAGATCGCCAGGGTGGGGAAGTTGCCCCGCCAAGTTTCTACACAGGAGAAAAGGAGACACTAAAACCTCAAAATATGTTGTTTTGTTAAGCCCGCAGTTATTGTTTATTTATAAATGTTTATTCGTGCAACTATATCTATACATTTGTAAATTCCAAAATATGCACGGTCAGCATCTCTGTGTTTTGGGCTGTACTAGCTGATATATATATATATATATATATATATATATATATATATATATATATATATATATATATATATATATATATATATATGTATGGGAACTTTCAACACACACTCACACGGCACCCACCACTGATGATGGGAAGAATCCCGAAAGATGTCTGGACAATTTAAATATAAGGATTAATAAACCTTACCTCTAAACACCTTACACCCGAGTCCGTCTCACTCTGTACAGTACATATATATATATATATATATATATATATATATATATATATATATATATATATATATATATATATGTATATATATATAGAGAGAGGTGTGTGTGTACTTAGATATGATTGTATTGTGGATATGAAGTGGTCTGATAGAATGTAAGTATATATCCTCGACTAGGAAAATGGGGATAAATATATGTTAGGCTGAGTCATTGGTAGTTTTGGTGATGGAAAACATAGGAGACTAGGGTTTAGGAGAGAAATGAAAGAGGGCACACTGTACTTAATGAGTATTTGTGGGATAAAGGCCCAATGTTGTTCTCGCTATTCATATATATACATACACGTATATATATATATATATATATATATATATATATATATATATATATATAAATATATATATGTATATATATATATATATTAAGGGACTGACAGAGAGATAGACTGACAGAGAGATAGACTGACAGATAGAAAAAGAGGGAGGGACTGACAGATAGAGAGAGTGGAGAGAATGACGGAGAGAGAAAGAGAAAGAAAGAATAGAAGAAAAAAAAACATATAAAGAGTAAAAGAGAGAAAGTGAGTGATGGTCGGCATTTTTCATGGAAGTAAACAACAGGAATTTTTTTCTCGGTATTTTTATCAAAAAATCACTTATCTTTCATTTCAAAGAACGGGTGTGATGTTGATTTTTTTTAATTCCATTTTTTTTTTTTCTATTTAGTCTGCTTTTTTATTTAGTCTGGTGGTAAGAGAAAAAAAATAAACTCTCCGTCAATACACTTTTCACATAAATATTACTTGAATTTCTTAATTTGGAACTAGAAAATAGGTGGGGTCTACTTCGTGAGTAATGTAGTTGCATAGTTCTCGACGACTCCATTGTTCAGTGTTAAAGCTCAGTTAAAAAAGCCAAAGCTTCGAATGATGATTTCCAAGGCAGACACACCCTTCCCACGTCAAAGAATAACTCCACGGAGTTTTCCTCTCTGTTTATATTCGCGCCGCTCTAATGTAGCCTTAGTATAAGTGTAGTTGTATGAAAGTATCTGCTATAGAGTGATAGTTCATGTACCAACTCTTTTGTATATGTAACTCTTATTGCTATGCTTTAGCTATCATTCACTGTTCATTCTGTTCAATTATCATTGGTCCCTTATACGTATAACCCTATGCCTGAGTAAGCGTATGAAAAAGGTGTTGATGTATGCGCCAAGTGGTGTATCTGCATACCACATAAAAAGATTTCAACTGTATGATTGATCTTCCAAAGATAACATTTTATTTTAAGATAGTATTTATTTATCACTCTTCCTGCTCTTCACTATTAATAAAAGGGGAGATCCAGACCGTGAATGAGACTAAAGAGTTTGCGACCAGATCTGGAAGACAGACCTAGCAGTAGCCGAGATGTGTGGTTAAGTGTGTGAGGTCTGATGAAGAGTATAAGAAGATAGCTATAGTACTATTGCTTGAAGAGGATTGTTTTTTTTTCTCTTGTTAATGATACATGACTGGATACTTTATGAACGTAACTTATGTATGGAACACGTAGTTAGGATTGGATTAACTAAGATGATAATGGCCGATGAAAACAGCTTCCTAAGCTCTACTCCTCTGATATGTCCTGTTTTATATATGTTGTATAATTTGTCTTAGCCGAGCACAAGGTTACAATCCTAGTAAACCTAGGAAACTAGTAACTGGAGTAACGATCTGCAATGATTTTTATAGAGAAATACAAGCAAAGATTTGATCTAATGTCTCTAAAGTAGAGTCAGATTGATGAAGCAGTGAAGTAAACAAATAATCTATATAAATAATAACCTGTTGTATTCGTGTATGATAGAGATGATATCAGCTATACACATTCGTGTTTATCTATACGTTTAGGGGTGTGTTTTCTGGTATATTTCTACCTTATACCGAGAATAAGGAATCAAAACATGAGGTGTTAAACTCTCTCTCTCTCTCACATACACATACACACACACACACACACGAACACACACATACACACACACACGAACACACACACACACTCACTTTCTCTCTCTCTCTCTCTCTCTCTCCCTCTATCTATCTATCTATCTATCTATCTATTTTTCTTCCTCCTCTCTCTCATTGGTTGTATTTTATGGTTTCCATTTTAAACACGTCACGGTTGTGAAGTTCAACGCGTAAAATTTTATTGTTTAAGCGATCAAAATAGTTTTGCATTTTCCTTCCACTTAATTGGTCCTAGTCTGCTTAGATTCACATCGTAAAAAAAGGTTTTATCATCAGTAGTGTTTTTTTTTCCGGAAAACTCAAAAAGCTGCACTCATTCTATTGAGGAACAGGCTTATAATTAAACCCCACATGGATTCTCGTACATAAGAAGATTAATTGAAAGACAAATCTGCATCTTTTGCGCTAGGGCCACTAGTTGATCAGAAGAGACACATGGTATACTAATTGTTGAAGAGGGATGTTCCCCTCAAATATCATTTCCATTTAAGAAATTTGCAGAATATCAATACTTTTTCCCAATTCCTGTTCTATTACACTATCTATAAGGACCTTTGTCAGGCAAATTGAGCTGGAAATGCCAGAGCAAAAAACAAAGATCAAACATTTTATGATAATGATACATATCTCGATTTATCGGATAATCGTAGCGAAATGATGTTAGATTTGTAGCAAACTATACCTTGATAATTTACATTACTATGTACGTTAGAAACCAGAAAGAAAAACATCTTGGAACATTCATTCAATATGATTTTTTTTTTTACCTTGACGTTGGAAAAATAGTAAAAATCAGATTAAATTATTATTTTTAAAACAGTTGTATTTGTGAATTCGTTTTCATTCTGTTTTATTTTTTTGTTTTAAAAATATGCAATGCAAAGATTCACTTCACATTGTAGATATTTTCAAACACAAGGATGAAGTAAAAAGAAAAAGTAAAGGAAGAGAAAAAACTCAACAAAAAAAAGTAAGAAAATAGAGGCAGTTCTATCAGAATTTTATTGATTAATTTTTCCAGAATAAACTTAACGTACGGAAAAATCACATGCAACGTTAAACAAAAATTCAGACTACACAAATTGATTTTGTATTATTTTGGTATGTGCCGGCCTTGTTTAGTGACTGAGATTCAGTAGTTTTTTCTATCATTTTACGAATTTCTTTCCCAATTTTGAAAGCAATCTAATTTTATTTATAGTTTCTTATTCAAGGAATATTATTCATTTTACACCCTATGCTTATCTAAATATATTATGCATTAACTTTCTTGACATTTATTATCTTCTGCTTCTGATTTTCTCAAGTTTTCTCTCCAGTAGTGAGTGGTTTGGTAGAGTCAAGTGACAACAATCTCCCCAATACTCAGCAGTTTCAATCATTATTATTTTTACTAATATTTTTCAATCTTCCAGAAACTGTAAACCAAAACTGTCAACATAAGTCCCTCCTGGTTTTTATTCATAGATCTGCTTGCTAGCTGTGAATATCTTACGTTCAGGCTGCACCAGAGGGCTGAATTTTTTTTTAACGATTTATTAGTATATGTAGTAAAAACGTATTTGTCTTATTTCTCCTCTAAATAGGTTCTTATGAGGGTTCAGTTTACAATTTATATTCATGCTAAATTGTTCCCTTAGTTTGCACCCGGCAGCATTTACGCTTGCTCTTGAAAATGCAGACTTCTCAACAAAAAGCAAGATAAGTAACTTATTTATTGATCACCTCTTTTTCTAAACTTTTAATTGATCACCCGAAACACTGCATTCTACCAAAAGAGGGTTGGTCATGTGACGGTCTTTATTGGCTGAGAAACTAAACCAATCTCATTCTCAGTTGCTTTTGATCGTAACTACTTCGACCGTAATTCTACAACCGTTTGTAAATAGCATGGGTCAAATATAAAGGATAAACAATTACCTTTTGTTATTTTTTTTTCACTAGTATTTATTCCATATTCATTTCAGTTGTTTTTTTTATCATTAAAGAGATTCAGGCCATCGATCTAAAGTCATTAGTAAATAGTGTTCATTGTAAATAGATAATTAGGGATTGGTCAGATTGGAACTATCATTCTTTTTACCTCTGGAACCTTATCCATGCATGTAAGATCAAATCTACCCATATGAACAATTCCGATTTGCTCGGAAACAATATGATTGATATCATTATTTAGTTTTTACATACGCAGGTACATTAGAGGTAGTTGAATACGGTGTTTGTTGATGGCAGAAAAATGACTATCTGAGTAGTTACGAAGAAAATTGACTTAAATTTGGAATGGAAGCAATACTAGCAATAAATTGATAATAATTGAAAATGCTTCATTTAAATTCATGTTGGTATCACTCTAGCACTCTCCCTACTATTAAAAGTGGTTTTAGTAATGTTGATTGATATTCATTCTTTTTCGTAGATATGGGCAATACAAATGCAATTTTATCGGAATATCGACACTTGAGAAATTTGAAAGTTTGACAAAAATCAGCATATTAATTGATTTTGATAAAGATTTCCGATATTTAGGAAGAAATTTTTATTTCAAATTCGTCCTTTGATAAATAAGTACAGAAAAATCTATTAAAATCAAATAATATATTTTACCATATTTCTAGATTTTTCAGCTGTCGATTTTCGCTGAAACTGTTCTTAAACCGTTCATTTCTACTTCTGTTTTCCGAATTTTTTAACCTCTTTTCAAGGCTCTGTGGACTGCTTCAAACACCCTAATAAGGCCTGAAACACCTCTACGCTAAGCACCCTAATATCAATGAGTCAACCACTAATTTCCATGTTGCTCAATTATATCATTTCTTTGATAAGATCTAAATATTTTCCAGCTTTTCACTTTCATTCATATTTACTCCGTCGTTTGCTGGAACGGTGAATTCAATTTCTGACAGACTATGTTCTCTTTATTATGGTTAGCAGGGAACCCTGGCGTTTGCAAGGAGAAAATATGATTTATTGCACACACTGTGTAAGCCTGCACAAACTCAAGAGTAGCATTTTCCTTTCCCCGGTAGTGTTGTGTGCGAAAAATATGTTAAATAACGTAGGCGTCAAATTTTAATTCATATTTCCCGGCAGCAACGCCAGAAAATCCTGTTAATCTATTTGTATTAGTTCCATATTAATCATATATATTAATCAATATTTAACACCCAATAATATTTACATATCATTGTTACAGTGGATGATTATGACTCATTCAAAAATTAGATTCAGAAAAATTATAATCAGAAAAAATTTCGATGGAAAAGAAACTTTCCAGAAACGGCATTTTTTTTCAAAGAATAAAACGTGCGTGTGAAATGTTCCAAGTTAAAACTGCTATATTGAAAAAATATTATGTTTTTTTCTATGTTTCAATCGAAAAAGTTTTAAAAAATAGACAAATTTGCGTGAGTGCAAAAGTTTCCAACACTTTTCAGTAAAGACTTTTAAAATAAAGTAATTTTGGAAAATCATTACGTTTCTGCAGAATCGTCCCGTGAAAAAAAGTTTCTCATGCTTTTCAACCTTCCATAGTTAAGTTTAGACGAAGGTTTTACCATTACATTTTACCTCCACCACCTCTTAAACATTCCTATAAAACTTGAAAAAGTAATGTAAAAAAAATGATTGAATTCTTTTTTATTTGATTGGACATATGCTTCGTTAGAATTCTTTTTTAACTGACCCTAAGTGCCCTCAACAAAACAACAACAACCGAACCATAACAACGAAAACAAAGTTAATACTGATACTAATGACTGAAAAGTATTTTTATCAGGGCTCGGACGTTGGAATTTCAGAATATTTTATGGTGCAGGCAGTGGAAAATATTGTTTAATTCAAAAGTTGCGTGTATGCATCCAAGGAAGAAAACTCTAATAAAAAGAAGTATCACGTATCTGCAAAAGTTTCCTCCTTCCAGGTGTAAGTTTTGGCTACAGAATCACCAAGAGAGAAAAAATACTGAGACAAAACGCCAAATGTATTTCGAGTGTACATTTAAGATTGAGTCAAAAAACATAAGTGAACGATATTGTATAGAAAAAATAAATCAAAAAACAAATTCCTGACATCTAGCTGCAACCAAAGACAACCAAATCTAGATGAGAAACATTTAAAATATCTGAACTCAGGAAAAGAATTGCGTCCTTTGATTTTAGCACAAAGGGTCTATGTATTTTTATTTTTTTTAAATGTAAACTACATCGGATATTACCCTTGAGGAGACTTGGACCCGTTTTTCTTTGTCAGTGCATTATTTTTGTACGCGTCTGGACATTTGTGCCGGATTTTTTTAAAATTGTCTAAAAGTGGTGACGGTATTTCAAGACCAGCAAACAAAAGTTTATGCTGATCATCATCGTTATCATCGGCAACAGCAGTATCCATAATGAGTTCACTGCAGAGAAAAAAAACCTAGCTAATTTCCTACCATGGGGACTATGATTACCCTAACATCTACCATGTCTGACCGGTAAATCTTTCTATCTCATGTGTCTTGTGTCTGGTCTTCCCCCACTGAGTTTATTGACCCATGGTTATCAATCAAATTAATTGTTATCATTTAGGACAGTTCTTGGATTGAACGTATATATTTGGTTTTTATTGTCAAATCTTAGTCATTTGCATATTTCTTAGTTGATCAACCTTCCCACTCAATCACGTCTATTTGGTACTCATTCTGAAATGGCTTTTTTGTATTCAATTATTGTGAATATTGTTCCTTTCTCTGCATTCATTGTGCTCTCTCTACCTTGGTATTTATCTACTTTGTTTTCATAGAATTGTTCCAGGCCTCCATTAATAGGTAATCATTTTTTCTCTTTTCAAATGACTTCTTCGTAACAAGATCAGGATGCAAGGCTTCATGCCTTCCTCATTCATCGGATATAAGTTATCAGATTCATTCTGTCTCGATTTGGTATGGAATAATCTGTCTACATTACGAATGTTTACGTCATTTGCGTCTCTTTCAGATCTTGTTTTCCTTTACATAGGACAAAAAGATCGCAAGGAAAACGAACAAACATGACACATAGAATGAGTTAATCAAATTTCTTAGATGAAAAATAACAATTATTTAGTTTTGACTAGTTTCTCCACAACGTAGTTTAATGAAACTCACTACTGTGCCCCTTAAATAAGTAACGAGAATTCAAAATAAATGAAAAGTTTCCAACGAGATTTGAACACGAATCCCTGTCCTTTCGAGTTTCTCTCATAGGGACGATGCCTTACCAATTAGGCTTCAAAGGTTAACAAGTAGATGTCATTCAAATTTCAAAGTATAATTTTTCCCTCAGAAAAAATGGGTTTATGAAGCTATTGGCGATTCGGTTAAATCTGAACGAGGTCAATATCCGTTTTCACATCGATGGATAACATTCTTGTAATCATTCCGATCCTGATTCATTGATCATTCTGAACGATTGTATTGATTAGTTTAAATTCCTGTGCGTGTCGATCCAGAAATTTCGTCATCATCAACCTCCGTAAAATCGCTTTGGCTACTCAAAAACACAAGATTCTTGAATCCACGCGTTGGTAAATTTTTCGTAGTAAGCATATCTATGACGGGTAAGACGTATCTACTCGATTAGATGAGTAACAGAGACATGATTGAATTGAAACTTTTAAGATTTCTATCCTTGCTGATTAATCAATGTATATCACGGTTTGTGCATGCGTACCGTGGTTCGTCTTACATAAATCTAGTCTCGTTATTTAAGAGTTACGCCTCGAATGTACTATTCTTGTTCGCTTCTATAGACATTTATTGATGCTGGGCTATGGTTGACACAAGTACAAATAGAGGAGATTTAGAGTAAGAAGACTATTGTATTAATGTATCGAGCGTTAGGTTTTACCAATGCCCAAACTCTGAGTACTGTCGTCAGTTGGAAGTATGCAATTAACTAAGCCACGATTCAGGGTCCCAATCATTGTTTCATCGATATATGATTGATAGAAAAATATTCTGCTTAATCATAAAAAAAACACTTTGATACAGAACAAAACAGTCAGATCCACTTGGAAACTGGCGAAACCTATCCTGACGGTTTGTGGTGCAGTTTTTTCATTAGCTCTTAGAACCCTTAAAAACATTGCTTCCGAGCTGAAAAATCAATTACTTAACGTAAATATTGTATTTTCTGATTAACTTCTCACGTTTTTGAATTATAAAACAGTGGGAAAAAAATTACCGTGCTTCGCTGAGTATGACACAGGAGAAATGTTGTGAAATTAGGGTGTATTACATCAATCTTCTGTGTGAAGTGCCGACTATTGGAAATCAGCAGATATCTGCCTTTGACTGGGCTAGGAACCCAACTTTTGAAATAGACAGTAGGCATAACCCGAAAAGGAAGTTTTTTGTTACCATATTTGTTTGAGGAATAAAACGAAGTACCTGCTCAATTCTAAAAAGATGGACACTTTTTATCGATTAGTCAATTTCCAATAACGATTTGTAAATAAGCATTTCGAATATTTAAAAAGACTTGCTCACAAAGAACTAAGAACTCCACTATTTGATGCAGTTATTTTAGTGTTTGAATCACTTCTCCAAATTAAAAAAGGAGCTGGACAAAATACAATTGTAATTTTTAAAACGTATTCACATTTCAGAAAATACAGACATGCAAATATTTTAATGGATATGTAAATCTCGTGTATTTATTCGGATTATGTGAATTTGGAAACGAAAACAAATATGTTTTGTCATGTATAAGCTTAGCAAATGTTATCATAGTTCAATTTGTATTCCAGCTTCATGATCAGAACAAATATACATTGAAATGAGTGTACTGCAGTTTTTTTCTTATAAATGTACTTTTTGTACTTTTTTCCAAAGTATTCTTCAAACCCATAGAAATGTAACATTTCAACATTTCTCTGAGCTTTTTATATTTATATTCATATCTTCTGCAGACATCGATTAGAACATTCCAATTGTTTTTTTTTTCCTTCTCTGTCTTGCCTTCTTGTTTGTTTGTTTAGATTTTTCTGGCGGTTTGACATCTCTCTTCTACGCCTTTTCTGGTCTTTACTTTCTTTTCCAGCTAGGCTTTTTTGACACTAATGCTGCTCATTTCTTCTTTCTCAACAAATCTCTTCTATCTTTCCCAGTGACTCTTTCAAGGTGCTCCAATATCTATCTTCTATTTCCCTGGTTTTCACTTCAGTCCGATCAGTGTCTCTATTTCTCTTTTTCTGGCCAGTCTTTTTGTCCAGTTAGTCTTTCCCGGCATTCGGCATGACTTCTATCCCTCTTTCACTTCTTTGTCCTTTTTTCCAGTTGGTTTTCTCTGGCACTTTGGTATCTCTTTTTTTTCTCTCCCGTTTTTCTCGTCTGCCTTTTTATCCAGTCAGTCTTCTCCTTCACCTCAGCATTTCCTTTTTCCTCTTGGTACTTCTTTTCTCTCTCCCTTTATCCAGTTATTTTTCCCAGAACATCGAAATCTCCCTTTCTCTCTCTCTCTTTCTTTTCTCTGCCCTTTTGACAAGCCAGTCTTTTCGGACAACTTCTTCTTCTTCTTCTTCTTCTTCTTCTTCTTCTTCTTCTTCTTCTTCTTCTTCTTCTTCTTCTTTTTCTTCTTCTCTCTCTCTCTCTCTCTCTTTCTCTCTCCTCCAGTTAGTCTCCTTGGCATTCAGCAACCCGTATCTCCTTTTTCTTTCCTACGTCACGTCCAGTAAGTCTGCCCTTGCACTTGACATCTCTTTTCTTCTTTTTCTCTTTCTCTACTCTGTTTTTTCCCAGTAAATCTTTCCCTATACTCCGGCATCTCCCTTTTTTCTCATTATCCCTCTATTCTTCGCCCTTTTGTCCAATCAGTCTCTCCAAGAACTTTGGCATCTCCTTTCTCCCTTCCGACTTTTTCTTCTCAACCTTTTTGTCCGATCAGTCTTTCTTAGAACCTTGGCATCTCCTTTCTTCCTTTTGTCTTTTTCTTCTCTGCCTTTTTGTCCAGTTAGTCTTTTCCAGTACCTCAATATCCCATTTTTCCCTGTATCTCTCTCTCTTCCTTGCCCTTTTGTCCAGTCAGTCTTTTCCGATACTCATGCCTCTCCTTTCGTCTCTACCTCAATTTTTTTCTGCCTTTTTGTCCAGGTAGTCTTTCCATTTCTTTTTGCATCTCCTTTCTTCTTTTTCTCTCTTTTCTAACCTTTTGTCCTTTTATTCTCTCCCGGTCTTTCGACGTCTCCATGCTCCTGTCTTGTATATTTCAACCTTTGTTACTAACAGGGTTATTCCCGAGTTTTTTTAATGCAGTTTTATTCACTTTACAAAAGACATTGCATAAGATCCCATTGTACATTCACAATACCCGTCGATTCAACGGGCCGTCTATTTTTCATATCTCTGCAAGGTTCTTTGGCAACAACACTGTTTCTCCTGTCGCCTATTCTATACAGTAAAAATTTGGCACTCCATGGCGTCTGTTTTTTTGCCGTTGAAAAGGTAGAGATTTCAAAGCATACACGAAATTAGGGACAATACTACGACAGCCTATCGCGATCTTAAAAAGGGTGTAATATGTAATCTGAATGGGATTAATGTCCCACTGCCCTAGGTTGGCTAATTTTTCGTCAATATCGAAAGAGTGAATGACAGACTATTTTCAGGACGAACTTTGTATATTAAATAAAAGGCATGTATGTAAGAATAAGATTGGAACGAAATAAAAGATCGGAAAATAAAACAAGCAGCACAATGTATTGGACTAGCATGATAAAAAGTAGTGTTAATCTTGAAATAGTAATTAAAGAAAGCTTTTGAAAATACATGGAAATTGTGCATCTCTATGTAGAAGAGCATGTGATCAAAAGGAGATTGAAAACCTTTGGAACTAAAAGGAGCTTTTCCTTAAGATTTTTAAGAAGAGCAGATAAGATGGATCAGAAAGGATACACAGAACAAGAATACCAAAGGTTTTATAAGAGCCACACGTCTTGATAAAACATACTTTTCAAAAGCGTGTTTCAAAAGCCAGAAAGAAAAGTGGGAAATCTTCCAGTGATATAACGTTTAGAGTGTAAGAGATGAATGACTTAATGTGCAAACAGACAAGAGACTTAATTGGAAACATCATCAAAGTTTATCATCAACCCATTCGTCCAGCATAAATCAATAAAGACAGAAGCTATGCAACATCACTGGCGTATTTGTTTTGTTTTTGTTTTTTGTTTTTCGGATTACGTGATAACGATTATAAACAATAAGCAAAAATCTTCTCTGGTTGTAATGATGAGGAATATTATGGAATCCATGAATGTCAATGTAATTGTTTGGAGTGAGGATGGATATGTATGCTTCTATACAGAGCACACACATGCATATATATATATATATATATATATATATATATATAGAGAGAGAGAGAGACAGACAGACAGACAGACAGACAGACAGAGACAGACAGACAGACAGACTGACAGAGACGGATAGATAGATAGATAGATAGATAGAGGAAGGGAGAAAGAAAGAGAGAGATAAGGGGAGAGAGGGATCGTTATTTTGTTCAGGCTTTAGTTATCTATGCATGAAGCTGTGTATGATATCGGCGATAGAGAATATGTAAATAGATGTACATATAAGATTCAGTCCTTTGCGATGACTCTAACTTTACAGCTGTCAGACTGCTAACTACTTCTAAACAATAGTTAGCACCTTTTCACGGGTATTAGATGGTCAATTTATGCCATCTAGTCCAAATGGAATATTCTCACGGTGTAAAAATGTATATGTATAGCGATAGTAATATTTGAGCCTTTTGTCTGTTGGTTTGATGGGTTATTTGTGCTTCTTTTCTGAAAAAGCTACAAGGCCTACCGACATAATATCCTACATGTAGATTGAGTAGTGGTCAACTTGCCAAGTAAACTATGTAAGATAGAACCAACTGGTCACTGAAAATTCCTAGGGATCAATACTTGGTCATTTCTACCCAATCTCCTCAGTTTAGGCCACATTTCTGGACCAAGGATCTTGAAATTGAGCACCTTAGTTTTTCTCCTTACATCAAAGATAATAGGTAGAACAAGTAAATTATGGAGGTTATCTATGGTCACCAAAGGTCATTACTAATTATTTATCCTTGTTTTTAAAAGTTTTGGCAATAATTTCATCCCTACCAAAATCAAATTTTGCATAAGAGTAAACCTTTTCTTGTCAAGTGTCATAAACAATCTTGAAAAGTCATCTGGGGTCAACTTGAGTCATATTTTGTCATAGCTAATTTACCAATTTGTTAGTTGTAATCATAATTCATGACGTATTCAACGTATTTTGAAATGTATTTTAACAACAGGGTCATTTGATGTCACCATATATAATTTTTGATCATTCGTAGCGATTTTTCTATGGTTTTGGTCACTATTTTGCACATAAGATGTCAAAATGAAGTTCAGGGTACATATTTGCATGGTGACTGCTATAGACAATGTGAAGTTGATGCTGGTGGTCAGTAAACATTGCATGAGGTCATTTCAGCAAGATGTAACAAGGCACTGGGACAATTTCAGTACGATTGCTGGTCTTTACCAGAATTCTCCATGCTTTTCCTATAGGCAGCTTCATATTGGTTGTTCTGGGGTTGGATTTGCAGTCAAACTCTCTCATTCTGTGAAAAAATCTTATACAGGAAGGACAATCGAATAACAAGAGTTTTTTTTTTATTGTGTGTTCATGAGAATTTATACTCTGACACGATTATTTTTTTATGTGTACATTGTGTAGATAATCGTGTTTTGTTGGTTTTGGTGGGGATTAGCCATGTAATGTAATAAAAAATACGTCAAAGAAATTTTTTTTTCTATTTGTATATATTCTTAGGTTTATTTCCCCGAGTTACGCTGGGTATCTGATATATATATATATATATATATATATATATCCGTTTGAGGGCGTATGGGTGTTTTGGTGTACGTGCACGCATGTATTTTTGTGCTTGCCCTTGACAACGTATAGTATATAAAACAAAGCAAGAAAATGGGGCCGCTGCAGGAATCGAACCTGCGGCCGATAGACTTCAACTTTCTTACTATTAAGCTAAACAGCCACTGGGAATGCATAGGCCCAAATACCTGCTCTAACTCCGTTTGGTTCATTCATTATTTATATCTTCACTATTTGTTTTTTTTTTTGACTCCGATATTATTAAGAAATGGATATATAATCCGACAGAAATAAATATGAATTGTGCTGTATTATATTTAAACTGTATTTAAAGTGAACTTGCGTTATTATATGGGGAATAATACATTCACCGTGTGATGGCAGGAGATCATTATATATATATATATATATATATATATATATATATATATATATATATATATATATATATATATATATATATATATATACTCATTTACAGTGATGATTGTATCTCCATCAGTGCTCCCCGTAAATTCCGAATCCGATTATGACATTGTAATAATATGGCCTATGATGTACTCCGCTAGATTCAAATGGTTGCAATTACTCTGGTTGAAAATCTTTGTCAAATACCTTTCTATACTGATTATACATTTCAAGGAACCGTTGTTATCGGATTGCCGACAAAACGAAGACTCCAAACCTCGCCGGGAAATATATCCACCGCCGGCTATGTTCTTCCTACTCACATTTGACAAATTTGTATAATTTTCTAACTTCCATCGCTTATAGTTTGATAACTTATATATATATATATATATATATATATATATATATATATATATATATATATATATATATATATATATGTGTATGTATGTATATATATATGCGCGTGTATGTCTATGGATATAAAGGAATCTTAACCCTGTTTTTTGCAAGAGACATTCATCAGACATAATTTTAAAAATCATTTTTGATGGGCGCCTGTCGCAAAACAGTATTTTTTCTAATATCATTATAACGATGTAACCAAATGTTATGTACATCTGTGTACTCGTTAATTACATAAATCTAACATGGCAGCCTTCTGAGTTAAAGCTTTCTTTCAAAGTTCCAGAAAGTTGTTGCAGGAATCTTTATATATATATATCTTACTATTCATAGGAAATCTTTATATATATATATGTTACTATTTTTTTACGCTCATTAAACCTACTCCTTCATTAATTAATAATGCATGCATACATTCAAGGGGTCTGTTTTTGGATTCTCCCGAATATGCGCTCACTTTTGCATTTTCATTTACCATGGACATGAACTCTGTGAATATAGCAATGTTCCCACGTAGATTCAAGTTTGTGTAAAAATCTGCTGAATAAGGAGAAGGAAGGCCATGCGAAAATGAAAGTAAGAATATGTAAAACAAAACCCTTATCGAGTACAAACTCAGAGAACAGCAGTTATGTGCTAATTTCTCTAGCTCACTCGGCTGAGTAAAAAAAAAAAAAAATAGATAAATGAATGGATAAAAACAAGACTGAAAAAAAGAAGATGAATCATTTGCTTCTCCCTGGAGCAGGAATCGGTCAAAGGAAGTGAAGACTCTAGCATGGATTCCTCGGAAATACGTATCAAACGTTCAATAATGAAGTGCTTCATCTTTGCCTCTGCCAACCTGATCGATATTACCTCGGCTTCGACGCAGCCATACTTTAGTGATATCCCAACTCTATAACGATTTATGCTAACTTACCTGTGCGTAAAAACTCACACACACACGAACTTTTTTTCAGCGGTCTCAGCAAAATCCCAGATCTTGCAAGTGAGGCCTGTAATTCAATCTTGCGCACAAAAATGTTCTCTGTCAAATTCATAGATCAAATGAACGGAAACCTTGCCATAAATATACATATTTATACATGCCCAACCTATTTCTCAATGCACACATGATTAATTGTTATATATTTGTTAATATTAGATGATCAAATATATTTGTGGGGTTTTCAATAATCTTTTTTCTCTGTGAGATATGTAGAATCTTCAATCGTTGGCATTAGGTAAACATATTCTGCAATGAGAAACTTAAACACTTCATTCAATAATTGATAACATCCAGACGAGTATATTAGCAGTAATAACGAATTAAGTCGACATGGCAGCCGAAATTTTGTTTGAGAGAGCTTCTACAATCAAACCTGTGAGAAGCAGCAGTAGTTAATAGAATACGTATAGCGTTTAGTAAAGAGTGCAGGTTTTTTCAACTAAAGATGAGTCCTTTGAAGAAACACATTGAGAAAGACGGTCGGTAAGAATCGAAAAAAGCAAACCAAAGAAGTATATCGAATCTAATATGGATCAAACGTTTCAGTAGTGTGTGTTAAGGTTTAATTAAAACGATGTAATTATACATATCAGAGTATACCTTGCAAAATAAGTGGAAATAAAACAGCAAGGAATCAGATAATGCATGTCCCTCTTGCCTTGTTAAGATCATTTTTTTTTTCAGATCAATTATTGGTTTATGCTTTCTTGCTATCCAAATCTATTATTGATCTGTACTAGGATATGCATTATGAACAGTAATCAAAACCAATCATGCGCTTTGGTGAAGTTCGACCAGATTGTCTTAAAAATTCTGCTCCGTTGTTCTTATCCGTTGTCATTGCACTGATACTTTGAATTTCGATTTACTAAATTCTAGAACAGCAGTCACAGGCAGGGTATATGTTGAATAATTTCATCCTCATCAGTCTTTTATCATCTGTTGCTGGACACAGACCTAGATGACATAGATATAGAATTCCTCAGGATTTGCCAGATCTCTTTATCATGGGTGTCGCGGAGCCAGTACTTTCCTAACTTGTCGAGTTCGTCTCTCTACACTGTATTATACCGACCCCGGATACACATGTTATCTCAGGGGATAGATACTGCGAGACGTGATGTTTATTAGCTGTGTGCGATTCTTGCAACATGACAAGCCCATTTCCATTCGAGTTTTCTCTTGGATCCTATGATGTCTCCGACTCCTGTTTTTCGCCTAATATATTGTGTCGTCTTGTGATCTCTCCATGTGAGGTTAGGCATGATTCATGTGCAAGCTGCATGCTCCTCAGTTTGAGGGTCAGTCTCTTGATCAAGTTCCATGTTCTACCTCCGTGGGCGACTACCGGGAGGATGCATTGGCTGAGTACTCTTCATTTTTGGATTCAGGGGCTTTTCCTGTAAAGAGTCTCATTTTTTTTTTAATCAGAAAGCATCGAAGACTAGACAATCTAGAAGACCTATTTCTTCCCTCCAAAATAATGCATGACTACATTATAATTGTGACGTGTGTGATATGCTGAAAAACATTGTTGGGAATCACAGTCTTATCCATTCTGTCTAACTTCTGTCTTTCAACCGTAACAAAAACAATAACAACCCTCACTAAATATTCGAGAGTTACTCTCCACTGTTTGTGCTATCACGTTAAACCAAACTTATTGATCAAATTAACATCCCCCAATACCAAGTTGAAATCATGATCCACGGACAGGATCAATAGCCGACAGAGCTGAATTGATAAATCTTTTATCTACGAAAGAGTATATTAGAAATACACAAGGGCTTCTTTCATTCTCATGTATACATGTATGAAATCAGCAATTCCTTAACATGATTTGGAATCATGACTAACTGATCGGTAACCGACTCCCATCCGAACTCTGCCAAACTGACACGTCTTACATTGCTACAAGTTCATTTATTATATTATCAATACAAACATAGCTATAATCATCTTCAATCGGAACAGAAGTAGGAGTTGATTCTCATCATGCAGCAGACTGACTTGTTATGATCATTAAGACTTTCATATCTAGATAATCGGAGGCGTATTAAAAAGTTTTATGATAAAGAATCAATCGAACGGGAGAAACAATCTTTGAATATTTTTCTTAATTTTCTGTATCAAAACTAACAAAATGTGTGAATCTCGTTGGAAAATAAAATCACATTTACATGGGATCGATTATCCTGATTAAAAGTTTCTATATCCTTCTTATTTCTTCCAGATTTGTGAAAAAAAGTTGTAAAAATGCTTTTGTCTATCATATTTTCAAATTGTTATACATTTACAGTCACGATTATTGGCATCTCTGATCTCTTTTTGTGAACTCCGTACAATCCCAAGACAGAAAAAGAAAATGTGACTCGGACAGCAATACAGGCATCCTTTTTTTAATATTTGGTTGCATACACTTTGGTGACAATGAGTGTCTCCAAGTGTCTAGTCAAGTCATTTACAATCTTTTTAGGCCTATCGGTTGGTATATTCTCGCACCTATTGTTTGCATTTTTCAAGCTCTTTAATGTTTGCTGAGTTTTTTTCCCCAATGACACATCTCTTCCCTTCGAAAATTTCCAATGTGAGAGATACCAGGACTCTTTCTTGTCAGTTTACAACTGTCTTTTTTTCGTTTTCAGTCGTTTCTAAATACTTTTGTATGCTTTGGGTTTCTATTGGGCTGGAAACCCATTATCTTTGAACGAAATCTAATTTACTCACAATGGGTAACACAATTTGCTCTAAAATCACTTAGTGATCCTTTGATTTCATGATTCATTCGATACAGTCAAGGCCTCAAGTACTTTTAGAGCTAGCGAACCAACCAACAACATAATGGATCTTACAGTATGCTTGACAGTGCAACGGTTTATGAAAATACATTTCAGTATGTCGTAGACAATTTTGTATCCTTTGTAGGAGTTAAAATTCTAATCCTATGCTTTAGGCAGTTGCAAAACTGGATTCATAATCTGAATTTTGGTTGCTTTTCATCGCAAATAAAACAATATGGAAGAAATACCAATCAAAGTTGATGTATCGTAATGGTAGGATGGAAAATATGGAACAGAAGGGTAGCAAATAGGTTGATTGAAACGGATGGTCTTGATAGACTTTTATGTTCATGACAGAGTTCGAATCATGGCGGGGGAAACATGGAGAGACCAACTCAACTTGGAAAATAGAACGGTTGTTGGTCATTTGATGGGTAGGAACTTAAGGAAATGGTCCGGGCAGCAATCAATGGGCTTTTGTGTGTCTGATTACTATCTACGATGCAGACAGGGTTAGGGATAGGGAGAAGGAAATAGAGTACTCAGGACAGCAGAAGAGGAAGATATACAGAGAGACAAAAGACAGTGCGGAAGAGACATTGGCTAGTTTGATCTTGAGTTTTCAAATCGAGTAATGCATTTCGTTTTAAGTCTTGACACGTTGCCAACACTTCTGAACAATCAAACCCCCATTTTCCTTGTACATTCAAACTGTGAATTTTGTGGTTTATGTTGATGTCTCCCCCAAATCACTCACACACATACATATATACATATATACATACATACATATATATATATATATATATATATATATATATATATATATATATATACATATACATCAATTGTGTCTTTTCTTTTGCCATGCACTTGCTCCACATTATCATCTTGCTTCGTAAGATTGATTTAAAACTACAGCTGTAACCATTGCACATCGTTATATTAATACTAGTGAGCAATGGCTAAGCTGATCTTAAAAATTCAAAGTGATATCTGTGCAAGTAGCACTACGAAACTATTTCAGGAAAAAAAAACACTGAATATGGTGGCAGTGAATTTCGGTGGAAAACAAAGGATAATTCAATGAAGTTATATGTTATAATCGTCAACGTATGGCTAGGGTAACTGAAATGTTATATCAGGTGCCGTGTAGAGACATGCTTTATAAGGTAAACAAGACGCTTATTTGCTTATACGTTGTTCCAAATTAGCACTGTTTATTAATAGCTGTAGGATGACGACCCAGAGTAGTTTTGATAGAAGGCAACAGAAATTTACTTACAATGTTCCATCTACAGAAATAGTTGATAGTATTATTGCAAGTAATATTGCTAGTGTGTGTGGAAAAGCAGCAATGACTTTAGATGTAGCGTTGCCGAGTAATCAACAAAATCAGGAGAAAGATTTCATGGTTAGATTAGGTCTTTTGCGATGCAAAAGTTGTCTCTAGTTGATCAAAGGACATAACAAATAACAGACGTAGACAGGTCTCCAGAGGTAATTTTCGAATCTTGCCTTGAGCCTCTACTTTTTTCTTATTAACTGCTCTGTTTACTAATGACCAAAGAAAGACGTTTTGAGTTGAGAAGCTATTGAAATCAAGATAAACAGAATACTAGTCAGAAATTGATAGCACTAAATAAAATACTTTTGTTCATCGAAAACCCAGATTCCTTCAACAAGGAATAAAAGAATCGAGTTTCATAGTTGACCTATCTCAATTCTAATGGTAACGGTTACATCATTGATGCATGAATTTAAAATCTGCTTCTTTCGAACAGGTTTTTATATATTCCTCTAATAATGCGGTATTATTTTCAGCTGAATCTAATGTATTTGGTGCGTAATGTATCATTATTAGGAAACAATGCCGATGCACTCGTTTTAATTCGTACTAATGTTCTGGGGGGAAAAACTGGCTCCTTGTTGTCCCATGAGTTTTCTTCCGCCACAAGTCATTTTTCTGAAGTCTAGTTTCGTCTCGACGGAAATATGATATGATGAGGGTCTATCAGTGCAATTAACTTTCGCCACAAGCCATTTCCAGGGAAACGTCGAATTGACATCTCTCAACAACTTGCCATCGTATCCATCTCCTGTGTTTTTTTGTTTTTTTCCTCTTCCTCCCGTTTCTGTATTTCTCGCTCTTTTCTCTCTATCCCACACCTATAATGACTGGTCTTTCTACACCGTATCCTCCGTCATCTCTTACAGCTTCACCACTGTCTGGTTCTTCCATAGTCCCATCAACACTGCAAGCTTATATTCCTACACCATTTGGTTCTCTTTCTACATTTCCTCTGGTGTTGCCGACACCTACACCAATGGCTCAAAATACTCGATAGTTTCCGACTCCCATACCACTTACCGCTACCCCAAACACCTTCACCACTCACTCAAAAAACTCAATTGCGACTGACTGCTGTCCTCCAGCACCCCATACACTACACTGGAGACTCGAGAGAGTCAATTACACCTGAGTCCTATAACTCTCCCACCCCACTAACTCAAACACCTTCACCATGTCCTCCATGGTGTTGCTGACTCAGAAGGCTCATCTATACTACCCTCTAGTTACCAACATTCAGTTCACGATCGTCTCATCTGAATAACTTTCCACTTATCAAAATTGAGTACACGCCCATATCTTCTATACTACCTTTGCGTAACTAGCATTTAATTAACGCTCATCTCGACTAGATCCGTCAAATCTATACAGACACTCATAAATTTCAAGACGTCGAAACGATGTTTCCTTCAAAGATGAGTTATCCAGAAATCATTTTCACCATAATCCGTTGTTGTTTTTGCTGACGTCAAACAGAGTTGCATTCTCAGTGGTGGCACTCCTTGTTTAAGAGTGGATTTAATGGTGGTATTAATGAGTCTAAGATCTCCAAGTCAGGTTTTCTGCAAAAGATGTACCCTGTCAGCTGATCAATCTTCAGCAAGAAACTCATGGGTGTGTTTCCAATGAAAAATACCGTGGACGAGAACCCCTCTTTATATGCCCAGCAAAATTAAAATGCTAATACAGGGAGAGAGGGCATTGTTTGTACGGAGATCTATTTTCTTTCATAATATTTTTGTGAATGTGTGTGTTTTTGTGATCATTGCTACGTCACATTCCAGGTGCACGTTTCCAGGCTTATTTACAGATGGGTGTATCTCTGTTCCTGCCAGTTGGAACGTCATCTCCCTCCCCCCCTCTCTCTCTCTCTCTCTCTCTCTCTCTCTCTCAGATATTCTGACCGAATGTTTGCAAAGGGCAGCATTTCCTGACCCTTACGTCAGCGTAAGTTAGTTTCACACTCGTCAGATGACCCGCCTAGATGACAGACGTCTCATTTTAAAACATTCAAACTACACACACACAAATCCCCATTCGAAATAATTTTGTTTGCTTAGGTTCTTTTTTTTTCTGTTCGTTTTTCTTGTTGTGTTTGTTTCTTTGTTCGTTTGAGGGTTATTTTGCCATCTACAATGCAAATTCATGCTAAAATGTTCTATTACCTCTGTATCAACTCCTAGCAGCGTTTACACTTGCTTAGGAAATAATCATCTTATTATAATCAACTAAAAGCCCGTCCGCCAATCTGACTGTAGGTGACAGCCTACCACAGAAAAACATACAACATGCAGTCGTTGGAAAGAATTTTTGTAAATTCTCAAAATCATGCTTCACAATATAGTTTTTGAAAGGATCAATTTACTAAACAAATTCAAACTAAAATAAACACGTTTTGTGTTCAAAGCAATGGGGACTTTTGAAAGGGGGGGACGGTAACAGGGGGAATGAATCTTTGCTAATGTGAGTGTGGACTTCATATCGTTCAGAGAGGGGAGGGAAGAGCAAGTTCTATAGGCTATTGGGTAATGGGCTGGGATTAAAAGGTTGAATGATTGTGTATTTGAAGGAATGTTTATGTGTATTCACGAATATCATTGTTTAAAAACAAATTATATTTGACATTATTCTATCCCTGTCTATTTGTATATCGAATATTTTTAGAGTTATTCAAACCACGTGTTAGCGCAAGTATTTACCATTGTTATAAAAATCAGCAACAGGTTTCTGTGACAGATAAAATAGCATATGTTAATCAAATTCTACTCTTAAGCATTAACAGGACCCTGTGGATATTCTTTTTTCCGGTGTACAAAATGAGAGTACATTGTGGTAGTATTCAAGATAAATGCATTTTTCTTGGCGTTTTCCGTAATAAATCATTCATCAAAGTATCTTCGTTTCTCTATCATATATATATATATATATATATATATATATATATATATATATATATATACACACATATATATATACACACACACACGCATATATATATGCGTGTGTGTGTGTGCGTGTGTGTGTGTGTGCATGCGTGTGCATTCTTACAATCAAACCCCATGTAATGGATGATCCACTTATAATTGGGAATGATATCAATATAAAAATGTGTTATAGATCAGAAATACAGGGATTGTCAATACCCTCTGGTGGCAGTCAACATAATTATTTTTTCTTTCATATGTCAAAGTTTCTCTCATCCGTCTAGGAGACTACACTTATCATGCCTATATTACAGATCAGGTTTACAATAAAACATAATATGATATGATATAAACCAATGTCTGATACATGGGGGATTTATTTCGGGAAGCATTTGATACATTTAACTTCAAACTTTGAGTGTTAAGATTGTTCTCAGTAGAGCTGGATATATAGTAGAAAGTAGATTTGGTACACAAACACGTTCACGTTTTTTGCTCTGTTTGAGCCTTTTGAGGTGAACGATTACCTATGTATTAGATTCCTGTCTGGGGAATAACGGGAAATGTTTGTGCCTGTTGCTAGATGGGGAGGGAAATTATCTTTTATTTTATCGTCATTTTGTTTGTTGAGTTCGCAGTATGTGTGTTTTGCCGGTGGTTATAAATTACATGTCAGGGGTATGGTCTGGTAGTAGGAGTTATCAGTAAGTAGATGCTTTGGTATGTGTTCTATGGAGGTGTCAGTCTTTAAGGAAGACTCAATAGATTTATTACCTATGTTAAGGGTCCTTTAAGGCCATGGTTAGTTGTACTGTTCTTAATTAGCTTAGACATGGAGAATTAGACAACATTGATTGGGTGGTTCTCTGAAATGATAATGTGGGTAAGCTGCCTATATCACCTTTATTATAGTATTGTATGTATTGTTGAGTTAAATTTGTTAATAAAAATTTTGAGCGATGACGGCACTTTAATTTATAAATCTACTTTAGGATTTTTTTTTTTCTGCAAAACTGAATAATTGGAATTTCTTATCTCGACAGAGGGAACATGGACTTTCAATTTTGGCATATACAGATTTGTTTTTGTTTTTTTTCCAATTTTCAGTTGGTCTGTTATTCATTTCGCACACTTTCTAGTAATATGTACATGATGAGGTATTGTTTTTGTACTTTTTGTTTGCAAAGGATTATATGTTGTTGGCTAATCTAAGTTTAAAAGGCGTTTCAGATATTTCGATATAATATTTTACATCTGAAGTTTTCCGTTGGGTTGCTATTTCGGCTTGGCATACTATATTTGATCTGGAACATTTGTTTTGCAGAGGGCAACTATTCTTCTAGGAACAAATGCAGTCATGTTTCTTTATTTTCCTTATAAGTATTCCTTCTAATAACTCTATTGTTATTTTCTGTGATAAGCGTATTGAATTTTTCCTTACAACTAAAACTGATTGTCAGTTTGGCATACATCACCATTCAACATGCAAGTAAAACTAACATAAACAAAATATTCATTGACTTCATAAAACCACCCACCAATGATAGAATTCAGCCCAAAAAAAACCTGAAAATAAGCTTTTGTTGTTCAAGAAATTAAAAAAAACTTATCATTCTTACAATAAAATCACCTAAGCAATCAATTGTGTGGAACTGTTGCATTTCTTTTTTTCAGATAGTTACATTATGGCCAGAATAATTGTTCATCGAAATGTGCTATACCCGGTGAATACTTTGGATAAGTCAAAGTTTCACCTGACCGAATTACGAACCCTATTCTACTGAAGATTGACTTGTCTACAGAGAACATAGGGTGTCAGTGCAATATGTAATGAGAGGAGACAATAATGATGCAGATGCAATTTCAAAATATTCGTGGCGTTCCTGGGTCCGGGTTTTCAAACGGGAGGAATTATCAAAGACGGTTTTAAATGTTTTGACAAGAAAAAAATTCAACTTTAAGTAGCCCATTTGTCTCCAATTATAACCTGATTTTTCTCTGAACACTATTGAAACGGTAGTGTCACAGTTAGAGAAATATCTCTAAGTTTATTGTTGACAGAAGCCAAGTAAAGTTATGCTAAATACTTTCTCAGATTGCGTTGATGTCGTCCTTTTCGAGTAGATAAGATTACAGAAAAATTCTACAACTTTTGTCCTTCGTATTTGTTTTCTTTTTCTTCAAGTAATAGTGATTATTATTATTATTATTATTATTATTATTATTATTATTATTATTATTATTATTATTATTATTTGTGATGATAATAATAGTAATAATATGAATAATGATATGAAATTCAAAACAATACAAATACTAATACTAGTAGTGTATTTTGCTCATAATGTCAAATATTTCGGTGCTAAGCGTTGAGGGAAAATAAGAGATAAGAATATACGGTAAGATTTGATTTTCTGCAAATGTTGTCTATCGTTGTTCAGGAGGGAAAGCAGCTGTCATTTTAGGACGCTATTCTTGGGAAAGAGAATAATTCTTCTGAGGGTCTCGCCAAGAGCTTCGAATTCTTCATTTTCGATTCACACCGTGCACTAACAGTCATAAGATTAGTCAAATTTGTTGCAATGAGAACCAGTTGAAATTCAGATTAGATAAATACAAATGAAAGTTTGATAATTGATGTTAACTTTTGGTAATGAATAAACTTAAAATTCGTTTTTGTTTTTGTTTTACTGGGGTTTTTCCGTTCTTAACTCCAAACATTACTGAATGTGACATGTTTTAAGCGACGGTTTACTTAGATTGACAACAGTTTGAGCGTTTAAACATTGTATTGATTGAGAGAGGACCTAGTTTGATCAATTGCCAAAGTGTTGTGTGTCATGATGATGGTGCACGCCTCTAGACAGGAACGACATGATTGAGGAATAGGCTAGGGGAAGTCCTCTATCTTCTCAATCTTTTTACTTCAGATAATGTTACATTCATCATCATCATTATCATCATCATCAGTCTTTGAATGTCAGTTGTTGGATATAGATCTTCCCAAGGATTTACGACATTCCTCTATCATGGGCGTTGCAAAGCCAGTACTTTCTGACTTTGATGCTAAATTTGATCGTCACCAATTTCTGTTTTTACCGTACAATTCTGATGGATTGATTCTTCAAGAATCAAAATTACATTCTTTTCATTTATATTGCTTAATGAATTTCGTGGATCGTTTGAAGAAGATTGTTATTGATATAAGAACTTGTGGTAAGGAATAAATTGTTATTCAACTTTCGTTTTTCACTAGGGTTTTCCCGTTCCTAACCTCAAACATTACATAGGGTGACATGATACAAAGCCGTTTTATGGAAATGGAATGAATTAGGAAAATATTCTGTAGCTCGGGAAACACTCTCCACATCTTTTATCGACACGGGATAAAAGTATTTTTGGACAGGGTTGTACTATTTGAATACTTGACAGAATTCAAACATCAACAATGTGAAGAAAGCAACGGAAGAATATTAATGATGAGGGATAAATTATGGCAAATAAATCAAATGAATTATTTCAGAATTTCAGTCACAGAGGAGATCCCAAAAATGCACCAATTGGAGCGTTGTATTGATACCATTGAACAAGCATATTTGAGCAAACAGTACTTAAAAAGATAATTAACTTGAATGAATAGCCTCTAATCCCTATTTACCAAAGGTAAGTTATAAAACCAACTATGACTGAAATATATACCAGAAAAACTTATGAAATGAAGGGAATGACAAATAATTGAGATAAATGTATGACACCGGGAAAGCTCAAGAATGCCTCCGTTGAAATGTTGTTAGAATATCGATCTGAACAAGTCGTAAAATCAATCAAAGTTTCAGAAATGAAGCAGGCCCGGTAATACATCGGTTGAAATTGAGTGATAACACCAAGGTGGCTGAATATATCAATCCAAACAATCCCTATATTATATTCAGTCTAATAATTGATTAGAAAAGAATGAAATATTTGTCTAATACATTCTCCATATAGAAACCCTATATGAAATGGACTTGAAAAAGTCTTAACCATGAAACCAAAAATGGAATGGATTACATTTTAACAGACAAAGGCCACACAATCAAAGACATCCAAATTCTCAACCAATTGAACATAGGAAGCGACCATAGAATAGTATGGTGTAAGATGCAAGTAAACGCCAATAAAGAATGCAAAAGATTGTCCCACACCAAACCACAACCACTATACGTACTAAATGAACTCACCCCAGCCTTCAAGCTAGAATTGAAAAACAGACTTAAAATCCTTACCAATGAGAACGACACCGACATAAAAGACCTCCACAGCAAAATAACAACCTGTCTTATCGATGCTGTTAATATTTTTATACCAAAAAACACACAGACCCTTTGTAAAATCTCAGACAAAACCAGGAAACTCATTGGAAAGCGCAGAAACGTCAAACCACCACCAACAACAAGTGAGAAAATAGAGGAAGTGGAACTAAACAAGACAATCCAAAATAAAAGGTACACGACAGCAATCATCAAAACCCCTCTCGAAATACGGCGAGGCTTCAGAGCAATAAGCAAAGCTCTCGGTATAGGACAAAAACAAATAACAAGCATACACCAACAAAACGTATGCATAACAACAGACAGTGACAGGATTGTCGAATGCACCTAAGAATTCTACCAAGAACTTTACTCCTTAAGGCATGGGCAGCTGAGCAATGACCAGGATACGCAAGACGTTGACAATTAGTCCCACGACTTCCCAGAAGTTACACCATCAGAGTAAAACAAGCTATCGAACAAATAAACAAAAAAGAAAGGCACTTTGACCAGATAACATCACCATCTACTCAAAAAAAAAATCGGTGAGATCGTCTGAAAAAAGCTAGTTAATCTGCTCAACTTGTGTCTAAGACAGAATACAGTCGCAAAAGAATGGAACACGGCCATCACAATGCTTCTACATAAAAAGGAAATCCCAAAGACCACAACAACTACAGGCCTATGAGCTTACTCAACAGCATTTATAAAATGTTCACAAAAATAATGACCAACCGGATCATTGAAACACTAGATGAAAACCAACCACAGGAACAGGCTGGATTTAGAAAAAAGTTATTCGACCATGGACCATCTCCATTCAATAAACCCGCTGAAGGAGAAAGCAGCAGAATACAAAATGTCACTTCTTGTAGCATTTGTACACCTCCGGGAGGCATTTGACTCAGTAGAAATTCCCATGGTTATGGAGGCTATCACTCTACAAGGTGTAGACCTTGTATACGTCAAAGAACTGCAACATATATACAATTGCAGCAACTCCTTTACCTGGCTACATAAAGACTCTGAACCCTTCAAACTCAAAAAAAGGAGTGAGACAAGGCAATACCAGGTCACTCAAGCTCTTCGCAGCCAGCCTCAAGATGATCTTCCGTAACCTGGACTGAATTAATAGAGGAATCAAAATAGACGGCGAATATCTGAGCAACTACAGATTTGCAGACGACATCATACTTTTTGGAGAGAACCTATACGACCTTCAACTAATGCTAGATGAACGAAACAAAGAAATCAAAAGAGTTGGTCTAAACATGAACTTCAGTACAACAAAAGTCATGTGCGACAATCATATCAAGAACAAGGACAAAACTATCAAAATCAAAGATGCAAAACTGGGGAGAGTAGACCACTACATCTACTTAAGACAGCTAATCTCTATGAAATCCACAAAAGAAGAAGAAATCATGCAGAGAATCTCCCTAGGATGGCAAGCTTTCGGCAAAGCAAGCTCATCCTTCAAAAACAAGATGATCCCAATAACCCTGAAAAGAAGAGTATCTAACCAATGCATCCTCCCGATAGTCAATTATAGAGCTGAAACATGGAACCGAACCGAAAGTCAAACCTGCAAACTAAGAAGCATGCAACGTGCACATGAGAGAATTATGCTCAACCGTACATGGGAAAATGACTGCATAACATATCAGGAAGGAAACGGGGGTCAGAGACATCATAGAATCCATTAGGAAACCCAAATGGCAATGGACTGGTCACGTTGCGAGAATGAAAGAGAATTGATGGACATCACAACATCTTTCCTAGGGACCACATGCAAAACTGAGGCCGACAAAAAACATGATGGTGACAAATTCAGAAAATACTGGCTCCACGACGCCTATAATGGAGAAAAGCGGCGGATCCTGGGGACAGTTTATGTCCACCGACGGACGTTAAAAGATGATGATGATGATGTAGATAATAGATTACATCAATTGATGCGCTATAAGAATCTCGAATTAATCAAAGGATTATGAGAATTTAGAACCACTCACTACTACAGCTTTTCAATTTGTATTGAAGTATTTACTTCCTCTCTAAAAAAATACTTCATAGCATATGATTGAGAGAAGCATAGTTTTATATACCTTACGGCAATAATGATGACGATGGAGCAATCAATAAAAAGCGGAAAGGGTCACGCTTGCGAATGCTGCACATGACAAAAATATCAACCATCATTCTACAACGGACCACTGTACTATTGTAATTAAAAGGCAAGCCAATAAAGATTTTCAAAAGAAGTAATCCAATCAAGCCCGTAACGTTTAAAATCTTGCAAATAATAAAAGAGGCCTAGCATTTTTGTATTTAATATCAGGAAAATTTAAGTACCCAAATAAAACCATCGTTAATTGAAACATACAAAGATTTTTACGATTCCAATCATGTTAGGAAGGCATTAATTAAGGGTGATGAATTAGGGGCTTAGTTAGGATCAACATTCTTCTTGGGAGAATGGGACGGAAGGAAAAGTAATTGATTTGAAAAATAATCATTTCACGCCTGTAACATTCAATTTAGAATTCCCTATTTAGTTCTAGTGAGAAAATTGATAAGTTATTTCATGCACATGAGTTATTGTCAATTCTGTTGTCTGATTGCTACTAGAAATATTGAGTATGTATATATATATATATATATATATATATATATATATATATATACGCACACACACATATAAACATACACACACGCACACATGTACACATACATACACACACAAGCACACATGTACACACACACACACACACACATATATATATATATATATATATATATATATATATATATATATATATATATATATATATATATATAAGTGGGATGGTTTTTATGACAGCGTATAATTCATGGATTCGACAATTATCTATAAAGTTAATTGCATGATCGAAAATAAGAAAGATATGAAAAAACAATTTAGTCTTTCCTTTCAAATTTCCAAATCATTAATGCATATGTATATATGTTTGATTTTTAAATATTTAATTTAACAACCCTTGTGTATATGAAAGGAGAATGCATATCTGGTTCAACAGAATGGAAAAAAAAATTAAATACTCACTTTTGATCTTTTGCTTCGAGCTATATTTCTGAACATTATGATGATCTGGGGAAAAACGTGGATGACCTTTGTTTTTCAATTTCTAAATGCTTTTAAACTAGTTGCTATAGCTTTATCATCTTTGCATCATAATGACGCCAAACTAGAGGCAAGAATCTTCACAGACCATAAGGTAACCTTAAAGGGGTAAATTAATTGAAAATTCCTGGTCCTTGAGATGTAAAGTTCTAGGTGTCATTTATTTACCAGTAATGGACGTCACATATAACGACCATGTAAAAGCAATAGATCCGCACGAGCAACACTAGGATAAACAATATGATCCCCATCTATGTGCATACTTTATTATTATTTTTTGCGGGGGTGGGCATCAGTTCAATTTAACCATTTCACCAATTTAGATAGAACTGCCTTGGTTTCAGCCCTATTCCTCAACCATTGAACGGAACACAAAAGTAAAACAGGGGTTCTAAGTAAGATTAATCATCAAGTAATCATATGGAACATCCGTTACCTTACTTCAAGATCCATTTCAATGTAATCTCCCCAAAGTCCTGGAAGCCTTTACAAACTTGAAAGGAATGTTCTTCCCCAAAAGTATCAAAAGAATGAACAAGTAATGTGCGTGTTTTGTCTATGAGTATTTGGCGTATACTTGTCGAAATATTATCGACTAACATGCTAACTTCATTAACAAGAACACGAATAGCATTTTGATGAGGCAAATATCAAGGTAACCTACATATGGTAGTTATATGTCCAATACATGATTTCGCTTTCTGTATATGGTGGGGGACAAAATCCACTTGAAATCTTATAATAGTGTTTTTATTGTTGGTTTCTGAAAGCAAAGAATAGTCATAATTATTCTGCAATGGAGATCTCATTTTTTATATTTATCACGTTCAACTGGTAATGTGCACCTATGTATAATTGTCACAGTAATTGTTCGATCTTATTTATAATTCTGATGATAAGGTATTGCATGAAACCGAACAGAATACATTCAATTTCAGCTGCTCTTTGAATGTTCGCTCTACGCCATACTTTCACTGATACGGAAAAGATCAAAAAAATTGAAAAGTGTTCAGTGTTTTTTTTACAGCGAAACGTAGAAGTTGCAGCAGTTACCCTCTCACTCGCCAACATCCCAGTCTCTTTACCTCTCACGACTCCAACCTTTGACAACTCAGCCTGACATACCATCATCACGACTTTTTTTTTTTTGGAACGCTCATATTTACCCCTTACAAATCAATAGTGACTGTTTCTTCCCATGACATCATTCTGGGTTATGAAGGGTTTTTACAGGAACGCTGTACTTTCAGATGGCGTGAAAAACTTATATCAATATACATACATTTCTATTTATAAAGCTATAAAACGATCTCACAACTCTACAATAGTACGGCAATTAATCGGTAGAAGAGAGCTGTAAATAATCTCCCATTCATAAGCACATCGATATTTATCAATAATTCCGATATTAATCAGGCATACATGGACTGAATTACCATCGTTCCTAATTCAGCTGACTTCATTATAACTGAGAACCATATTTAAAGAGAATTGACTTCCGTATCGGCATACTCTCTAGATGTGAGTCAGTACCGCTTACCCAATCAATTAATTGATGTAATGAACTTGGTAGGCAGATAGATAACTGGCGATCTTGATAGCTATTAAATCCCAATGCAATAATACAAGGTTTAGATAGTCTCAAGGGTGTAAATTAAATCATTATTACCGTTTCCATCGGAAGTTATTCTTATCTCCCATTAAGATTCTCTCTCTCTCTCTCTCTCTCTCTCTCTCTCTCTCTCTCAAACACACACGTACATATATAATATAGATATATACATATATATATATATATATATACATGTATATCAAAGTAATAATCAGTAATTCGATAGCCGATGTCTGATGGGTTCATTTCATATAGTGCTCTCTACATTCAACATCGAGTTGAACTTCGAATATGGTAAAATAATGAATAAGCTACACAAACATGTTGATGTTTCCTATGAAACATAAACACGAACATGTTTGTGTAGCAAACCAATTATTTCACATATATGTATAGATTGGCTGAATAGATAGGGTACATATTGGTTGGTGATTATCAAGACGGTAATTACGTCAGCCATCGTGGCATGCCAGTGACAGAAAAGATACCTTACAAAGAAACCGAGGGGGGGCAGGGAAGAAGCGGTTAATGTATTTCCCCGATACCGGTAGTGAATATGAGATGCCTCAACCGAAATAAAACGTTTTGTCTAGTCCTGCAGAATGTCACAATTGAAAGGTCACACAATGTATACAAATAAATCAGATACAGAGACACACGCAAATATACAGGGACACGACAGTTTCAAATAGACGTTGCTAATTCTAAATAAGACATAGATATAAATAGCCCTTAGTTGTCTGAATCATTAGACAAAGTGGTCTCGCCATTAGTTTTTAAGTGTGCTTTTCCTCAAAACATTGTTTAAGATACCTAATACGTGCAACGAGTTGAAGTGAAATAATACGCTAGCTTCCAAGTAGGCACTTGTTTCGTTTTTCGACCCTATTAGTACTTGCACTGTAGTAGGGTTTGGTAGGAAATTTTGAGTTGACCGATAAAACCTTTTGGACATGCTGTAGGGATATTCAGTGAGTTAATACACATTCCAGATCAGTTGCAAAAAGATTTCAGCGCTATTTTTAATTACGATTTTCAATGTGATGCCTTAGCCAGGAAAATGTGTTTTCAATCAAAGATGGGCGTATTGTATAGTAATAAAAAAAAAATATCATGCTGTGAAAAGTCAAAAATCAACCAGGTGCATCAGGGCAAGTAATTTTATGTTTCCCTCGATCAAACTTCAAACCTTTGTTTTAAAATGAAACTCTCGTTGACTGATGACCATGGTATATAGAGAGATGATTGATATAATGAAAATACAACCATAAATAACATTTAAAATTTGAAGCCTGTTGTCGATATTTCAATCTTGATCTAAAGGCCACGAATGACTAGACGATCAGACTAAGATAATGCTATTAATTAATCGTAATTGTCCACGTCTTCGCCACATTTATCGAACCTAATATCAACTTGTTCATCAAAACTATAATTTGTTACAATCGTTATATCAAGGGTTTATTTAATATTGAAAGGATATTTATTCGGGAAAAAAAATCTTATTTTTTATAAATATTAGGCATCCGACCGATTTACATTACTCTGTAGAACAGAATTAGATGGATGAATAGAAACATTCATAGATGAATACATAGATAGAATCACATATTAAAGTATATCGGAAGGCTCGAAACATACAATGTTGAACTCACACAGCTTTAATTACAGCAGTATCTTGACATTAACAAGAAATGCCCTGTAAAAAACTTATTGATGCTCATATTATGAATCGTGCTGCTAAATGGGAACCTTTTATGTGTATGCTCTATGCGATTTCAAGATGGCGTTGATCTACAAGTTCGGTGCACAAGTCAAGGAGAATCACCCATAAGAATAGAAAGAAATCATCTGTCATTCTTTTCTACGCACACAGCTCAACTTCGCAACGGATGTGGATCAGTAGATATGTTCGTCTACCATGAAACAATATTAATAGAAGGTAATGCGTGACCGTTGTATATTGGCCTATTCCGAATAATTTTCCCTAATCTTCAATGCTTTTTATTACAAAACTTCGGTCAATGTTCCTTTGGTTATCCTCATGTATCAGTCTCACTGGGAATATAGAGCATTGATCAATGAATTTTGGGAGAGGCATACGTTTTAACCACCGTACTTTTCAAGTTCAGCGCCTCTCCTTACTAGTTCCAGAGATTGTCTTCTTCACGCTGTCTATACTTAGTACAATAGAGAATCTGCATGTCTGATCAATGCACTGGTTTCGATTTGTTTCAAGCAACCTGGATAATTTTACCAGAACTCCTATTTCATCATGTCAAGTTGTAAAAAACATTCAGACAGCCGATTCTAAATCAAAAATTTGTTCCTCTATCGTAATTGATCAGTGGTCCCCGTGTCTTTTCAGTATCTATGCTTGACCAAATAATTGATGAAATGAACTTTTGTCTTCTTCTAAGTCTTTGATTTTCTATTTCGTGACTGTTGATCGCATTTAATATCTTAAATATTATCCTGTCTCATATGTCTTTTCTCGCAGACTTTTGTCTGTCTCTTTGTTCATTTCCCTGATGACAAAAAGCGTTTTTTTCTAATTTGCTCTTTCGTTGTTGAACAAAAGGAAGAAATTCAATTCATTTTATTCGAATACACTTAATGAAATTGAGGGCAACTGATTGAAATTTAGAAAAATATCTATTTTCAATTTTTCTTTCTCTGATTATTAGTTCGAAACGAATGTTTTACCGACACACAACGCCTACAACCCACGTTTGTTTGTGTGGGGATGTGTGTGTGATTGTGGGGGGATGTGTGTGGATGTTTGTATGTGTCTATATTAAAGGGAACAATAATTACGTAGCGGTTTGTATCGCCTGATTTTTTAAATAACATATTCACGGTGCATTGTTCGCAATTATCATTTAGCCTTTGACTTGGTGATTTTACTTGGACGGGATTACGCTAAAAATTGTTGCGAGAAATAAATGCTTTTTTCGCCATTGTTTCACTGACTCATTGCTTTATCTATGAACATGAAACACTGATTTTTATTTTCGTTTAAAAACTGATCACTGGCACAAATACAACAAAGCAACTACACAGACCGATAAGTTTATATTCTTTAATATCCAGAGCTTTAATTATGTTCATATACGAAGTATTACATAATTGATCAGAACAATATTCTTCCATAATTATTATAAGTTCTATCTTAATCATATGCTTCAAACTTGATGTCATAACATGTCATACTAAGCTGAATAAATATCTATTGAAATATTACCTACGGACAATATCTACGTCGTGTTACTATTTCAGTAAAAGAAATACAAAATGATCGTTAATCTATCACACCACGTGCATGTCTATATTTTTGTCTCTAACTTTGTGAAAGAATAAGATTATTAAATGCTTATCGAGTGTAGTCTCCCTTACACATTTCTCTATGCAAATGCTTAACAAGTCCGGGTTGATTATAGTTGATCCTGTACAGCACAAGTTGAGCAATATATCTTTAGAAGTTTTACTCAGTGTGGGTTTTGATGTAATACAGTTACGATATTCTGGAACAAATTGCCTGAACTATCTTAGGTAATTCTTTAAATGCAATTGCAAAGTTATTTTAATACTGCCGTTATTTTTAAAGCATGGATAAGCTAGGAATAGATGATTATCCTGCGGAAATAAAGCCAAAGGATTTGCAAAGTAAAATTAGACATAAGAATGTCATTTGATCACACGCCCTTAATTTAGGTTCCACACCAATGCACTGCTTTCTTCACGCTGAAGTGAGTATAGGTTAAATTAGCCAGTCTTGCTAAAAGACAATGGGAGTATTGTTGCTGTTTTCACTCAAATGTATGACTAAATTTCATTCTTTAAATTATGTCCCCTTTTCCTAACATTATGCATCACTACTTACCAGAAGGCTACGCAACTTGATGTAATTGACATGCTTTAATGTGAGAATTCTTCTTTCAACAAAACGTTGTTGACAACGGCCGAGATATTCTTTAAAATCTTTTGTCAGTAGCTTCAGGTGTGTGAAGTGGGCAGAATAAGATCTTCCGTTACAAGCCTGGGAGATGCGAATCATATATCATTAACTCCTCAATCATTTCATTATCATGAGACATAATCTGGCCAGAATATCTTGTTATAGGTCGTAAGAAATCTAATCTTCCTAGCGTATCTACCTATGACAGAGAATCCAATATTGATACAATACAAGTTTTCCCATTCCATAATTTGACAGTCCAAGCGGTCATAAAACTACTAGTATTTATCATCATCGGATAATTAAAGAAAACTGTTTTAACCAGTCAAGAGGCGTTCACCGGTTGTATTGATCTAACATGAATGATGAGAAATGATCTTGTTCTAACCAAGCCTAAATGTATGCCAAACACTTACTTTACTGTTAAATCTATTGTAATAACCTTGGTTAATGAATATTGACAACTTCTCTATTTTTTCAACCATCAACACATCGTTATTGTCTTGCAAAAAACATCCAGATGCGATTAAGCATAGACAGTTTGAAACAAAAACTATGATTTTTACATTCTTTAAATTCTATATTTTTTTCTAAATCTTCATAAAAATGGAATATGTTTTTCATTTTACATGTCATAAATATACAATATAAAATAACAATTAAAACCTTAGAATATGTCAAACAAAGCAATATTTACGTCATCTTGCAGTTTGGAATTTTCTGATTTGTGGCATGATTTTTTTATCGGTGATTTTTTTGGCAACAAAAAGTCAAGTTGATTTTAGGTTGGCGCGAAAGTATCTTTTAAATCATGTTTTTCTTTTATTGAAAAAAAAAAGCAGCATTTACTCAGACTTCATAAACGAAGCATTTTCCCAATAAATGCTGTCTTTGATTCAATAAAGAGAGGAAATTTTATCAAATTTCAACTATTTTGAGATTTTACGTTGATTATAAATGAGGATGCATCAGGCGTTCAATGTTTATTTCAGTCGGTTTTGTATGGTTAAACATGTATATAACTAAGAAAGAAATTTTGATGTTAGATATTTCTCTTTCATATTTTGGGACACGAATAATTTGTATATGAAAATATTAAATCATTATTTCCTTTTTGCGTACGATTTAAACCAAATTATTGTTTGCTGCTGTTTTTATTGCTTGGATAAAATGATATTAAGCGCCTCCTTCTCACGCGCAGAATGCCCCGGGTTCAATTCCCGGTATAAAACGAAAAGTGTTGGGACTTTTCATGAGGACAAATGTCTCTGAGCACTCAACAGTCAGTTAGGGTGGAATAATTTTTTTTGTAGACTAGCATCCTACTATTGGAGTCAAAGAACTCGTTAGGATAAAGTCATACTCTCAACCTGCGTTGAAAATTCCAAGGATTTGTCAGCTGACATATGCAATGGAAACCAGGACTTTGTCACCAACTGTATACTCCAGTGTATGTAGTCTTTTGAAGACAAGTGCTCAATTCTACAATATTGCAAAATTCCATGAGAGTACATAGTACATTAAAACTCTTAGGGAGAAACTGACTTTTTTCCAAGTAGTTAATCTGAATCATTTATTCATTTTTCAATATCAATGCTTTCCATTTCTTTATATCATTCCACAAGTTTCATTTGTAATCTAAATCTTTCTACCTTTAAAAAATGTTTATTTTCTTTCTCATTCAGATTCTTGCCTTCATTCTGGGGGTTTACTTGTTTTGTATTAGCTGTTGGTTCGTTTTTCACTTTCATTCTTTTTCTTTTCTTTCTTTCATTTTTACTACAGCCTTTTCATTTTTCCTTCCCTTTCTTCCGAAACTTTCTGTTCATCCCACGGTTTTCATTCATTCGTTATGAAGTGTGCTTTTCTTGTTTCTTTTCTGTTTCGCAACAATACTGCTTTTTTTATGTATTAAATGTAAGAGCGTTTCTTTCTCCCCGTCATTTCTTTAATTCATTCTTCTGTTCTTTCTCTCATTCTCTTCTCATCCATTTCCCAAGTTCGTTTACCCATTCTTCTTTGACTCATTTTTCTATGAATCAAATTCTCTTCTCATTTTTTCTAGTAGCAATTATATCAGTCGAGGACTAGAATAACATCTGAAACATATGCATGCAGTTTACGCAATAATATAGTAAGGTTTTACTCCAATTTTCAAAGAGATATTCACCAACCTTAACTCAGTCTGGTACAAGGACACGATTAAATTGAAGCAAATGAGTACATAGAGAAAATTTCTGAAAATTTGCAACGTAGAAAACGGTTGGCCGTACATTCAGAATATTTAGTCTAGTGCAATTTATGCTAAAGACAGTTTTATAACTAAGAAAAAAAAAGGTAATGTCAATAATGTAAAACGGACAAGAAGTATTTTTCTTGAAACTATTTGATGTCGTTGTTAATTAAGGTAGAATAACAAAAAAAAAGATAACGTAAACAAGGGCCAGCTAAAAATTTCGGTTGATGGAAAGTATTGAGTGAAAGTTTCCATTAAAAACTGATCGGTCTGAGCCAGACAATCAAATCAAGCAAAATTATAATCAACGATTGGTGGAAAACACAATCAAGAAGAACACGCAAAGACACTGTCGGCCTTAATTATAATGATTTTACTTGAACTAATGCAGAAAAATCCAATTCATCAATATATATACATATATGTATGTGTGTGTATGAGTGTGTGTGCGTATGTGTGTGCGTGTTTGTGTTTATATTTGTGCAACTGTTTGTATGTATATATATATATATATATATATATATATATATATATATATATATATATATATATATATATATTTGTGCAACTGTTTGTGTGTGTATATATATATACATATATATATATATATTTGTGCAACTGTTTGTGTGTGTGTATATAAATATATATATATATATATATATATATATATATATATATATATATATATATATATATATATATATATACACACACATGTATATACAGGATCACAAACATAGATGTGTAAATACATACATCGATTAGAGAATTAAAGTACATCTTAAATTTTATTTTTCAGACATTTACACAAAGAAAAATACAAAATACGTTCATGTATCTGTCTATCTATTGCTCTGTCTGTCTGTTTCTCTCTCTCTCTCTCTCTCTCTATATATATATATATATATATATATATATATATATATATATTCTGTACACTCATGCACACACACACACACACACACACACATTCACACACACATCTGAGAAAAAAAGGAGATCGATCCAATAACATGATGTGAAGTAAAGTTGACAATTTAGAAAAGAAAAGACTTGAGGTTGATTTGTACAGCTGAAACTCTTTATTGGTTTTGATAGCCAAAGTTTTGTCCGAAATTCAGGATGCAAAAGTTGAATAAAATGTTTTTTTATCAAAACAGATGAAGAAATTTAGCTGTACTAATCTATTTCAAGCTTTTTCTCTTTCAAGTATTCATTTTTCTTCACATCAGTTTGTCGGATTCTGTTCATTTTTGCTATTTCTATCTATGTATCCATATCTTTCTATCCATCGATTTATCCGTCTATATAATTATCTATCTATTTATCTATCTCTCTATCTATCTATCCATATTTATATATATATCCATTTCTATCTATCCATCGATTTATTCGTCTATATAATTATCCATCTATCTATCAATCTCTCTATCTATCTCTTTATCCATATATATATATATATCCATATCTATCTATCCATCGATTTATCTGTCTATATAATTATCTATCTAACTATCCATCTATTTTATCTATCTATCCATCTGTCTATCAGCTATCCATATATATATATATCCATCTTTTTCTAAATACATATATATATTTATGTGTGTGTGTGTGTGTGTGTGTGTGTGTGTTTACGGAGAAATATGTTCAAGAAGATATTTTCCACACATACACAAGGTGTAAGAATAGTGATATCTAGCAGCATCTATTTAGACACACATAGTTCCGTATTTATACATCTATTATCGATAGATACCAATGCCAATTTGGTAGTGCCGTAGTTGTTGAGAAACTTGTTTAGCAGACCCTTTCACTACCGAGGTGAATTCGAGTAAAACTGGACGTTCCACAATTCTGAACGTGAGTCGTACTAAAGTGACAAAAGTAAATGTTACCAGCCTATTGTGGAATAGTGACTAACAAGTAATTCTTGCTGACTATCACTACAGCAGTAAAATCTCCTCTTGATGCCAAACTCTTAAATCATTTTAACATACCAATCTGAGGTTTATATACGTCGATGTAAAATTTAATTGATTACATTTACACTGAAAGCCGTCCAGTCAACCTTTTATTTTTACTTAAGTAATTCCTACCTAAAAATACTTTTGATTCGCTTAAATACATTACAGTGTTTCTCTAACAGTTTTCATTTGAGTTTTTTCAATCATTGTCCATTCATTCATTTGAACTCATTTTCTCGTGCGAAGCGGTTCATGATTATCAAGACAATATTTCAAAGTGATTTACCATTCCTCGTCAAAATGTTCCCCGAAAGAAAACATGACCAAAAGTTTGCAACACAAAATTCTGTGCAGTATTGGCGAGGAATACGAAGTAGGAATCGAGCACTTCCAAAACATTATCTTGAGGTATATCAGGGAGCTGAACCCTATGAAAAAATTCGAAATCAGTTATAATCGAAACTATTGAAAGAAGTCAAAATATTAGAATTAAATCATTTTGTCGAAGGATAATGGTATGGGGACATTTTCAACGGCACTGGGGTTGCAACGAAGGTGGGAACTAAAGATGCAAGACTTACGTCGGGATTCACAATCGAACCCTTTTTTTTTTTTCGTCTTCGGTCAACCTAAAATTCATCAATAAGTTTCGTTTGAAAACCCAACAAAACACTTACTCAAAGACACAGAGAGAGAGGAAGAGAGCTTGCAGAGGGAAAGAAAATGAGAGATTTATGTCTTTCAACTGCCAGCAGACAGAGACCAGCGGCCTGTAAACCCTCTTATTTTTTCGCTGGTCTATTTTCGCCGGGTCCGTTACCCTTGTTTACTACTCAGGTGACCAACCTTTGGTCTCCTATTTATAGGCAAGGGTCTTTTTTCATATCACTATCTATTCTTCTTCTTTCACCTGATACTGGAACTAAATGATTATCTACCTTTCTTTTCCTTTATTTTCTTCCTCCTCCCTTTCGTTTCTCATGCAACTGAATATGTAGTCAATTGGTTTTACATCAGCCGTTGAAATCTCACTGTGCCCTTTTTTTATCAACTCCTGTTTACTTTAATTTTTCTAATGTAATTTGACTAAGTGGTCATTACTGGCTATCCATTTGTAAAGATTCAAAGCAACCAAGCTTTATCTTGTCAATGAATCTACTTGATATGTTTCTATCATCCTTTTAGCGTCTGAAAAGTGTTTTCAAGGCCTACCAAGATGAAGCATTAGATTTCATAAGTATAAGAGATGAAATGCATGCCATTCAGATCAAAATCCAAAATTTCAAAATGAAACATCAAGCTTGACACATCAAAGTATAGTGTCGAGTGAATTCTCAGATAAAAGCAGATGAAGACATTCGTCAAAATAAACCAATAACAAATAATTCTTAGCAACCTATAATTGCAGATTATTACTACTCGAATAAGTTCAGTTCTCACTTGGACACACTCCCTGGGTACCGCGTTCCAGACTCATCATTGATTACTAATATGTCCCCTGTGTTCTCGTGATAAGAAAGCTATTTTTGAAAACTATCACTACTGTAGCAAGTACGACCCTGGTTGAGTGCCTTGCATTTACGACCCTGTGCTAGGTTAAGGTTTTTCATAACGTCACATTACTCAGGTATTGTGGATTACTTGGCTCATTATACATAGTGGTTGTAATACTGACTGAGGGCCCTTTCACATATCATCATAATATAGTAAAAGTCTTTCATAGGATATAAAGCGGTCAACATGGGACCATGAGAGGGCCAGGGTGATATCGTACAAGTAATTGAACAACAGGATGGAGAGAGACAAGGTACATAACAATAAATAAGGACATCATGTGGAGCAAAAAGTTGACTGCTTCGTGCCTGTAGGACAGTATACACAGTAGGAAAATACTTGGTGCAAGATCGATGGATTAGTTAGAAAAGTCCCTCTTAAAACATGGCAGAAGCCGGCATAATCGCCTCCGTCAACGAAAAAGATGAGGAAGGCCTTTTTCCTGCAGTGGACTCATAGCACATGCCGCTGCTGCCGCTGCTGATGATGATAATGATGTTGAAGATGATTGATGTACGTCATTTTACCAAGCATGCGGATTACCTGTTATATCCTCATATCAGTACATACAAAATCGCCATGGCTTGCCTTAAGATGATCTTCCAAAATCTAAACTGGGAGCACAAACGTCTCAGAATAGATGGCGAATACCTAAGTGACCTTATGATTGCTGACAACATCCTCTTCTCAGCTAAAAAGTTTCATAATCTCCAAATAATGCTTGACGTTGAAGACAAAGACACTACGATCAAAATCGTAAAAGCAGGGCTGGAGACAGTAAACAACTATGTCTACATTGGACAACGAATCTTCATAAAATCCCTAAAAGAGGGAGAGATGAAGCAAATGATTACATTAGGTTAGCGAGCATAAAATCATCTCAACTTTCATATTCAAGAAAATCGCACGAGTCGTAAAAAGAAGGGTATGCAATCAATGCATCTCACCGATAGTCACCGATGAATCTGAGACATGGAACATAACTAAAATATTGCCCCTCAAACTGAGAACGATGCAACATGCACCTGAAAAAATCATGCTCAACCTCACATGGAAGATCATAAGACAGCAGACTATATTAGAGGGAAGGCATGAGTCCAGAATATCATAGTGACCATTAAAAAACACAAATGCCCATGGCCTGATCATGTTGCAAGAATGTCATACGACTAGTGAACATCAGGATTCACATTATATATCCTCAGAGATCATATGCAGAATTGCAGCCTACAAAAAGTGCGATGTCGTGACGTATTGGACAAATTCAGAAAATACTGGCTCCGTGGCGCCCATGATAGAGACGTGTGGTGGATTTGGGGGAAGGTCTATGCCAAACAAAAGACGCTAAAAAGATGATGATGATGACAATGATGATGATGAGTTAGCTGTTTACAAGATATATTCGTGAGCCATCATTAATTGGAGTGAATTCGTTCCTAACTGTGTACCTCACATCAACAGCTTTGTGTTGTTCCAATCAAAGGTTACCAAATATCGATGTAAACTTATCGTTTTATATCTCTTTTTTCTTCAATTGAATTGTACCTGATATTATTTTTTAAATTTGCTGAAAATATTATTTTATAGATTTGGATATGAGTGTGCTTGAGTGCATGCCTTGTGTGTGTGTGTGTGTGTGTGTGTGTGTGTGTGTCTATGTGTGTCTATGTGTGTGTGTGTGTGTCTGTGTCTGTGCGTGTGTGTATGTGTATTAATGTCTCCTATGTGTGAGTGTGTGCGTGTCTCTATGTTTCTGTGTGTACATGTGTGTGTTTGAGGAGTAGAATGCTCATGAATTGATGGGATTATGTAAAATATCGGAGTGATCACCACTCTCCTTAACACTACGCTAAAAAAACTTTTCAAATCAAGAGCCATTGATACTTTTTTCTCTGAAATTAATGACTTGTCGTTTGCAAAAGTAAAAGTTAAAAGTTTTGCCAAAATACTTGCTGAACTTTGCTGAGCATTAATCAAAACGTAAGTGTTCCACCGACAGTGGAGAAATGATATTCATGCAGTTAGGAAAAAAAAAGCTTGAAGAAAAACTTAGATTTATTTTCATATCGTTTAGCAAATCTCCGATTATATTCTTTTTTTAATGGATTGAAATGATTTCAAGAGCTCATATATTTCTCCTTGGTCGAATATTGCTATTTTATGAATTGATATATTTCATCCTTTTTTTTTTCCTTTGTGTACTTATATATAGCTTACTTTTAGATGTTACGTATTTCTTGCTTCATCTCTAACTGTTGTAAAGGTTTCTCCCCAATCTGAAAGCAGACCGTTCCTATGAAGAGGGTCAAAATGACATGAAGTGAAGCAGCAATTACCATTAATTTGAATAGGAAAAATCTTTTGAGCATTTCCAGGCCAGCAAAAATGATAACGAATTTATGTTAGGCTCAGTAGTCAAACGTTGGTGTGGTGGAAAGTACGGGAGGCTGGGATATTGGATTGAAAAGGAACGTCTGCTGTCTTTGAATGTAAAACGAACACTGGACGCTTTTTTCGCTTTTTTCAATCTTTTTGATATTGACAAACGAGGGGCATAAGTTTTTAAGAACCAGTTGATACCAATTTCTTTTATCCTTCCTTTGTCAGCTTTTTATAAATGTTGTTATAACTCTAATATTTGTTTTTTTTTTTCACTTCTTTCTTTCAATTTGACATTAATTATGAGTTTTCTGATTATATCTTACACCTTTAACTCATGCAATATTTCTACCAAATAATCAATGAGTTTTGATATCATTTTCTTTTTCTTTTCTTCCAACTTGTCGGCTGTTTCTTTCAAACTTTTTTTTCTTTCAATTGATATTGCGATCATTTCTGCAGTATCGTTTCCTCATTTTTCTCTCTCACTTTTTCATCGACTCTCCCATTATTTTCAACTTTCTTTCCTTATCTTGCATTTCCCTTGTCTTTTCTCATCTCTGATTTTCCATCACTTTCTGGAACTCTCTCTTTGAAACTGTAAATCAAACACTGACACCAAAACTGTCAGTATAGGTCTCCGAATTAGTTTAGCTTGCTGACTGGCTTACTGGCTGACTGGCTGGCTGGACATGTATGCATATACGAATGCAGTTTCCTGCGTGAGGGTCACTCAATTTGAGCTAAATGACTGGACATTTACACATTTACATTTTATAATGTCCAGAAAATATTTTTCCAATATACCTGCAGGTTATTAGTATGAGACTCAATTTTCGATGTATGTCCATGCTGAATCGGTGTGTTGTTTTATCTCCGACTGTATTATGCGCTTGTTCTTGCTGTTTTTAATCCAGACTACGTAATGCTCAACGTCGAAACAAAGGTTAGAAAAGCAACTTCTTATTTCATTATACCTTTTCCTTTCGTTCATCGCCCCAACACAGATTGCTGCCAAAACATGTTGATCACATGAGGGTTTCTTTTGAGTCACTTACCAGACCTGTTTTGTTTTTTGTTTTTTATTTTCACGAGCAAATTGAACTCTTTCCCATTTCCTTCCGTCAATCATTCATTCATTGAATCTGATGGGCACCTATCAATCTTGAGGGCGGATTCTTTGTTGCTGGAGTCGATCCTCACGGACACCCTATAATTTGGAATTTAGGTGTAGTTGAAATAAGCTGTATTCACCCTGATGGTTGTTTACAATTGAACCAACTTGTTTCAAGGGGCAATTTCCCAATAGGGTGAGTTCGGTCCTCTCGAGTATCCCATCATTGTGGACTTTAGTCAGCTGAAGATAGGCTTAACAAATATCCGTTTACTTAACCTGAGGTTCACCAAATATGAGGCGGTATCAAGCGAGCTTGCCTAATGGACTGATTAATTTTTCAACGGTAATTTATCGCTATGGATTTTTGCCGGGCTATGCCATAAATAACTGCAAATTAACTATATCATCTTTGATTATTTGTTTCACCTTTTCTATTTCCTGATACATTTTACAATGTTCTGAATCATTTTATTGCATCCTTTCCTTGTTTATTTACAAGCTTACTACGCAGTTTATTCAGTCTTATGTTCACTTTATTCATTTTATTTTTCAGCTCATCCTCTTATTGATCTACGCATTTCATCGTCCACTATCTTAACCTTTGCTGTTTCTCACACAAGATTCCAGTCAATATTTTCTCCAGTCTCAACTTGACATCTGACGCTCATGGTGGTTTTCGTCTAAATTTTGTTAGACAGGGCATTTCAATAATTGTAGATGGTTCCTTCTGATTAATTTTCTCGTCTTTGTGGTATTTCTTTTTCGATGAGGTTCCAACTTCGTACACACCCCAGGCTCTCTCAGATCTCTGTTGTGTTCTGGAATGTTGTTGAAAACGTTTCTTTGAAAGCATTCGTATTCTGCATCGTACATGTCACGTCTGATACTCGTACTTACGTGTTCTTTGGGAAGGTATTTACTCCTGCTCTCTGTGCTGAACCTCTAAACTCCTGTCAAACGTTGGTCCGGGCGTTAAAAGCGTATGCTAAAATACAACAATATTTCCTTCGGTAAACTATTTTTCTGTGTGTATTGTATGGCTTGATTCTCCCTATTAAACTTCGTATATCAACATCAATAAGTTTTCATTTGTACGTTTGTATCCTAAAAAAAGGTTATTAGCTTGAATGTGAACTGACGTTTTCGTTTCATTATGATCGATGTATGTGATAAATGGACAAGTGTCAGCTTGAATGCTTTGACAAGAAAAAAGCTTGTGTTGAAAAATAGATATTCGTTGAGTAAATTAAATGCTAGTTCCACGTTTTTACACTGACAAATTTAAACACACATCCATCAAAAATTATTACTGTTTTTATATGCATATATACAAACGCAACTCTTTCTGTTTCTGTTTCTCTGTTTCTCTGTTTCTGTTTCTCTGTTTCTCTCTCTCTCTCTCTCTCTATATATATATATATATATATATATATATATATGGAGAGAGAGGGGGAGGGATTCAGGTAAATGGGAAAATTTTATATGCATATATACAAACGCAACTCTCTCAGTTTCTCTCTCTCCGTTTGTCTGTTTCTCTCTCTCTCTCTCTCTCTCTCTCTTTCTCTTTCTCTCTATATATATGGAGAGAGAGAGGGGGAGAGGGATTCAGGTAAATGAGAAGATTGTCGGTCAGCTAAATTCTGATTAACAACTGAAAACCTTCTTCAAAACATCCAAGCAAGACCTCAGACTTATTTGACACCCAAACATGACACCCCAGTACTGTGACTCGGATAAGACGTATTCGCCAGATTTTTCTATACACCGAGGGAACTATGGAAGGTGATTAAGATTTGTACCCTCACCAAGTGAGTTCAACCCAATATAATGGATGTTCTGATATAATTTGATGGGCTGATGATACCCTCGAGTGGGATATTTGATTTCATTAATAGATTTTTTTTTCAAATACCATTTTTTGATCAAGATTCTTTTGGCGTGGGTATAAGTGAAGTATACTTAAATATTTAATCAACGATAAGAAGTTACAAAGTAATCCTTTTCTGACGCCAAAAGAACTGAAGAAACATACTAAATAGTATTGCAAGATAAAGTGCGATCGTTTGGAACCCCTACGGATGGATAGCAAGTCACGGCCACCAAATCAAAAAAACATTAGGAAGAAAAAAGTGAAAATGGGGTGATAAAAAAAGGTGTATAAGAGTGTCAAGGGCAAAAGCAGAAGTGAGGAAGATAGATTGTAAGTTTAGTTGCGTGGGAAATGAAAGAAAACAGTGGGAGAAATGAAAAGAAAAGGGTAGATGACCATTTACTTCTTCTACCTGGAATAAGCAGAGGGAAGTTAATCTAGTAAAAAAAAAATAGCAAAAGAAGAGTGACCCTTGCCTTTAGAACGTTGGTCACAAGTCAGACAGAGTCAGACGGAATAGAACACACAGAGCAGATAGGCAAGCAGAGATGTACGGGCCGCCGCATGCCCTGTTCTGGCTCTGGCTGCTGGCTGTAGAAAGACAATGAACTCTCTATCACTCTCTCTCTCTCTCTCTGTCTCTCTCTCTCATTCTCTCCCTCTCTCTCTATCACTCTCCCTCTCACTTTGAGAGGATTTTGTTTAGTTTTCGGATGGAGACTGTATTCTGGGTCGGCCGAAGAAGATCAATAAAGGTTCGATTTTGAATCCTGATATGAGTCTCGTATCTTTTGTTCCATCCTATGCTGCAGCCACAATGAGCATGCAATACAGAGAAAGGTATTACGCTTCTGTTCCTCCATACACGTTGTGATGAAACTGTAAGACGTCAAAATATGTTTTGCAACAATATTGCAGGATATTCATATCAAATTCAGTTCATACACATACACTCTCACTATCACACACACACACATATATATATATATATATATATATATATATATATTGTGTCATACACAGACAGCCGTTTCGTTGAATTATAACACTTCAGTGTCGCTATCGACTTTCAATTATCCCATCCAGTACCACGATGCAGGATTGAAACCTTTGCTTCTGACCCAGAAGCCGATATTCTACCTCTGGGCTACGGAAAGACTGAATTTAAGCGATGTATCTATTATAGGTTAATTTCCCCGTCCACCAGAATGTTCTATTCCAATGGAAGAGCCCTGCATATATATATATATATATATATATATATATATATATATATATATATATATATATATATATATATATATATATATATATATATATATATATATATATATAATATATATATATATATATATAATATATATATATATATATATATATATATAATATATATATATATATATATAATATATATATATATATATATATATAATATATATATATATATATATATATATATATATATATATATATATATATATATATATATATATATATATATATATATATATATATATATATTATTATGAAACGAGCCGATGCCGTTTACATGATATCAGAAGCATCGGCAGGATCACTAAACACGTTGTGCTCTAAATTCTGAGAAAATAGGGTTAAAGTTGGACAGAACAAAGACAAAAGTGATTTTCAACTATAGAATTTGACAAAAAAAAACATGAGAAATGAAGTGTAAGGTTCGAAAAGGGTGATGAATACATTAGAGATAATAAAGTTAGAGGAAGACCATAAAAGCGAAATAAAACGACACATAACACATGGGTATCAATTGGTATGAATAGTGACATATCGAAAAGCTCTTAACCAATTTGCTCTAAGTGTAAAGTGTAAAATGAACAGCACCAGCTAGGCCCCTACGGACACAAAACATGGAAATTAACAAAACGAACTGCAGACCAACCTTGGAATTGTGCAGAGAACCACAGAAAAAGCAACGCTGGCGAAAACTCTTAGAGGTAAAAAAGATACCTACATGGGTCAAGGGAAACACTGAAGTCATCGTTGGGAAACAAGAATGCAGGTGAGCAGGACACCAAGTAAGCAAGGGCAACAACAGATGAAGCAAACTGATTGGTGCCCATGGGATAATAAACGCAGTAAGAAAAGAATAGACACAAGATGGGGAGATAAGATAGAGAGCTTAGTCAATGACACATGGCAAAGGTCAATGCAGTAGCTGTAATAATTGGAGGAAATGTGAAAGGCCTTTGATCATCAGTTGTGTGTGAATGTCCATATGTGTGCATGTGTAAGTGTACGTGTGTGTGTATGAGAGAGGGAGAGAGAGGGGAGAGGGAATGTGTGTGTGTGTGTGTGTGTGTGTGTGTGTGTGTGCCCGTGCGTTCATTCATCTATAACCTTTGTTTCATATACAAATTCTTTCTGTATGATGAACGGTTTGATTTTTTTTCTTTTTATTTCTCCCATAACATGGACTTCTCCAGTTGAAGGCAATATTTTTGATGATTGAAATATCTCCTATCCACCAATTTGAACAATGTATTCTGCAACCTCAGATTATTAATTTATTTTCATATTTTTTTTTCATCTCATCGAATCTCAAATATCCTTTATTTTTTATTTTTTTCTACGGGAATTAACTAGATTGAATATATTTATAAACACACACTCGGAATATTCTTTTTCCTCTTGGCATTTTCATGTTAATTGTCTTAGCTTGCCAGATATCGACTTAATGCATCTCCAACCATAACAAATAGCGTCAGAAATCTATATAATTGTTTGTGTTTTAATCAGAGGCTCAGCTTTTCATATGCTCGGTGAATTCTTGTATCTTTCTTCAATTCTTATTGTTTTCGTTCTATCAAAATCGAAATTGAGTTTTCCTCCAAAAATAAATTGTAAATAATGAACCAGGATCTGTGTGCATAAAGAAAAAACTACCAGCAAGATAAATATATGTATACACATGTATGAATTGAAAATGGTGTTGTATTTTGTAAAAACTTGTCTGAAATGATCACCCGTCGTTACACCGTTAATAGATCATTCAATAATAAATGAAACTGTAGGAAAAGAACCTACTGCAGATAGATAGCTGCGTTGACGTACCACTGTGCTAATCAGCCCAACGTTCAGTCAATGGCTAAGTTACTGCCATCAACCCGAATTCTCATCTTGTTTGGCCTTTGCATTATCAGTGGTCTGTTCAGCGTAATGGTGAATGCATCTCCACATTGAAGGGGCTACCTTTCGTTAATATGTTCGATTCCTGCAGTAGCTCAATTTTCTTTATTGATAATTCTATTTTCATGGTATGAATTAAATGATAAATTAACGATGTAACGACGCAAAATAATTTCAGATAAGTTTCTGTAAAATATAAAGCAATTTATGATTCATAGTCGGACAAAATATGCCCAATACATAGACATGTATACATTTAAAAGCACACGGAAACACATTAACATACAACTTCAGTAAATACATACACATAGAAACATACTTACAGCTACATATACTAACACGCATGCATACAAGTATACACACAGTATAGTTTGTGATATGCGTCTTTTTATTTGATATAATGAGTTAGAATTAATTTGCTGTGGTTAAGAATCAGAAAAAACCGATATCTTCTTTTGTTCCATTGGAAGAATCATGCGCCAAATTTCAAAAAAAATCTATGAAAAAAAAAACCCATCTAGTGATTTCACTGAAAGGAAATTTTATCGATGCTCAAACTGCAGCTTATTACTCCAAATCAGCAGAATTTCCAACGCCCTGAAAAAATTGGCTGATGCAAATCAGACAAATAACTCACAAATAATACCTTTCACAGTCAAAATACAATTTAGTTAAAAAAAATTTCCCTTTTATCTCCGGTTTCGCTTTTTGCGGTTTCAGTTGGACAATCATCCCTAGAAAATAAACCAGTGACTGTCACAAAAATAGTGAATCGTGATAGTGGTTCAATATAACACCAAAAATCGTTTGTGTTCTTTCTTTCTTCTTCAAAGAGGTTCCCCAGTATAAGAGAGTTTAATGTCTACACAGCCACAATTGTCAGTGAGCGTGAATCAAACAGCCGTAAAAAAATAGAATGAAAACTTAAAGACAGGATTTAGGTAATGGAAGCTATGTCAGAGGAAAGGAAATATGAAAAGAAAGTTATATGGCGGAGGGAAGGGGGAAAATTGGGGGTGGATGACACAGTTCACAAAAAAAATCATAAGTTTCACTGAATAATGAGACAAAATTCCTCCCCAGAGCTATACAGTGCTTCACTGAAATGAAAAGATGAACATCCTGGACATGATGAGAATAGAAAAAAATTATGCGGAGGTGGTTAGGATTCACAGTAAGAATGAATCTTTAATCCGTCATATAACATTTATAACAGTATAATCTTGAATACTTCTATTTATTGTTACGATTCTCTTAGTGTTCATAATTCATAGATTGAACCTTATCATAAATACGTTTACTGAAGAAAATGCAGTATATAGAGGGTCTCAGTGCTGAATGCGATTACAAATATTTGCTGAGGGTCTTTGAACATATACCCAATGGATATGCGAGAACTATTGTATATAGTTATAACATGTGAGAAATAAACGGGTCACATGAACATTACTAATGTAAATTTTCAGTACAGAATATTTTCTTTACTAGTGATAAGTAGATATTCAACAATACACGAGTAAGCTTCCCTCTCTGATTTTATATATATATATATATATATATATATATATATATATATATATATATATATATATATATATATATATATATATATGTATATATATATATATATATATATATATATGTGTGTGTGTGTGTGTGTGTGTGTGTCTGTGTGTGTCTGTGTGTCTGTGCATAAATGGAAAATAAGTAGTTGATGTAACTATGGTTACTATTTTGGTATATCAGAAAACTTGGAAAACAATGAGGAAATACAGCATCTATTTCACGCCACGAAGTTTTTTCTAACCAAATCCCCTTATTTGCCAATGTATTTGATTCAACATTTCTTCATTATTGTGTGACAGACCGTTGTACATAATCTAATTAAACCTATTTCCACACATTAACATATTCATACAAATCGCACTGAATTTCCTATAATCCAACTAAAATTTGATCCAATCCCATTATACACGTTTTAGTATTTAGTCATGTGTGTATCAATAAATGATACGATTACAAGTTCTATACTCCGACCTTCTTTTGATGTTATCAACGCTTTTATACACATTTGTTTTTTGGTTATTATTAATCCATTTCAAAAGTCCTGTGAACCATTCTTTCATAAGTTCAGCGATAATTCGATCAAGTAATCTCATTACCCATTCATGTTTTTGTGCACTTCTGTCAGTCTACTAAGTACTACTCCTGTAATCAATCCGCCTTTTTCACCGAATCAAAAGTTGATCAAAACGTTTTATACATACTAGTATATCCCTTTTTCTTTGTTGTGTTTGTGTCAGTGGGTATATGTTATTACTTGAAAACTTACCAGGTATTGTAAACTATAATCCTTGTATTTGTTCTAGCTAAAAAAAAAAAATGATTTTGCCACGTCGGTAACAATAACAGCAGATGTAGTTTTATGTTCGCCAAACTGAAGGACTACTCAAGCACGCAGAGAGAAGGAAAGTATTTTGTATTCATGTGTTTGTAATACTTCTTTCCTCTCTTTCTGTTTGTCGTCGCAGACAGACTGACAAATCGCACAATACATTAAGCGTTTAGTATCGCTCAATGCTATTCAAAAGACAAAATAGGTAAATACGACGATTTAAAGTTTTGTTGTTTTGCTGATGCCCTGATTAATGGTCTAATCTTTCAGCATCTGGCATCTGATTATCGAACCAAATGCCTCATCTGACTAGGTATGCATCACTGATGATTGGTTTACACGATGTAGTCCTGTATTATCTAGAAAATGTATTTTTACAAATATTTACAATCTCATACGATATTTTTTCCTGACCCCATCATTGATTCCCTCTGTATTTCCCTCAGCACTTTGAATCATAGGTTGCCTCTTAGAAAGTGCAGACAAAACATTTTTCTCTCTTTCCTGATTCAAGCTTCTTTGCAGAGGTCGAGACTTTGAAACTCTTAAGGACCAGGAATCAGTGGGGTAACAATGACCAGAGAGAGCGCAGGATATCAGCTTGAGCATTCTCTGGGCCCTCACTTGACAAGCAATACCCTGATATACATTCGTCCTTTTTTTTGCACCCATTTGCAAAAGTCGTAGAGGACGAATATATACCGGGAAGGATTAAATTCTGAGCTTTTAAAACGAAACTTTGATTTCCAAAAAGCTGAATATTCGAACGTAATTTTCTTTGAATTGCATTGCTTTTAATTTCTGTTTGTTTTCCATTTTCACTTAATTACTTCAAGGAGGCTGCAACAGCAATACGATGATAATTCATTTATCAAATTATATTTATAAAAACAATTACTTGGCAACGAAATACCATTTTGACACTTGTTCACACCGATTTGTTTACCTCAAAGTTTATTAATTTATTTGCAAATTTCCAACAACACTTGTATCTTTTGGGAAAAACAGAAAACACAACTTTCTAGACAAGAAATATTATATTTGAAAACATCGTCGACTTTTCTCAAAAGCAACAGAAGTCAGTGAGTATATCTTCACACGTTGTCATAAAATTGAAGCTCTTTGTGCTACTAAGATATGCAGCTGCGTTTTGGGAGGGAATTCTTGGAAAAAGCATACAACCAAGACAGCATAGTTCACTGGTTTCAGTTTGTATCCAATAGCATATAGTACATAATGTTTTCTCCCTCCGTAGTTATTTCGGTTTTGTACTAAACAAAGACATACGTCTAATTGAAGCCCCTTTATTTTTTTATAAGAATACCTTTACTTAGGTACTGGTAGTCTACAGAATTCGATTACAAACAACCTCACACCTGAACTTTATATATAAGATAGGAGAGATGATTTTCGACCATTCAAAAAAAAAAAAGAAGATAGTGAGTTTATACGCCGTCAAATAAAGTAACTATATACAATGACAAGCTCAGTTATGCACTGGATCTCAGTAGTTGGGAATACAATGAGAGATTGAACTCACAACTCAAGAAAATTTGCCTGAGATCAAAGTGTGCTGATTATCTGGCTATAGTAAGCGCTCCTCATTTAGCTTGGTTTAGCTTGATCATGCAAAAATAATGAAGCACCTGTATATGCAAGCAGTCTTGTATTAAACTATATGAGCCAAGGAACCAAACAATTCCAATTCTTCACAGATTGTTTTCCTAATATTCTAAGATGATTGTCATAAGAGTGAACAACCCTCTTCCTCAATAATTACTCGCTTATATGAGATTTTTTTTTAAACCCGGGGTTGCCAAATTGGTCGATTGAACTATCAAAAGGTCCATGAATAATTACAGTGGTCTGTTGGATCTTTTGAGCCAAAGCTGACATTTACATAAGAAATAAGAATAAACGAAAAACAATTTGTTGATACACTGTTATACTTAATTATCACATGGGTTTATAGACAATTAATTATGGTACGTTTTCAGAATATGTGGTACGTCTTAAGCTGATACGTTTGATGAATTTCTCTTGGCAGCCCTGCCCAGGGTCGATGAAGGATCAAAAATTTGATGAAGAGGCTGAAATTTGGCAACCCCCTGGTTTAAACGGTCGTATATTTCAGAAGAAACTAAAATAAAATTTTGACTGCCCCAATGAAAGCAACGGATCTATCGTTTTTTAGATGGATAAATGCAGGGGACGTCCCAAAATGTAGATCTTGTAACATACTTTTGAGTCCCTGAATCTCATGCACTTATTCCCAGTAGTGTATTTCAAGTGCATATGCGATTCAATCACCATTCCGCCCCTCAAGCTTTCTTCTTGATTAAATGGATGTTTAGCAGAACAAGCACAAATGGTCCTAAATAGAAAAACATTCTCCATCTATGACTAGATGGAGGAGAACTTTGTAAATAGCTGGCAGTGACTATTGTGCTTAAATGCAGCATCATAATACATTCCGATCAATGGACGCCTTCCGGTCGTCCCGTTTTAAAGGTTCAGGTTGGCTCGGCGGAATGAGGCGCTGATTGGCTGAAAAAAGAAAATAAGCAAACAAGCAACGAATAACAACGGCGCTGGCTGCATTAACGGCCTATTTCTTCTCTCGCATCTTTTGTTAGTTTAGTTTGGGAAACTTTGGTACATTCGTGGCGAATCTTTCCCAGCGGATCAGCATATGATTCCTCTGAACCTTGGACATTTCGAAGAAACATATGTTATCCCCAACCCTGACATCAATGGTATTTATTAGATCATAATGGTAATACCTATCAAGACTGAGAATCACCAACACAATTTCTATAATTGTTCCATTTCTCTCATTCCCTTCTTTCCATTTAAAGAGGATACTTTTCCCATCACGCTTAGCAGTATCGATTTTGGACTTTTAGTGTTCTCAACACTGGCATTAACGTTCAAGCCTGATAAGCATTTCTTGGAGTCAGGTGATTATAGCGCTGCCTATTTAAGAATATGTGTTTCTGAACATTCTCCCTTGATGTTATGCACAAATCCATTACCACCTGGAAGATGCTTTAATTTTCTGCTGGACATCACGCAGTAAAAATATTTTCATAGTTTGCACAAGTTTCCCATGAAGAATCATTTGAATCTACCCATGTACTGTCATAGTTAACAATGGGGGTAACACTTATTTGCTGCTTCTGTTTGGACAAGTATTATTCACTTTTCAAACTTTCGCTTTCCACCACAAGGATTCTACGAAATACAGATATTTTTACTGATTTCCCTCATTATCCAAGATTTGTAGTATACTAATTCATCTGTCCATGCTTGGTTTCTCCTGCAAAGCTCCCGATAGATAGTCTTCGCTCGATAGAATCGGACAGGATGAACCTTTACCGAATGTATCGGTTCTTTGAATGAATAATACTTTAGTGAAGGAATTGAAATTGTCTGGACATATTGAATTCATGGGAGTAAAATATAAGGCAAATGTTTATGGAACAAAAGATGCTCCGATCATTTCCATTTCTCCAAGTTGTATTGCTTAAATAAATCCATTATTATATACTGAGCTCTCTGATACACCTGCACTTACATTGTTTTGCATCATAAGTATTTTTCATATCAGAAGTAACTTGCATTGTAACTCATCCATCATAAGCTTATGCAATGCTCTTCCAACTTAGGGGAGGGAGCACTCTGGTGAATGAAGGATTTTGCGTGGATGTATACTTCGCTGAAATTCAACCTCACTGACCGTCCAATTCTGCGTAGGGCAGAGGTAAGATGCTAGTCACTGCGTTTGAAGCAAAGGCTTCGATCCTTTCTCATGGCACTGGACGGGATAATAGATAGTCTATAGCCACACTGGAGAGTTTTAATACAACAAAACAGCTGTCTGTGGATGACATGATTATTCGAATATCATATATATATATATATATATATATATATATATATATATATATATATATATATATATATATATATATATATATATATATTGCCTGCAGAAAAACACTTCAAATATAACAACAGGAAAATAATATTAAATAAAGTTTTCATGAAATAAAATGTTAGTTTCACTCATTCATTTGCCCAAACTCCGATATCACCTTGAGCATTATTGCTAAATTGCGAATAAAAGCTCCCTCCTGAAAAATACTTTTTTCCTCAAAAGTGACAACATACAAGAAGAAATAAAGTTTATACAGATAAAAAGAATAAAAAGAATAACTTTCAAAAGTTATGTTCAAATCTCTTCCCAAATAATCGACTAAAATGAATATTTGCACATTGGTCTGACCGGGGGTGTACAGGCCTACCCAGGGAGTTAGGCACCAAATTTGGAGGAAATATTTGGAAAATTAATCAAATTCCAACCTGAATATTCTGATGCCCAACCAAGTAAACCGGGATTTGGCTAAGTGCTTTGTGTTGTCTAAGAAATAGTAAAGTAAAGAACATATTTCTTCAGTGTGCTGTCAAATTGTCGGGAATAATAAATCAAAAATAAATTTTTGAAATGTTTGTTGAATACAAATCACCATGGAGTAAATCATTGGAAAATATTGGAATGATACTTTAAAAACAAACATTATCAAATAAAAACTATTGAAAACTTTTGGGGCGCTATATATATTCATCCATTCAAAGTCGTTGGAAGACATAAGTCTGAAGTTCTTGATTTGTTTGTTTGTTTGTTTTTTTCAATTCGTACCAACCTTTCGGGGAAATTTTAGGGATATGGGTTGGCTCCTTACACCGATACCAATACATATCAGAAATTCCCTTTAGTGACCTTGACTGATCTCTACGATCAACCTAACCTAACCTGTGTTTTCTGTTGTGAAAAGATGCCAAACTTCGGCTTCCTAGATGCAAAATCAACTTCAGGTTCCGCCAGACGAAAAGTCAGGATCCAGTTTAACATTATAATCACATTGTAAATAACCCCTCACTGGAATTCAGGAGTCTTAAATGTATGTCTATCCCTTATTATGGTATTCAATTCGAGGGTTAAATAAACGTTTAATTTCAAGTTCTGTAGAAATTTACTATGATACAGCTGCATATGAAACGTTGTTGCTACAATAATGACAGTAATACTTTTGGCAAATCATTGTAAGATGATATTGTCTTATTTCGGAATTCAATTTCACCACAATTCACTTTTCATTCGAAAGCAAAATATTCGATTTATAGTAAACAACCCACATTAAACATACGAGAATATATTTTAAAAAATCATTCTTGGGAACTGAATTGCAGTCAAGTTGCAGTACGATTTGAAATAAGTAAATTCCAAAATAATACTGTCCTGATAACAAAACCAAAGTCTGGAAAGAAAATCGCCATTTTCAAAGGCTTTTTTCATTCTTATAAATAAATACATTTATGCAAAGAAATCTGTTTCGTGTTTATCATACAGTGCAAAAGCTGCAGCGGTTATCTCGAGTCGGGATTAAAATATTTCATTTCAACTCCTCACGTGTAGAATCGTAAAAATATAAAAGAAAATAATTTCTGCAGGTATGCTTTCCAAAGATAAATTCAAATATTCCCTCAGAGCATGATGCTTATTTCTCCATTTTAAGTATTGCAATATGAACGAGATAAATCCTGGCGTTTGTTTTTCTCGTTTTTGAATTATTGTATTGATATTCTCATTACCTTTCAATATTCCGAATGGATTTACAAAAACAATTCTTACAACCTGACAAATACCAGAATTTTATCTGAAAGATAGCATGTGCATTGATTGAGGATTGTCGTTTTGAAATACGCAGCTAAATAACTTACTGCTAAATAATGTGTACAATGAATCTTTCAAATGAACAAGGATTTTGAAAGAAATTATACTAGCTTTTTAATACTGTGCATAGCAACTTTTAGCAACTTTTCAGTATTTATGTTACTTTCCATATATACGCTAGTCACCAATTGAGCTGGAACATGCAACCTAGCCCTGAAACCGAGAACCATGCAACGTGCACATGGTAAAAGCATACTCAACCTTAAATAGAGAGATCAAAAGTGAGGACAATATATCAGGGGAGATAAATAAAAGTCCCAAACACCATAGAATCCATTCGAAAACTCGAATGGTGATGGTCTGGTCTTGTTGCAAGAATGACACACACACACACAATGGACATAATGACTCTGAACATGGATGTCCAAAGATCACATGTGTAATCGAGGCTGACAGAATATAATATAGAGATGAACTAGACAAAAACAGGGAGCATTGACTTCGGGACACTTCTGGTAGAGAGGTCTAGCGAAGGTCTATGTTCTACGACAGATGATAGAAGACTAATGATGATGATGATGATGGTGGAGGTGGAGGTTATGATGACGATATACTACTCTGAGTCAAATATTTAAGGAGTAAAACAAGGACATGAGGTATCATTGTTCGATATTTTGTACAATATAGATACATCATGCTTATATATTATATATATTATGAAAAGTGCCCCTTCATTTTTGACCCCTTGAAGGTGCAAACAGTTTTCTTTTAGTTTTGACCTCTTAAGAGAGGGAAGAGTCCCTTTTCACTTTTGACTCCCGAAAGGGGGGGGGGATATCCTTTCATTTTTCACCCTGAATGCATAGATATCTCTCTTCACGTTTGATCCCAAAGTCAATAAACATTTCACTTCATTTTGACCTCTTGGGGAGGATAAGGTCTCTGTCATTTTTCCCCTTGAAGGGAAAATGGGTTTCCTTTCGCTTCTGACCCCCAAAGAGGAATGATCTTTGACATTTCACTTTGAAAGGGGCAAAATTTTCTTTCAGTTTTGACCTTCAGAGGGAAGGACGTGTCCCTTCAATCGTTTCCCCTTAAGGGATTATACACAAACATTCCAAATAAGAACATAAGTACAAGTATATAAACATACATCTAATGAAGCGTAAGGGCCAGGTATAGCATTATGGTTACTTTGTAGAAAAGTTCTTCGAAATCTTTTAATAACTTTAATTCAAAACCTTTCCCTAACTCAATCAAGCATGAATGCTAAATTCAGTTGAACCCATCGTTACTCAGAGAAAACTTTACGACGAAGCGTGTTTTTGATGAGTTTTGTTAACAAAGCAAGAGGAAAGTTTGTGAATTATAATATATAAGTATATCCAAACGAGATATACGGAGGAAAAATTAAATTCACGTAAAACAACAAGAAAGTGGATTTCCATATGAACTCTCAGCAATGCCATGTTCCATACACATGTCATAGATAAGGACATAACTATAAAAATCGGAAACAAAGATCTTGGGAAAGTAGATCATTTCTTAAGACAACAAATCTCAATGAAATTTCCATATGAAAATGGGATTCAGCAAAAAATCACACTAAATTGGCAAGCTTTCAATTGAGCTCAAAAAGAATCCAACTTCCTAAAAAGTCGGCTCTAGAAACAATGCATCCCCCCCCGATAGTCACCAATGAAGCTGAAACACTGAATATGACTAAAAGATTGACCCTCAAGCTGAGGGACATGCAATGTGCTCAGGGAGGAATAATGCTCAACCACAGTTCAAGATATGATAGGAACTATCGATGAACTTGAATGACAATGTGCAGGTTATGTTACGAGAATTGCAAACATTCACTGAGCCTCAAAACTTACACCTTGGATCTCGAAAGATCATACGCAAAATTGTGGCCGAGAGAAAGATATCGTGACGGGCTAGACAAATTCGGGATATACTGGCTCTGCAACGCCTAAGATTGAGAGGTGTGGCAAATTTCGGGAAAGATCTATGTCCAACGACGGATGCTAAACAGATGATGAAGATGATGATGATGATACAAAAGGCAAATCACACCCGAATGTTGTACAGTGTCCCCCCGGTGATTGTATTGATCAACTATTTGCTGGAAAAGGTGGGAAAATAAAACGATTAATAGCTTCATCATATACGATTAATTATATCAGAATTCAAATTTCTGAGTCAAGTTTCCCTTATTTTTCGTGTTGTAGGTATCATTACAAGCCGAGGCGGAATCACGTATATATGTGTGAAGCTGTTGAACCCTGGAGCTGTTTAATATTTTCCCTCTTATTTCTCGACGGATACCGTTTTGGCCATCGGCGATTGGGATTCAACCCCACAGAGTATCGCCGGCGTGAAACCAGTCAAACAAAGCGGTTGAAATTTAGGAAACACAGGCATAGAATACTGAACATGAATACAATAGGGAAATCGATATTTGGAATCTTAGTCTTGAATTGCCCGAAGCTGTTTTATTTTCAATGGTAAAACTATGCTAAACAGCCCTTGGCTACTGGCTACCACCACCCTCACCAGAAGCAAGGCTACCACAGGTTTTAACAACAGAAACCCAAGTACAACAGCAATAATAACATAGGCATCGTTACTTCACCTAACAATGACAGCAAGTGAAGCAGAAATAGGCTCTTTCTGTACAGTGTATTTTTAAGATATGTTCGATTGCTCTCTCACTAACAAATCCCCGAACTGAGAATTATAAAAACTTTTCTCTCCTATTTTTTTTTCAAATTTATCTATCGTTAATTTTCGAGCTCACAAAAGGCAAACATTCTCTTCACGGAAAATGACATTTAAGCAAACTGTGAAATAAGTTTGCTAGTTCGGTTATCGGACGTTACAGTATCGATTACAACATACGTTGGTCAGTTTAAAAGAAAGTGTGAACTGAAACTGCTAACACAAACATAGTTTTTTTTCAAGTTTTTAAGTTGGTGTTTCCGAGCAGTGAGCTAGCTGGGGGTGTATATACCGTTCTTAAATGCTGCACAGATAGTGTTATGTGACTGAAAAATCAAAACACTTAATCATTACTATGTCTAGAAAAGCAAAGTTTCGCTGTTTTCATCTAAATTCCCGCCCGAATAAGTTTTTATGGCGAAGTTCAAAATCTTTGCATTTGATAGGCTTTCAAATTGCTCCTCCTTATTTACGTTGGGAGGCAAACATTGGCGATGATTCGTCAATAATATCACAGTCTGACGCGAATTTGTTCGTTGATTTTTATCAGGGATGAGGTTCAATTTATTAGATCAATATTTACGAATATTTATATGCATTGAAAAGGAAGGGTTATATATTTGAAAATATATATTTGTCTCGTAGAATAAACGCTCTTTTTATCGTTTGGCTGCATACTCATTGACCTACGCGCATATATATATATATATATATATATATATATATATAGATAGATAGATAGATAGATAGATAGATATTGATATTGATATATAGATATAGATATAGATATAGATGTGTGTGTGTGTGTGTGTGTGCGTGCTTGTGTGCGTGTAAAGGTTCCTTTTTTACCCTCTGAAAAGGAAATCTTATTAGGAAAAATTTATAAAGTCCTGAGGCATTCATACTACCATTCAAATCCCCTTTAATCCGATCACTCTTATTCCAACGAGTTTTCTATAACTATTCCTTACCTAATTTTAGGATCTTGGTGCATGGAATTTGATTATGTTTTGTTTTCATAAGTATTTTATTTTTATTATCTTATAAAAAAAATCAGCAGTTTATCTGCTATTTCACAATAATCCTGTCAGGGAGTATTTGGAATATATACATCGATATAGTTACAAATATAAATTATATTTTTTCATATATTTGATGGGGTTTTGTCAATAAAGAAGTTGCTCTCTTCTTATTTTCAATCGTGTGATTTAGTAAATATAGTTTAACTATGGAATCGGGTGATAAAAAACAGAATAACTATGATCTACCATCATAACGTATCTTCTGCTTTCTTCCAAATGTTCAAACCCACTTTGAATCAGTAGGATGATTGAATATCCTAGATATTCACTTCGTATCAGACTATCGAAGACATACAACGGCCATTCCGTCCCCGACCGGCAAAGACCTCCACTGACTTCAAAGCTGTACCAAACAGTATCAGATGAGATCAATCTGATTAAAAGAGATTTTAAACTCTATACATATCATCATGGAACTGAACACATGCTATTTTAGTTCTAATGAAAATCAGAGAGCAGACTGCAAAGTTGTCTCATTGATATGCAGGTAATATTCATCAGAGAATCTTCTTCACTGAAGTCAATATTTTCAAAGCTGGAGTGTATTTCAACTGCCGAGATGTGAGGGTCCATGATCATTGTTGCAAGGAAACTTTCGAAGTCCCTCAAAGAGTACAACAAGGTCACATTAGCATTTCTGGCAAAGTGTGGCATGGAATGAGTTGCGAAGGAGATACACAACTTTATCTCTGTGTGAAAAGAATCAAAATAAATGTTCATGTGTATCTAAATGATATTCTCAAGGGTCAAGTTAAACATCCTAATGAGATCATAGCAAGAATCGAACGCTTCAACAGGACACTGCTCCGACTCAAAAAGGCAAGAGTTATTCAATATTGACTCAAAGACAAGAATTTAGATTTCATTAAGTCGAGATTGGCTCTCTGCGAGAGCAGATCACTATGTTCTGGATTACCAATTGTACCATTGATTGAAAGAGGGTTTGTGGCCAGATATATCTCAATTCAGGATTCTGAAATGTTCTCTGGTGTTACCTGCTACCTTTTTTTCCCATAAAAACTGTACGCTCTTCTGTCAATGAATGACCCAATAATTTGAAACTGAGTGTGAAGGGGGAAATATTTTGAATAACTAAGCATAGTTGATATACATGCTAAATTTTGCATTGCTTTATTATTTATTGTTCCCTTAATCAACGGACAGGTTTGTAACAGTATTTATGGTAGTGATCTCTCTCTCTCTCTCTCTCTCTCTCTCTATATATATATATATATATATATATATATATATATATATATATATATAATAGTAAGTTGGAAATACTCATAAAATTCATAAATATCTTGCAGGTATTTCTCTCAGCAGAGACAGAAAAAGTGTGGATATTTGGTCTATGCTTAAGGTTGGCACCATTGTCCCGTTATGCTACTTTGTCAACTAGACAGTGTAGTAAGGTTTACACATCTTAAATAGACTTGGGAAGAATTACTTTCAGTTTTAGTTGTGAAATTGAGGCCATTAAGGGGATTACCCCGTTCTCTCCTATTTGCCATACTGACGGAGACAGAACTGAGTTTAGTCCCTAGGTGTGTAACGTTACATGTAAAAAATTTTATGGCTAATCATGATTTCAAAACTTTTACAATCTATTTGGAACAAGGTAATTTTTTGCTTGTTCGTTCAATCAAAAGGTTCTATTTGGTTGAATATTTCACGTTTAATAACAGCTTTTAGTTGTTTCTTTCCTTCTTTACCAATGTTCTCATGTCGATATTACTTTCTGGGTCTTAACTTTCTTTTCAGCTGATTTCTAATATCTCACTCTTTTTCAATAAGCTCCTAAGTAAGCTTTGTTCGGTGTCTAAAAATGACCCTTATATCTGTCCTTGAGTTTTTATAATTTCCAAGTCGATAATTAGATCTTTTCCTCTAGCTCTGAGCTTCAAGAAATAAACGGAGAAAAATACTGCGCTTGTAATGTTTGATAGATACTGTATGGTCAATTAATCAAATGTTGAATTTCAATTTGGAGAATCAAGAGAAAAACCTCGAATGGTTTTGGTTTTTATGTGTATATACATTAGTTTTGTATACGATTTCATGTTTCAACACTGTAGGTAACTATTGAATACACAACCAATGCATCTCTTCAATTGTGACCTATGGAACTGCCTCATAGAAGTCAACCAAGAGACTGACCCTGCAACTGAGAAGCACGCAACGATGAAATGAAAAATCATGCTCAACCTTACAAGACACCACAGCATATAAGGGAAGAAACAGGGGCCCAAAACATCGTAAAATCCATTAGATACGGCAATAGGCTGGTTATATTGCAAGAATGGCCATCCCAACAAACAACGGTAAAATATAGGATGAGACGGACTACATGAGTTCAGAAAGTACTGGCTCCGTGATGCAGTGTGATAGAGAGGTTTGGTGAATCCTGGGGAAAGTGTATAATGCTGATGACATGATTCCTGTAGTACAATATTTTTTTTGCTAAACTTATTTTTCAGGGTCTCTGCAGGTTACATTTTTTAAACCAGATATGTATTCTTCGTTGTTTGAGATATACACATAGACATGGGATACCTGAATGAATAGAATGATACATACATATATATATATATATATATATATATATATATATATATATATATATATATATATATATATATATATATATATATATTCAAATTGTGAAGTACATAAACACTAACATTGAAAGTTGAATATTCATCTTCCTTTACCATTTGAATTTCAAAACGAGTCAATAGGTTTATCATCACTTTTGAAAAGCTACAACAAAATAAAACCATCTTGTAAAACAAGGCTTCAACTAAATCTAGCATGCTGTCATAGCTATTTGTATAGTCTCAAAAACCGTGAATTTGATGCATTTGGGCATCAGAAGCCATACATACCACAAGACGCATATATGCGTTGAGTAGCTGTGAATGCATTAAATCTGTAAGAAATAACTATAGGTCAAATTGTAAATGGCATTGTGTGATGAATATATTGTTGGTGTAACAGTTTGTTCGAAAAAGTTGACATGGAGTCCATATGAAAATGTGATTATTTCCTCTCCATAAAGAATTCAAATCAAGAGCTAACGTATGCACTTCATTTGGAAATTATGTTTTTCGTTTATATTTGAATTTTGAATTTTTCTTAAAACAAACTTGTAGGTTTGGTTTGTCGCTCCATAAGAGCCGTCACGTGACTAACGTCTTTTGACACCAAACAATGTTGGAGGTGATCCATTGAAAAGATGAATAATAGATAATCAATGTCTGATTTTGAAAATAAAAACATATGGGTATACTAACCGGGAGGGTCTAAGGGGCCAGTTCAGCAGAATCTTATTCTTTAATTACCTTTTGGGATTGGGATTTTAAAAAAAAAACTCAAAGAAACTTTTGTTCAAAGAGAATGGGAAAATGTTTACAATTACAGCCGTCTAGTTCCATTGGTGCAGTCTACATGATTCATGAATTCCTAGCCAGCCAGACTAACTTGAAAACTGAAGAAACCTATGTTGATATTGAGAGTCTTCGTTGACGGTTTCTAACAAAAAGACAAGCTCCGGAAGATTCATCTCTGTGAGTCTTGGTAGGACGACTTAGGCATTGAATCAATGCGTTAAATATATTTTATTTTATTCTCCAGATAGTGAATTTTTAAGTTGAGAAAGATGTGAACTTTTGCAACCTGCTCGTTAATTATACAGCTTGTGAAGGCAATACTTATTGTCACAAAAACTGACAACGAAAAACATCTACTTGTGACATTTAGTAGGAGAAAGTGAACATTAAGCCAGTATGTAAAATATATTTTCTTTTCTACTCCAGACGACTAATTTTCCAACTGAGAATACGTAAAATTTTGAATTCTTTTCTTTAGGTTATCATTTCGTTGGTTACCGAGCTTAGGGCATCATTAGTTATATTCTCAGAAAATAGGAAAGAAATTTACTAATAAGAATACATGGTGATATATATATATACATATATATATATATATATATATATATATATATATATATATATATATATATATATATATGTGTGTGTGTGTGTGTGTGTGTGTGTGTGCATGCATGCGTGTTTGTGTGTATAATTTTATTTATACCAGGTTTGATACATATTTTTAAGCTTTGTTTACCTTAGGATTGAATCAACTGAGAGTAAATTGATGATAGATGTGAGAATATGTTGTGCAAGTCTCCATAGAGTGTAGGCTGTATCTGCCTTCAGACATGATACTGCAACCATGTATTCCACCTTCATTTAGGATAACATTCACGCGTGTTTGATTCTAACTTGATACAAAAACCTGAGGCCTTGAGGTAAATGTTGTGAATGACTATAAAATTACTAGAATATAATTGTGTGACATTTCCTTTGGTTACGTATCAGTCGAATTGCCAGGTTTTGCAGTTTTGCCCAAGGGTGGGGTTAATGCCGAAAAATATTGAAATTAAAAAAAAAAGCATGTGCATGGAATTTGTGGCTTATGCCTTTGTCCCCATCCGACTAAACGATCCTCCAGTAATAGCATTTGACTTGGTAATTCTCTTTGTGTACACCCTGTCACCAAAGGCAGGGTTAGGGTCAATTGAGGGATTTTCTCCTTCGTGGTATGGACTAACGATGATGAGTGTGTCATTTTTTATCTGCAGGGGGAATGAAATATGATTTAACATTGTCCCAGCTTCCATGGATTGAAATCGTGGTTGTAGCTTTTGGTCAAATTGGCAGAAAATACACATGAATTACACAAAGTTTCAACGAATTAAATTTATAAAAGAAATAATGCCTTTTCAATCCATTTGTGTTTCAATTGTGCATGTCGTTGCTTGCCATATTTTTGTAACTTGCTCGACATATTTTTTAAGATACTTACCCTGTTGTTCAATTTGCATACCGTATTTCCTAACTTGTTTACCGTATTTTCTTTTAATGTTGCATACCTTATTTGTTGATTTTTGCTTGCCTGGCTATTTAATTCACTCAATAAACGCTATAGTTATATATAAGATGTATGGGCATTTTTTTCATTTCTTTATTAGGTTTTACAGCATTTTATAACTTGTCTTCGAGAATTACATTGTAATCGGAATTGCACTGTTAAATCTACCAAGATATCAGTAAATATATCTTTCACCCTCTACCAATAAAACAGTCATTGCCATTAAAAAATATCTTATTCCATTAAGGCCGTTAAATGATTGTCTGTCTAGACACATTCACCTGTTCAATGTTTCGCCTTTATCTTTCTAAGCATTTTATCTTTTTCTTTTCAATATTTTCATTTCTTTCAGTCTAATTCTTACTCTCTGACACCCTTGCTTGAATTTTAGCCGTTTCGATTCTAATATCTTTCTTTAGTCACTCAGAAGGAATATTTAATCTCATTAGATCGGGCATCAAAAATAAAATTTACTGGAAACAATTATAGACGTTTTTCAGCACAACAAAATTCAAGGCGTAGACAGAAGAATGATTATTATAATATATTTTTCTATTTTATTATGATATACAGATTATCCCCAGTATCCAAAAGTGTGCGAAAAAAAGTGCAAGTGAAAATAGCGTTCACCTTTGATTCACTACGGACTGTTATAGAAAAGCAGCCTACACACTCATGCTCAAAACTACGCCAAGTCCTCTGCAGCAACCAACACATAGACTGCTGATGACTCTGCTAATATCATGTCCCCCTAATTTTAGAGCGTTTGAGAAAGCTGGAAGTGTCTCCATATAAAATAATAGTAATAACCTCTTTGCATTACGCCATTTCTGGTCATGATAGAAACGTGCCTCATGCAGATAGTGGACAAACCTATACATGGATATCTAGGGTTGAGCAACTGGCTAACTCGTGGCAGTGCACACTATTTTTGCCAATGCTTGTGTCACGCTTATGAAAAATCGTCGAGTACCATGTTCACAGAGCGGTAAAAATATCTATTCTGTAAGTAATCTTTTCAACCGATCTAATTTTTAATTAACTTTTCAAATTACTTCGCAGCTACAATTCACCTGGTAGTAAACATCCATTAGGGAATTCAACGATATGATTGCTATAACATTCCTGTAATAGAGCTTTCGAACTGTATGTTGATGCCTTTTCTCTCCAATGTAAAGCTTGTAAATATCTCTGAACATATTTGTTAAGTACTTCTCATTTTGAAATTACGTGTACGTAGATGTCAAAGGCTGGAGTATAGCAGACAAAAGTTGTGTAACACTGATGTAAACTGACCAGTAATGCACACATACTCGAGTAAATTGGCTTTAAAGTGAAGGATCGTATTTCCTGTGAATATACACCGCTTAAGCTGGTGGCTGTGTTTACATAGTTGGACACCAAGTAAGGTAGAAGGTCTAAAAAGTCAATCTATATATATATTGATACGATTCGTGATTTTCCTTTGTCTTGTCAGGTTTGGTAATATTTGCTGTAGTAGATACGAGAGATGAAGTGTACCAATCTTGTATCCGTTCGATCTTTGCTTGCCCCCATCTTCCCAAATCAACAAGCATTCGTTCTCTCTTGTGCAACCAGTCCGACTCGCCGTTTTGTGTATCCTTCTTACTAAAGCCTCTTTGTCCATCCAAACGGATCCTGCACATGCCACTGAATGCAGGCATATCTGAACGGATAGATGAATATAGAGTGTCGTTTGTGTTATATGTGATCGCCAGAGGGCACAGCGGAAACATCCATGATGCTATCATCATCAGTATCACCCTTCCTCTACGTCATATTCCCCGTGGCCATGGACGAATCAAAACTTAACAGGTTTTGCAAAGTGACCGAACGATATTTCCTGGTATTTCAACCGAATTCTTGTTAGAATTAGATTTATCAGCAGGGTATGGATGGCCTTTCGTCTCCTTCTAATCTTAATCTGTTGCTGCTTTACTGGTTGTAATGCATTTGTGATGAATCAATCGTTGGAGATGTGAATGTCAAGAGGATGTGTTAGCAGCAAACGCCACAGAATTCCATCATAAAAAATGTATAGGCCCGTTGAAAAAGTGTGTTGAAGAAAGCAGAGGTAATCTGAATGTTGCCCAGATTCGTACGTTGAATAATTTGTGATGAAACAGGTCTGGTCAATAACCGAAGGGGAACTGTCAAGATAGCAATGTCTTTTAGCAGGATGCCATCTTGCAGATGATCAATTAAAAATGGAAGAAGTTTCGAATAATGAACAAATTATCTTTCTCTTTTGTTGCATCGTGAACACCAAGACAGTCAAACTTTTCAGAAATCATGCATGAAAGCTTATGTATACTGAATGAGGGACAGATTTAGAATGAATTTTCATTGTAGATTTTGCTCAACCATGAAAACTCATTATAGGATGAATTTTCGGAACAAAAAAAACATTTTTTTTTTGGACAAAATAAGGAATAAATGCATAAATTATCAGCTCTCCCGGGGCGAAATACATATGTACATTCATGTATTGTCAGTCAACGAGATTAACTTAAAAACAAAAGAAACCTATTCAGACGGTTCTAATGGCAGTGAAAGTGACAGTTTCTTACTAAGAAATTCCATTGAATTCATACTAACACAAATTCAAGTCTTACAAAAACAGAACAATAAAAGCACAGTTCCCAGACTTTTCCGTGACAAAAGTTTGTAATTGTTATGCATCAAAGACGTATCATCAATAGTCAAAAAACAAGTATAAAGCTCTGTAACATATGATGGCGTCAATACAATAATGTCATTGATGTGTTATCGCATCCTAAAAGCCGAAAGTTTATCTTGCCTTGGAAAGTTACCATAATTGCTACGAAAATTCCCAGATCCGCTGCAAAACCTAATACATTTCTCATTGCCCATGGCCAACCCATCGACAAAGCGTAATCAAAATTCATTGAGAACTTTTGGAGGAGTTGTACTAATGCTTCCTACGAGGGGGGAATTTAAGCGAAGATTAGATTCAAGACTTGCCCGTTCGCTCATTCCCGTTACAGAACAGAGGGCCTTAATATTCAGTTCCTTCTTCAAACCGGACTACCATGCACTCTCTGGAGAAATACAATCGAGTTAAAATGGACAATGTGCAATGCAAAGCTAAATGGTAGATACAGGAAGCGACAAAACACTGTGTTAAAAATAAAGATTAAAACGATAGTTCAAGATGAACGAGTACTGATGGAAATACTTCATCTGAGAACAGAAAATGGCTCTTCACACGATCACTGCCACACGACGCACGATGATACCTACATCAAAGTGTTATATTTAGTTTCTGCATTGCAGTACTGAACAAATGGCGTGTTTATTTTATTGCAATGTCTGTAGCGTTATACAAAGTGACAGAGAACGTGTTAATATGATAAAGTGACTTTCATTTGGACACGTACGGAAAAGATGTATCTATGAAAAGTATAAGCAGTATATATATATATATATATATATATATATATATATATATATATATATATATATATATATATATAGTTATAGTTATAGTTATAGTTATAGTTATAGTTATGTATATACACACATACAGACATCTGCGTGCATCTCTCTCTCTCTCTCTTTCACTCTCTCTCTCTCTCTCTCTCTCTATATATATATATATATATATATATATATATATATATATATAAAAGAGAGAGAGATGGGAACAATTTAGTTACTCTTCCCTGGTTCCACTGGCTAAGTAAGATATAAAAGTACGTTTCCTTTTGAAAAAATATATATTCATGTAATTTTTTTCTGAAAAAATTGCTGTTTGGGTACTATATATGTATATATATATATATATATATATATATATATATATATATATATATATATATATGTGTGTGTGTGTGTGTGTACGCGCGTGTGTGTGTGCATGTATAAATACATATACATATATATATTCCAAAAAAAATTGATATTTGAGTACAATGTACATATATATGTGTGTGTGTGTGTGTATGTGTGTGTTTGCGTGTGTTCGTGTGCAAGTATATATATATATATATATATATATGTATATATATATACATATATATATATATATATATTCATATCTGTATATATATATATATATATACATGTCTGTGTATATGTACATATATACATACACACACACTAATATATATATATATATATGTATATATATATACACATACACACAAGTATTTATATATATATATACATATATATATATATATATATATATATATATATATATATATATATACATGTATATATATATACATATCGAGATAGACAGTTATATATATACGTATGCAAACACATTTTTCTTATCCTTATGCCTGAAATATTGTATGATTTTTGACCAAGATGCAATTATTCATCTGCTCATACATACGATGGTTATATTTTCCACCTTCAAATACATACACAGAATCGTTGTGTACGTACATGAATTGCATACTTACGTAGATACCTATATCTAACTTTCTTAATCTGTACGTTTTGGAAAAAGAACAGCGCTGAAATCTAATCAAAGACTTGCTATATGCTAACAATTTTCCGCATTTAAAAAAAAAAGAAAAAAGAAAACAAAAAATAAGTTATTACGCTTTCTTAATTCGATTACAATCGAATACAAAAATTATCAAGTTGAACATTGGTGATTACCATTCCGACTGATCAGCCGATAAAGAAATTATCACTTTCACATTCTATAGTTGCCGCTGTCTAACTTCATTACAAATAAAATATCAGAACCTCAACGTCCTCACATAAATGATAGGCACTAATCGACGTATGCGTACAATAAGAGACTTGAACATACGCTTTCGCCTCTGATGATATGTATTAATGAGCCCCTTCCGCAGAGGTAAATCTAAGATCTTCACTCGATATTCTTTCGCCGTTTCTGTTCTTTATTTTTCTCTCGGCCATCTTTATAGATTTGCTGTCATCTATCCGACTCACATTCTTTTGTTATATTTCCGGCTTTTGTAACAACTTCTGTGGTTCTTTGCTAAAGTTGCTCTGCTTTCGCCATTTTTGTTTATTTTTCCTTCTTTTAATTTTTTTGTTTATTTATTTCTTCCTGTTCAGTCTTTACATCTTGTCTACTTTTTCCATTCTTTCTCTCTTTCTCTCTCCCTTCTTTTTCCCTCTCTCTCTCTCTCTCTCTCTCTCTCTCTCTCTCTCTCTCATTATCTCTGTGTCTCTTTCTCTCCCTCGGTTTGACTTTTGTATTTGATTTTTGGCGCGTTTTCGCCACACTTTGAAATTATGTTCATTAGGATTAAAGGTAAGATGTGCCGTTGGAGATCAAAGGCCCCGCTGTCAAATTACAGCTGACCAACTCAAAATTATGTCACACTCGCCAAGAATGAAACAAAAGATAACAAGGGGGTGGAGAATTGCAGTCAAAGGCTTCGATGCGCTTTTCTTTATTTAAAGAGGAAGACTAACTCTAAAATTATAGTCAAAACTTTGGATTTCTTATACGAGACTTTGAAATCTCCCCACTTCCTGATCATTATCATCATCATCATCATCATCCACATCTTCCTCACCACTCTAATCATCATCATCACTATCATCATTAGTATTGATTGTAACAAATCTGTTTTTTATATTAACTTGGTGATTATTTAGATTTATTTGTCCAAATGATGTCTAGAATACTGGTATCACTGTTTTCTTACATATTTATCAATTATCATTCCTACGTTTTCCACCACTCTCATCATCAACAATCTATATCGCCCATTGTCTCATTCTCATAAAGACTTTTTATGATTTTCATTTCACTCTACGTTGAGTGACTTTCAATTTTTTTTTTTTTTTTTTTTTTTACTAGAGTTCAAGTGAAAGCAAGTCTCTCAAGTACAAAGAACGGCTTTTTGATTGTCCAGGCTCATCCCCAAATTCAAAGATCCTCCAAATTCTTTGGTCTGGTTTTCTGGACTGTTCCAAGTGCTCCAACCACAATCGAAACCACCGTCAAATTTCATTTTTCAGCCAAGGTCTAGATAAGAATCAAGCTCATCGTTTTTCGCTCAGTTTCATCGAATGGTCTGCCCAAAACAGTAGAATTCCCTATCAGACTTATCTACGCTTTTTTGTTCACTACAACTTGAACTGATTATCTCCCCTTGATTGGGTGATCCATTTTAATCTCAAAGTCCCAAAAGATTTTGTGCGTTTGATACCGAGGGATATATTATGGTTTGACCATTTACCACAAGGTAGTCTACTCATAATACAGTCACTTGCACGACTTACTTAACGATGATAAACAATAGAATCCTTGGATATTCCCTAGGTGTTGACTACAAACAGGATCTGTACCTGATTTTTGGAAATATTATACAAACGAGGATAAGTTTCATAATATTCACCCGTCAATAAACTACATAACTCACTTTTTCTTTAATCTGCTTTCCTTTCCTTTTATCATAATTTATAACTTTCCTCTCTGTTCTCTTCCTCCCACTCTCTCAATTACTTAAATGACTCTACCTTGCCCAGCCACAACCACTCTTCTCTCTCTCTCTCTCAAACACACACACACACACACACACACACACACACACACTCATCATCCTTTCAGACGGTTCTAATTTCTTCCCTCTTTCCCACTTTTCTATTGAAACCCTCTTCCTTCTCTACAATCACATTAACTACTTTTATATCCGATCTCCTTTCACTTCATCTTCTCTCCCTTTTATTCTGTTTCCATTCCCTCCGTGAACCATCTAACTTTCTGTTCGCTTCTTGTTTCACCTTCATATTAAACTAGCTAACTGTTGTTTCCCCTTCACTTTAAACCCCTTTCAGAAAACTACCTAACAATTTTTATCTCAAATTAGTACCCTATTACCTAACCAACTAAAGTTTATCGGGAAAATATATGTTCTTAGAAAATAAGTGATATTCTAATTTATTCAATATAAAGTGCAAAAATGCTTAATTCATTTTCATGAAAATATCGCTGAATCAAATCTTTACTTTTTTACAGTTTCAATATGAAGAAATGAACCTTTTCATGAACTATATCAGTATATTCACAGCAGTTCCCACTTGGAGTGCATTTTTCACACTAATATTTTATCCATTGATTTATCTTATAAGATGTATTATGAATCATATATATATATATATATATATATATATATATATATATATATATATATATATATATATATTCTTGTGTCACTATTTACCTCGATCTCAATACTCGTTGCTTTTAATAGCAACGAAAGTCAGTTCAGTATCCCTCTAGCAGTGACTCGATAAAACCCCATTGCAAATTGCAATAAACGACAATTTTCAGGTGATAATCTCATCTACAACCTTTTATACCAGAGAGTCACTGTTTTCAATCAGCTAGAGGTATTTGTAGCTAGTGAAAGTTCCAATAAAACACTTAAACTCATCCCATGTCCTGATCTCCTCTGTGCCATGTTCCCCATGAAATGGTAGTTCAATATCGATAATCAAATATATCCTTATATATAAATATTGAGAATTATTAACAAATTCTCTTTACTAATCCCCGCATCTCAATTCTTGTTGCTTTCTATTGCAAATAAACCTAGCCCTCTTTCCTTTTGGCAGTGAGTGATTGAAATATCATTGCAGATCAGAGTCAAGTTCTGGTTGAGAATCAAACGCACGACATCATGTCGGAGAGTGGCTCGGTTAACGCCTGGCCGATCTTGCCTGTGAGTTACTTGAATCAGTGGTAAACGCTAGTATAAATCAAATACTTGGACTGATCCCCTCTCCGATCTCGTGTGTACAACATTTCATACCATCTGATTGATCAGTATCGGTAATTCAATCAATTTATTTATTTATTCAATTAATTAATTTATAAGATGAAGTATTGTCAATTATTATTTATATTTTTTGTTATTATTTACCTTCATCTGAATTTTCTTTGATTTTCTTTTCCAATTAAACTCAGTTTGCTTTCAGCAGTGATTGAATGAAGTTTACAGCGTGGATTGCAATAGACAATAGTTTTCGATCAGAGTCGGTCGCTTGGTCCTCTATTCTAAGGGTGCTTCGATTAATGACGTACTGCCCTCGACACTGAGCTACAGGTATCAGTGCCAAATGCATGTCCAAATGAAACACATACTCATCCCTATACTTTTTCTATCCTGTGTCAGGTCTCTTATTACCTGGTGGTTCAGTCATCGTCATCATCAGTCTTTTAACGTCCGTTGTTGGACACGGGCCTTCCCCAGAATTCGCCACACCTCTCTATTGTGGGCATCTCGGAGCCAATACTTTGTGAATTTGTCTAGCTCGTCTCATCATTTAATACTCTACCGGCCTCAGTTGCACATGTGATCTCTGAGGATGTGAGTCGTGATGACAATTGCTTTTCTGCCACTCTAGCAACATGGCCAGCCCATTGCCATTTGAGTTTTTTTAATGGATTCTATAATGTCCCCGGCTCTTGTCTTCTCCCGGATATATTGTGCTATCATGTGGTCTCTCAGTGTAAGGTTGAGGGTAATACTTTCATATGTACGTTGCATAGTTCTCAATTTGCGAGTCTGTCTTTTTATTAGGTTCCATGTTTCTGCCCAATAAGTGACTATCGGGGGGGGGATGCATTGGTTGTACACCATTCTTTTCAGGAATAATGGGATATTCTTGTTTTTGAAAGTCAGGCTTGCTCTGCCAAAGGCTTGCCATGGGATTAAGATTACTAGCTTATTTATTTCATAAGATAAAATATTGTAAATCAAGCGCAATATTTTGCTTCCCTCCATATTGGAACTAAAGACCAGTCTCTTTCCACCAATGAGTTGATAAATTATCATTTTGGATAAGAATGAAGAATAAATTCCTCTTTCTATTTCCTATTTCATTCTTCTCACTTTATTCCCTCTTACTAAACTAACTTCAAATGTTGGAGTAAGTGTTGAAATCGGGATCATGTTAGAAGATTCAATTAGAAGACAGATTGTCATTCGTGAAAATCTTATATGAAATCTGTTGACAATGTTGCCAAGTGTCTTTTGCTGCACTACACCTAATGTTCACACTCTTAGGTCCAATTTAATTAGCTTCAATAACAAAATCAAATAACGATAGACTAAGCTTGCAGGAAAATGGATTAAAATACATTTTTTATATTATAAGATGAAGTAAATCATCATCTATAATTTGTTGCTACTATTTACTTCCATTTCAACTTTTGTTACTTTTTATTGAAACTCAACTCAAGCCGGTTTTTTCTTGGCAGTGACTGAATGAATTTACAGTAGAGATTGCAATAAAGAATAAGTTCCCTGAGAGAATTAATCTCACAAGCCCTTTGCGCCAGATGATAGCTCAGTCACCAACCGCTGTTACTTTTAACTATTAATCAAGTTCTCGAATATCCGATATTCGAATCCCTTCAGTATCAAGTTTCTTATTTACATGTAGTTCAGTATTGGTACTCAATTTTTTATCAACTTTATTAAGAAAATTAAATCATGAACCCTTATTCGCTACTATTTACCTTCATGTTAATATCTCCTGCTCTTTATTGCAATCAAATTCAATTCTTCTTTCGGCAGTGAGTAAAAAAAATCATCATCGTGGATATATAATAAAGAATAATTTTCGGATGAGCATCGAACTGAGCCCACCATGTAAGAGAATGGTTCGGTTAATGCTCCACCGATCTTGCTACTGAGCTACAGGGATAACAGTGAAAGTCCAAATCAAGTACTTGAACAATTCTTCTATATCGATTTTCTTATGCCATTTTGGTTATTAACTGGTTGTTCACTATCGGTTAACTAATTCACGCATGTATTTTGCAGATGAAATATTATCAATTATTATCAATAATTTCTGTAACTATTTACGGCAATCTCAATTTAGCTGCTTCCTATCGCAACCAAACTTAGGCCATAATTCTTTCTTCTTTTTTTTTTTTTTGCAATCGGTGAATAAATCAGAGCCAAATAAATTTCCCAGTTGACTATTGAACTTACCAAAAAATAAGTTTACAGCAAGCTTTGAAAGCATATTTCAGAAAATTGACTGGGAGGGAAAGGAAAAAAACATACACAGAAACTATTCAAACCGTTTTGCCAATTCGTCCATGACGTTTCTATGGTGTAGGGAGAATTTGAAAAATTACTCAACATGTTGATTTATCTGAATTGGGTCTGTAAAAAGTAGGTTTGGAGATAAACAGAACAAGACACAAAAGTGATGTTTAATGATATTGTCATCCAAAAGACCATACGAATAGATGATGAGAAGATGAGCAACAAACAATGCTCCGGACAAAGACCGAACAATTCTCGATGAAACCCTCAAAAGGGGAAATCAAGGGGAGAATTATCATTCATTGTCAAGCTTCCGGTAGAGTAAACCCAGTTTTCAAGAAGAAAAAAATCTGTCTAGTCCCAGAAAGGAAGGTTATACAACCAACCGATCATTCTGATCGTTACGTATGGAGCAGAGACAAGGACTCCGACTGAAATATTGACCCTCAAACTGAGAGAAACAAAGTGCATCAGAGAAAAGACAGGAGTCTGAAATATCATAGAAACCATTAGAAAACTCAAATAGCAATTGACCAAACTTGTTGCAAGACAACTGCTGGACATCATGATTCATAACTTTGATCTCTGGAGATAATATGCGAAACTATGGCCAGAAGAAAGTAAGATAGCGTGATGAGCTACGCGAATTCAGAAATGCCTATGATAGAGAAAGGTCTGTACATAACGACGGACGTTAGAAGGCTGCTGCAGCTGCTGCTGATGAATTAATTTACCTAAGACAGTAATAGAGACAGACTTATCGTCTTAAAATCATTTGATATGAATTGAGATCTATTGAAGAGCAAAAAAAAGGAAAGTCAACTTATATCAGAGGGGAAAATGCAGTGAAGGATATCATAGGTTTAATTTTGCAACTTTGCAAAAAGAGGTGACAACAGATGTAGCAGGAGAATAGACGATTTGTGTGTGTGGGCCAGTAAACACAGTAGGAAAAAACGAAACTCGAGATAGAGGAATACGTAGGACAGGTCACTGGTTAGTACAATTGCAGTCATCATGGAAAGACAGGGAAAGACATCTGTCAATTGTGTTATCATATCTATTGTTTAACATTTTGCAGTGTTTATCTATTGATAAAGTCCGTATTAGAACAACGAGTTAATCGATTCAATGATTCAAGTAAAAATTCTACGATACATGTAACAGTTTTGGTCTGGTGTAAAAAAAAATGTCGTTCCTTATCCACATTTCTCCTTTCAGTGGACCCTTTCTTTAATCTGCAGATTCCCCCAAAATAATCACTTCTATTTATGTTTCCCCTTTCGGTGGTCCTATCTTATCCACGTTTTCCATTCAAATAAAAACACCTAATCAGATGTCCCGCTTCCAGAGCCCACCCTAATTTATTATTACCCTTTCAGCTGTCCCTCATATCCGAGGTTCCCTCGTTCAGTGCCCCCTCTCTTTGTCAGTGGTTTGTCTTTGAGTAAAACATGGACACATTATTGGAGTTCCGTTCTTGTTATTTTATTTTCAAGGTCTTGATAAAGTTTTTGAAATTTTACCCGGTGACACATGATGAACTGAGAGAAAAATTCTTCAAATTTAACACGGAAAAAAGTGTTGAATACCTGATATCAGATATTGATAATTAAACCTGTCAGTTACGTGGTATTTTTGATAAAATTTTACATATCTTATTTTATGTATTCTTGGATAGTTTGTTTTTGTTATATGTGAATTTTGCTATCACAAATTCCAGTTGTTCAGAGATATCAAATATTCATTACGATCACAAATTTAAATGAAGTTCAGTTATGACCACTTAAGCTCAGTATTTGTTGTTTTTTTTTTAATTTTAAATGAGTAAACACATGATACGCGGGTAAGTTAATTTGATTGGTTAGCGATAATTTAAAAAAAGAAAAACATTCAAATACTTGTTTTCCCCAAAACGGACCTATTGATATGCAAATGCTGACTCAAAATAATCATCAAAAATAATTCATTGAATCATATTCATGAATTATTGTCATTTTTTTCTGTACGAATGATAAAATAAAAAAACTAAAAACGTTCAGACAGCTGTTTTACTTCCTCTTTCTTTCCTTTTCTTCTCCTTCTCTAATGTCATAAGTATGAATATATGTTTTTCTGTTTGGTGAACGTACAACTTTATTTGATTTGTTTATTGGTAATATCTCAGCTTTGCTGGTCAACTCCGTTTCCAAACTGAATTGGCCAACAAAACTGAAACATTACCAATAAAAAAAATTCGATAAAATAGTTTGTCGCAATGAAAAAACAAATATTTATACTTATTACCATGCTAGCTAGTAGCTACTACTGATATCATTATAATACTTAACTTTATTATTTGAATTATTCGTAGATTTGAAAAAAAAATCCGAACAAAATTTGAAATGTCAATGAAGATCTCTGATTAAATTCTTACAAATTTCGATCATTATTCATTTGTAAAATGAAACAAATCATTTTTTCTTCAGAAATGTTGATCATAAGTGGAAACCTAATATCAATACGTTAGATGTCGATAAAGAAATGTGACCATCTCATCTTCCCTCTTTTTCTTTATCATATCTTCCCTTCCTTTCCTATCCCTTCCTATCATCTCCGTCTCCTTTTTTCCTTTTTTTTTTCTTTCCTTTCATAACCTAGCACACTTTTTCTCCTTCTTTCTTTCTCCCTTCCATCCTTTCCCTCTTTTTATCTTTACATTTCATGATGGCAAAAGATAACGAACGCCAATGATGCAGCCAGCATTTCTCCCTCTTACCCATTTCTCTTTCCAAATTTGTTCCACCTTCCTGTGTTGGCTTATTCATGTTGTAACGAAATTCATATTCAGTCTTTTCCAGTCTCTTTTTCCTCTACGTAACAAACAAAATATTAAAAATCATGTTGAAGAGACGGTACGATGATGATGATGATGATGATGATGATGATGATGATGATAATAATAATAATAATAATAATAATAATAATAATAATAATAATAATAATAATAATACGGATCGACTATACGTTTAGAGAAAAAAGAGTGGCAGGGGGCTCATCAGCATAGAAGACTGTGTCCAGAGAGCTAAAACAGTCCTAGCAAGATATGTACAAACGAATAGTGAAGAAATCATAAAGAGTGCGAGGGACAGCGCAACAAACAACGAAGTAGAAAACAAAGGAAAAGCACAGCAAACAAGAAAAGAAAAATGGGAAAAGAAAAAATTGTATGGAGAGTTTAAAAGGCAGATACAAGATGTGGCAGACGAGAAATCATGGACATAGCTACGAAAAGGGAACCTGAGGAAAGAAACGGAGTCGCTCATCATGGCAGCTGAAAACAAAAGCATCAGAACAAACTACATGAAAACAAAAATCGACAGAATACAAACAGCAAGTGCCGCCTGTGCAGTGAAAGAGATGAGACCGTAAACCACATAATTAGTGGATGTACCCAACTCGCCGAGAAGGGGTACAAGCACAGACACGATATAGTAGCAACGATGATACACTGGGAACTAAGAAACCGAAAAGGATTCAACCATGTGGAAAAGTGGTATCAGCACAAACCAGAGGCAGTCTTGGAGAATGATAACGACAAACTACTCTGGGACTTTGACATTCTAACTGACCACCTCATCCAGGCATGAAGACCAGACTTGGTAATTGTAAACAAGAAGAGGAAGAACTGCCAAATAATTGACGTGGTTGTACCTGCAGACCATAGAGTAAAGAGGAAGGAGAGTGAAAAACGGTAAAAATACCAGGACCTAGCAAGAGAATCGAGGAAGTTGTGGGATATGAAAACAAGCGTAGTACCGGTCATAGTGGGCGCACTATGAACTGTCCCCAAAACGCAGAGGGTGAGACTGGAGGAGATCGGGATAAGGGGAAGGATTGAGATTGTACAGACCGAAGCACTACTGGGAAGTGCATGGATACTGAGGAAAGTGCTAGAAATATAAGGACTGCAACGCTGTCAATAGTGACCCAACAGAGGAAGGGAAATGAAAGTGGAAACTCAAATTGTAGCACTGACATGATAGGCGAAAGAGAGAGGAGACGTTGGCTGAAGACCTGAGGAGAGTTATTGTCACTCAGCCTTCAGCGACGACCATTGGGCAACTGGTGTGAAACTGCAGTATTACTGCGACCTATGAGTACTAGGAGAGGAGGGCTGAAGACTTGAGGAGACTTGTTGTCACTCAAACTCCATCGGTTACCACAAGGCAACTGGTGTGAGATCGCAAATAATAATAATAATAATAATAATAATAATAATAATAATAATAATAATGAAAACCAGGGTAGTACCGGTCATAGTGGGAGCACTAGGAACTGTCCCCAAAACGCTGAGGGAGAGACTGGAGGAGATCGGGATTAGGGGGAGGATAGAGACCGTACAGACCACAGCACTGCTGGGCACTGGACGGATACTGAGGAAGGTGCTAGAGATATAAGGACTGCAACGAATCGTAGCTCTGTCATGATATGCGAAAGAGAGAGGAGACGTCAGCTGAAGACATGGGGAGACTTATTGTCACTCAGCCTTCAGCGATAACCACTGGGCAACCGGTGTGAAACTGTAAATCGCAGAATTACTGCGACCTATGAGTACTAGGAGAGGAGGGCTGGAGACTTGAGGAGACTTGCTGTCACTCAAACTCCAGCGGTTACCACCAGGCAACTGGTGTGAGATTCCAAATAATAATAATAATAATAATAATAATTCCCAGAAGAAAGGTTGCAATACAATTAATCACCTATGAAAAAAAAACATACGATATGATCCCACGTAGCTGGTTAATCGAATGCCACCGGATATTCAAGATAAACAAACCAGTGGTCAGATTCATAGCCAACACCATGAAAAACTGGTAGGTACACTTGACAACTACGGGAGAAAACTTAGTAAAGGTGAGTATGAAAAGGGGAATCTCCCAAGGACACTCTCTGTCTCTAAAACTGGTTTTACTTAACCATGATATCATTCAACAGAATCTTTGAAAACAGCAAAAGATTTCGATTCTCTCAAACAAAAAGGGAGGTCAACCACATCATGTATGTGGGCGACATAAAAAAAATATTTGCAAAGAACAGAGGATGGTACGAACCCTTGTTCAACGAAGTGTAAGAAAGCAGCGCCGACATTGAGGTTGGGAGTTTGGAATAGGAAAATGCGCACCAATGCTGATGCACGAAGGAAGACTCACAGAAGTGAAAGGTATTGAATTACCAGAAACAAAAAATCAACCATTGACCATCTAGGGCCGATATAAGTACCTGGAAGTTCAAGAAAGTGACGCGATAAAACGGGAATAATTTGAAGAGAAAATAAGGTAAGTATGCTGTAGAAGGATAAAGGAAAATATCAAAGAGATTCGAAACAAGGCATGGAGACATGACCAGTATCGGGAGTTGGTCCATGTGTTGGATGGACAAAGGAAGAACTCCAATCAATTGACTGGAGAACGAGAGAAGCGTATAACAGTGTAACAGGTTTTATACTACAAAGCTGATACGGATAGACTGCCTGTGAAGGGGGGAAAAGACAGTAGAGGACTCATTAGCATAGAACACCGTGTCCAAAAGACCAACACAGGAGAAATGTGTACGAGTAAATCTTAGAGATGTTATTAAAAAAAGCGCTCGAGGCAATATAACGAACAATAAAAAAAAGTAGCAAACGAAGAAGAATCAGAACAAACAAGGAAAGAAAAATAGACGATATAAGAGGCACGGGGATCAGAGGAGACTTACTGTCACTTAGCCTTGAGCAATAACCACCTCTCAACTCGTGCAAAAATGTTATCTACAGCTCTGTTGTGGAGTGTGAGACTTTGAAGAGGGAGGCTAAAGACTTGGGGAGAATTGTTGTCACTTGGTTTCCAGATGTGACCACCAGGCAACTGGTGTGAAAAATAAAATAATGGTAACATTAATGATAATTGTACTCATTAGGTTTTCACATCAACAATGACTGCTCTTTTATACAGGAAACCAAGTAACAGCAAGTTCGATCGATACTCCGGGACTCCACTCGGTACTTCAATTGACGTCACGTTATGTAGATAGTTTCAGCTCCTCCCCAGATTCCTAAATTATCCAATCTTGAGCAAGGTGCTTGGGGTCTGTAACCAGGCCTCATACTACTGTTTGCATTATTGTCAACTTCATATTATGCACTGATTTGCACTTCATGCTGTTCATCCAGTTACAGAATGTGCAATCACTCAATTGCGCAAAATCTTTTTCGCTGACTTAAATAGTATTTTTTCCTCTCCTGAAAGACCTGGTGCTATCTTTGTACAAGCATAACAAACACATTTAATCGAAACATCGTAGCAGTATTGTTGAGAAAAGATAGGAAAGTATGAGAGAGAGAGGGTAGAGCCTGTGTATTTTTGTTGAGCTAAAGTTTCACTGCGCCATGTGTCTGATGAATAGAGAGAGTGGGCTAGGTGTAGGCGACAATGGTTCGTACGAGCTACGATACTGGTTATCATTAAACGTTCCATGTCTCCATTGAACTGATTTACCCTTTTCATCTGCCATTATAAATCACCTTTCGTGCATCAACCCCGATTCTTAGGTAGTGATTGGAGGAGCACAACATGTAACCGACTCGACTAAAGATTTTAGAGAATCATTACAAAAAAAAATGTTTTCATTGGCTACATTACACCACAGGACACTTTTTGCAGCTCGCACTTTATTTTTCCAGTGCTAAAAATACATCTGTCAAACATTTTAATTATATCTATTCAGCTTTTTAGACTGTGGATTTTTAATTCTTTATTGAATGTTTGTAATTAAGTTTGTTGGAATCCAATACGTATCTTGAATAAGGGAGACAGCGCGGCCTTTTATTTGCCCTTGCCATAGATAAACAAACCTATTGAATGGAGTGATTCCAAATCTGACGTAGGTCTGATTTTTGACAGAATTATAGGTAATAATATAGAATTATGCTAAATGGTTACTGAATAGGGGAACATGTTATTTCAATGTCTGTATATGATAGATAAAAGGAATCCACTGCCATGAGGTTCTTATTTATACTATGACTTTATTTGACCACCAATATTTTAGATTATAGGAAATGAAATAATTTTCATTCGGAATCGCGTTGAATTGGGAATCGATGATATAACTACGATGTGGGTAATGTGTCGAATTATTTCCTGCACAATAAATATCGCTAATTTACCAATACATAGAAATCACCTTATTTGAGTACATAGATAATTCAAAGGCATCATTAAGGTGGATAAATTCACGAAAAATATTTCTTGTCATGTATGGTGATCATAAAAAAAAACCTCCCTAACCCCCCATTGCTTCGACTGGGCCTGGACTTGCCATAAAAATAAAACAAACAAAAAAAAAACAAACGAACAATTGATCAGATTGAAGGCAAACACATGCAAGTAGTAAATTCTTGCTGGGAGACGGGCATGAAAGAAATTTGAAAAACTCGAACTTTTTTAACTGCTAAAATGAAGTCCCCAGAATAGCAATGCTGCTGTAATATTTGGATGAGTTGATCATAATAACGATATGCACGGCAATATATACAATCATAACATCCCAATGTACCACACAATGTTATACGTCGTAGTGTCATCTAACACATTGTCATAATTCCATACGGCATGATATAAATAATGCAATCATAACACATATTATAATATCGAAAACGCTCGACGCTTCATCGTGGATAAATGCTTTGCAATTCAATAAAACAGATAATTGTTACTGGACATAAGTTGGATCCTCAGGTAGTACAAAAAAAAACTTATAATATTTCACGAAACCGAACTAAGCGCTGAAAATACGTATTATAAGCACACCAGTAGAAAAGATGGAATGATTTGGATTCGGTTTGGACTATCTGTAACTTTTGTTGCAGACGTATCTTCAAAATGAGGTTAAAAATTTATTGCCTTTGCCATTGTGAATGTCGGTAATTGAAATTGAAAAATCGAATGTTTTAAGAATCCTAATACAGTTCAAAATAGGAAGATGGCGATGGTTTACCCTGGAGTTTTATATCAATCGAGCATGATATGGCTGAGAAAATTGATATTTAGCACACCGACCTACCCACTTGAAAGTGTATAAAAAGTGATTTTGAACCAATTTTGTATATTGATTCTTTTTGAACACAGTTTCCTGCGAGGCTTGAACATCAATTGTCCACATCATGGTCAAAGATCACAACTCTCAATCACTTTGGAATTTCGGGAGGAATGAGGAATTTCGATATTTCGCTTAAGGTTCGTATCACCTGACCATAATCTAGATTTTTCGATCGGAATGGATACAAAAAGTAAACCCTTTCTAAATATTCTGGCACTGTTTTATTGCACAGTTTATGTTGCTTTTATTATTACTATTATGTTTCAGATTTGTTTTATGCCCAATACGTATGGAACAAGATGAATCCTTATTACAAAAAGGGGAAATGTGACCTAATTGAAAAAACGAAGTTAAAGCAATCTGAAACAGGAAAAATATTTCGGTCGCAGCAAAGGTAACGAAAGAGCACAGCAGTCCGAATAGCTCTTTGAATGATATTGACTCCACTTTAAATAGAATGATACAAAAATGGTCTCTGTTTTATCGTCCATGAATAACTCATATATTTGCATTTCGCTGTTTGAACAGACAGTGTAAATAATGCAGATGCCCTGAAAATGTCCTTTTCTTCAATGTAAGCTGAATTCACCTTTATGGCGGAAGTTCTGACGGTAGGTGTTTAAACACGAAGGAACCACCCTCATACCACTTTTTCTGCCATCCGGTTTTCACGGAATTGACCGTGAAAGGTTGACCATAAAAGGGCTATATTCCAAATATTTGTTCAGCCTATATAAACGTGTTACCAAATATGATGTTTGCATTGATTCGACTTTTTATTGCCTACCAGTAAATAGAGCACTGTTTATATATTACCCAAATCAATCATGTTTCCAGTGGGGAACTGCTATTTTATCAAAACCTATATATATTTTGTTGATGCCTTTTTTTTCTTTTTCAAAGATATGTTTTGAAAAATGAAAGGACCTGTCTCAATATGATATAATTATCACCGAAAGTCTCTTCATAGAATAATAATTACAATACTAATCTCGCAAACTTTGCTGCTGTTGTGAGTTCGAGCTTTACTGGGTGTCTCGAAGATTCTGTTTAATGTCAAACCAAGCATTGTTTGATAAATACAGACTACCTCCACATGAAGTAAAGGTTTAAAAGCTAGTGTGATAAATCATCAATATTACTGTGGGTTCGATATCTGAAGAGTGATTCAAACACGTGGCCTCGTCTTACACAAAGACGAAGCTTAGTATATGCATATATAAGAACGCGTATTTAGTCTTTTCAAGCGTTTCCCGAAGATATATAGTTAAAATTAGAAAAAAGATTTCTAGGAATATATACAAGCATTCTGTTCCCACGGAAAACTTATTGAATATTATTTTGATAAAACAACTCAAACTGACTCCAAAACCCTACCTTTCAAAATCTCGTTTACGGGAAAAAATATTTTTAAAACAACAATTAGTATTCAGCATGAGCTATTTACTTCTACTAATGAATAACAAAACCTAATTCTCGAAACCCTCTCTAAAATAAATATTCAATTTTGTACATTTTTCCATCCCATAATTTTCTAAATGCATCAATTTTTTTCCAATTTTAGCATAACATATATGAACAGCTACCTACCTGCATGAAGACAGTAATCAATAGACACCAAAGAAACCAATCTAATCTGCGTATTTCATCCAATATAGATTCCCTGTTCTAACAGCATTCTTTTAAAGTACAAGTGATATTAGCACAGCAAATGGCAACCATTGTTAATATATGACATTAAATTTACAGCAATTGATGAGGAAATGACCTGTAATATACATTAACCATAAACGCTGATACCAATAACCTCATATAATAAAAATTACATTGCAATAAGCGGATAGTGCGTAGAGTATCTGGCCATTTAATATTAGTGGAGAAATAGCCTACGCAATGCTATGGGTATCTTAGTCTTCATCAAAGTACTCCTGTACACTTATCCCAGCGCCCTACCACTCACATTACTCAACAGTCTTCAAACTGTTCCTTCAAGATCGGGTCTCAGTTCCCTCGTTGCGTTCCTCTGAATATTGTGTAAGGTACTAAATCCTTTTTTGAGAAAATCCAAAAGTACATAGGCTAAGGGGCCTGGTTGATTCATGTTTCGTAATAAAAAAAAAATAGAAATAAAAAAAACCTACTCGAGATGTAAACGCTGGGCAGGTTCAATCATTATAAATGACGTGATCACAAAGTACCCAAGCACATTTATCAGCGTTTCACTACTGGCTGACGGGCATTGTATGTTCATCCACAGGCAATAAGTTTCTCTCTAATCGATTGCCAATTCACATCAAAGTTATGAAACCAGTTCTTGACATATTCAAGGCGGTTGGATACATTCTGGACAGACGTGGTAAATACAAGTGGTTATTATTATCATTATCAGATTTGAATTTTATTCATGTCAAATTCGCTCATTGCATTTGAACTTTCTAACAGCCTTAAATTCAAAGTGTCTGCATTTTGTCAAAGCACATTACGATGATCCTTGGGCATCAGAGTCTGTGACTGCACATTTAAAGTTGTTAAAGTTAAATATTGAAACAAATAGTGGTTCTCCATAATTTGAATTATGATTAGGAACAATCATTTTGGGGGGAGGGTCATTTCTAATCCAAATATTAGAAAAAACATAACTTAAGTCAGCAATGTTTATATTAAGTAAGAAGTATACCAATAACAAAACAAACGTTGCTTTTAATGCAATGATACATTTTTGTTATCATTTTATCAGTTGGACGAGTGATATTTGTTATCTTTCCAAGGTTTATCAATAGTTTTGCTGGAGATAACGCCTACCGGTGTCAGAAGTATTTAGGTTAGTGCCATCGAGAGAGTAAAAAGTACGCATAATTCTTATCTCGAAAATGAATTATTGATACCGGTCTTTTTGATGAATCACTCATTTGAATGTGAATTTTATTTCACAAAATATTTTGCCTGCAATACTTTTAGAATTGTTTATTTTTGTCTGTCTGTATACTTCAGGAATTGCATCAAACGTGATTTAGAAATGGAGAGAACAAGAAAGATGCTTGCATAATTCAATAATTACGTACTGAGACTTAAAAAAGAAAAAAAAACATCTACCAACAATTGAAAGGGTTTCTTTCTCTCTCTTTCTCTCTGCCTCTCTTTTTCTCTTTTTCTCTGCACGATTACTCGACAACTGGTCATTATCCGAAGTTGAAATTCTGCAAATATATTAGTTAGCAGAGAAGACAAGGAGGTCTTGCTTTGAAGCTTTTCGGATCAGCGGTTCTCGAGAAATCCAATAGAGATAGATAAAAATATAGGGTTATAAAATTTAGCCATCAGAGTTTCTGTGAATTATCTTCCCTGATCATCACTCTTTAGAAGTATCAGAACTCAGATGTAAATTATCAAATTTGGCAACTCTGAATGATTGTAAACGAAGTACTTCGAAGCCATAGTTTCATAAGAAGGATAGAACATTATTTTGCATGACGGTTATGGCATGCTCTCCACATGAATATAAGTCCCATCCAGAAACGCATTTTGGAACTTGATAATATCAAGGTTACTCAATGACATGATTTTAGATATAATTGAACATTTGAGGGGTATACATATTGTAGCAAATTTTTTCAGTATGTTCTGTGGAAATATCTGATCAGTGATAATCATATTCGTTTTTATAATATTTTCTACTGCATTTCCGATGTAAAATCATCTGAAGAAAATCTCTACATTAAAATCATTATCAATTCCTCTCCGTAGAGTTAACATTACTGCTTCAGTTCGCTTCCCTTGACGATTGCATTTTGTCCTGATTTTCAATAAATGTTATTCACAATGCTTTGCAAAAAGGAAATAAGTATTAATACGCTTATACTATACATGAAGTAGCTGCCAGCATTCAGTATGGAACCCTTGGGTTGATTCCTGGCTACTGAATAGCTTCCTTTCCTGATTTATGTGTAAAATATACATTTAAGGGCCAGAAATTGGATGTACGACTTTCATATTTAAAAGCAAGAAGTCTGCTCACGAAAAGTAGTTCTTGTTTTTTCTCTCCTCTAAGATGCACACAGATTACTCTCGACAGAACGGGTAGTGTTGGTTAGTCTGGTGCACGAACATCATTTTTTTATTTCAGAAAAAAAAAATTGGGTGAATCCCCCTGAAAAAAAGTAGGGGATAAGGGGAGAGAGAGAAAGGAAGAAAGAAAGAAAAGAAAAAGGGGGGACATGAGAAGAAAATAGTATCGAAGGGTGCAACCATGCGAGGATGGAATGGGGAGGGGATTAAAAAGATGGAGAGGTTACCTGAAAAAAATATTTGAATGCAACACTATGAAACACTACGTGGGAGGCACTAAAAATTGATAATAGGGAACCTAGAAGAAAAAGTAGGGAGATGCAAAGAGGAATGTTCGAAAAACAATTGGAAAAGAGTTGTAAATGAGATTAAACATTTGTACTTCTTCCCCGGCAATAACAGGAGTTGGGCCCCAGAAAGTTTTATAAGAGGTAATTCACTTATTGCATAAATACTGACCATCTAATCATAAATCTATGCAAATAGAGTGCTATGCCCCTGTCAGAATATAGAGTCAGATTAAAAGAAAAAAATCTTTTTCGATTACTTGTCTTTGTAAAAATCTGATCTGAATGGAAATTCCCTAGTGACGTTATGATATTCTCTTTTCACGTCATAACCGTTGTCCATAAAGTAAGGATCAATTCTACTGATGAAAGTGTATATCAAATTGATCACTTCCTCATCAGGAATTGTTTTATTTCCTATGAAAAGGCATCCTGAAAATGTTGGACTAAACGTTATCAGCATACTTTAAGATGTTTCATGCTGTAACGGTAACATATATGCATAGCCACGTACAGGAGAACCATCATTACTTCAAAAAACTATGTATATCGGTCACATACTGAGTACGAATATTTGAGATGTTCTAGTAGAAATATTCCTGACTGGCATTTTTATAAACATTAAATAAGAATGGTGAAACCGTTCAAAACATAGAAGAATTCGTTTGAAGTGATTGAGGAGTCATGATCAAAATGATATGGTTCCAATCGACAAAGAAATGGTCATTGAGGTGCATCGAGATCCATGCCATTCCTATATATTCTCCAACAGTTTTGTGCCTTTGGGAAACACCTACGTGTGACACGCATTCTTCCCCATATTTTTCAGTTAACATAGATTTTACAGACGATTTGTCCAATTTCACCAAAAATTCATCTTATTTACGACACGCTTGAAAAAAAAACAACACCTCTAATCTATATTATGTGTAGCAACAAACTAAAATCGCAAGCTGATTGACACTTCCAGAGGTTGTTCTCTGCTTTGAAAGTTAGTATTTAGCTATTATATTGACATGAACGAAGATAATGTCCAAATAAGATGGTACAGAAATAGAAATCACTTAAATGTAATCAAAGCAGGTTTTACACTATTTTTAGAGTCTCTGAATGTGAAGTTGGTGATCAATAAAAGGGGAACAGTTTGCTAGTAATATCAAATCAAGAATAGAAACTGATAAACTTTCCATGAAAATTCCAAAATGTGTTGCAATAGTTTTAATATTTCCCAATAGGTTTTCGTTTTAGGAGAAAAACATAGAGTTAATCCTGAAAAAAAATGAGAATTACTTTTACGTATTGGAAGCATGTTTTACAAATACCTTTTAAACACTTCAACCTTATGATTATCAACATGGACTAACTTAAATAGCTCAGACATATAACTTGTCCACAAGCCATCACAACAGGGATATTTTCTTGTAGTAATCACTTCATCATTATCATCAGCAGCAGCAGTCTTTGAATTTCTGTTGTTGAACATAAATCTTCCCTAGGAATTGCCAAAATTTTCCATCATGGGCGTCGTGGAGCCAGTATTTTCTGAATTTGTCGAGTTCATCTCTCCATCTTGTACTCATTTGGCCTCGGTTTCGCATGTGATCTCTGGGGATCCATGTTGTGAATCGTTGATGTCAATTGGTTGTCTTCATTCTTACAACATGGCCTGCCTATTGTCATTTTAGCATATTAAAATATAGTGAAATATGATGGATCATCAACAACAAGGCATAATTCAATGTATCTTTATTCTCGTTGAATGAAGAATAGAGCAAAGCAGGAATTTGATCAGAAGCTTTGAAACTACTCATGCACAATAATCAACTCCAGTGAGTATACAGGTGTCAACCTCTTATGTATACAAACTGGTAACATAACGCATGAAGTGATGCATTCGTAGTGTGAAGATCACCTGCATGAGAAATGGAATCTGCAAACCGTTTCAAATTTCGACTGGGACCATTTCCGTTCTCTCTCGACTTATTCTTTCGAAGAAAGGCATGAATAATCCCCCTCCTCCAGTCAGTTCCATCCTGAGATATCCTGACAAGATATCTGGTCACAACAGCAGGTTGCCATCGGAGAGGATGATTGATCACATTAGAAAAAAAAAAAACACCTTGCTGATGAACAATTTACCTGTCCAGGTAGTTGCAGCTGGCATGAGTGAATTCCAGATTCCACTTATACAGGGGCCACCAATAACAATAATAATTTGACGTTGTATCATCGGTAAAATGTACAGAGCTAGTGCTTGAAAACATTCATCCACTGTAATGATTACCAACACAGACATAAACATGCACATAAGCCTACACAGATGTTGTAGAATTGATATATATATATTTTTGCATCTGAAGTGTTTCTTTATATTATTAGACTGCATACTGTTTGATGTACTTTCATATTGAACCCAACTAAGTCGTGTTGATAAGAACTGAGTCCACGTGTTTACTTTGGTTGTGAAGCTACTATTGACAACGAATCTATAGGGATGAATACACACGCACGTACACACAGGAGCCAAAAGAGGACAGAAACATTGACGTGTTTGCGTAGAGAATCCCTACTTCATTATCTTTTAAGCTCTAATCTAAATCATATTAATGTCTAAAGTTGAATGCATTGAGCACTTTATGAAATAAACCTATCACACATCGAATATTGTACTATATTTCATTATAACGTATTGTATTCCTGATTCATATTATATATATATATATATATATATAAAGTAATGAAAAAGGATATGAACATATATATATATATATATATATATATATATATATATATATATATATATATACATATCATCATCATCATCATCATCATCACCAGTCTTTTAACGTCCGTCGTTGGACATAGACCTTCCCGAGGATTTATCACACTTCTTTATCATGGGCATCGCAGAGCCAGTACTTCCTGAACTTGTGTAGCTCGTCTCTCCATCTAATATTCTGCCAGCCTCGGTTGCGAATGTGATCTCAGGGGATCCATGTCGCGAGTCATGATGTTGTCTGCCATTCTTGCAACATGGCCAGCGCCATTTGAGATTTTGAATGGATTCTATGATGTCCCTGACTCTTGTCCTTCCCGGATGTACTGTTCTGTCTTGTGGTCTCTCCATATGAGGCCCAGCATTATTCTTTCATGTGCACGTTGCATGGTTCTTAATTTACGGGTCTGTCTCTTGGTTAGGTTCCATGTTTCAGCTCCATAAGTGACTATTGGGAGGATGCATTGGTTATACACTCTTCTCTTTTTATTTTTCTCTTCTTATTTTTGAAGGTTGAGCTAGCTCTGCCAAAGGCTTGCCATCTTAGTGTGATTCTTTGCTTGATTTCCTCTTTTGAGGGTCTCATGGAGATTCGTTGTCCTAGGTAGATGTAACGGTCTACTTCCTCCAGTTCTGTGTCCTCGATTTTCATCTTAGTGTTTTTATCCTCGATGTGGTTGTTGCACATAATCTTCGTCTTGCTGAAGTTCATGTGTAGGCCGAATTTTTTTGCTCCCTTCATTTAGTTCATCTATCATTAGTTGGAGGTCGTGTAGGTTCTCTGCGAAAAAGGCAATGTCGTCTGCAAATCTGAGGTTGCTCAGATACTCGCCGTCTATTTTAATTCCTTTACTCTCCCAGTCTAGTCTTCTGAAGATCATCTCGAGGCAGGCTATGAAGAGTTTAGGTGAGCTGGTATCACCTTGTCTTACTCCTTTCTGGAGCTGAAAGGGGTCCGAGTCTTTATGTAACCTGATAAAGGAGCTGCTGTGATTGTATATATGTTTCAACACTTCAACATATACTGGATCTACACCTTGTTGACTGATGGCCTCCATGACTTTAGGGATTTCTTCTGAGTCGAACGCCTTTTTGAAGTCGATAAATGCTACGGCAGGTGGTAGTTTATACTCAGCTGCTTTTTCTTTCAGTTGATTTATCGATTGCAGGTGGTCCATGGACGAGTATTTTCTTCTAAAGCCAGCTTGTTCACGTGGCTGGTTTTCATCGAGTGTTTGTAGTAATTCGGTTGGTGATGATCTTCGTGAAAAGTTTATATATACAACTGAGTAGGCTTATAGGCCTATAGTTGTTGAGGTCTTTCGGGTTCCCTCTTTATATAAAAACATTATGATAACAGTGTTTCAATTGTCGGGGACTTTACTGTGTTTTAGACACACGTTGAAGAGGACGGCCAGTTTCCTAGTGATGATTTTGCCCGCTTTTCGGAGTAGGTTGATAGTGATGTTGTCTGGTCCAGGGGCAGTTCCTTTCTTCGTCTGTTTAATGGCTTCTTTCACCTCCCACGGGGTTACTTTTGGGAAGTCCTCGAGTTGATTGCCCACGTCTTGCGTATTCTGTTCATTGTTTTGTAGTCCTTGTTTGGACGAATAAAGTTTTTGGTAGAATTCTTTGGCACGTTTGACAATCCTGTCTCCGTCTGTTGTTAGGTTTCCATTCTCCTCGAGTATGCTAGTTATTTGCCTTCGTTCTGAGTTGAGGAGTTAGATATATAGATATAGAATAAACAAAATTATATATATATTTATATACATCATTGTCAGCCATTATGAATCCACTGCCGGACATGATAAAATTTACATATATAAATAAATTGCTATAATCCTTTATAAAATCAAATTTTAATAAGGTACCGATGATAAATTGAAGTTGCTGAAAAGTGTTATTGCAATGGAACTTCAGCTTCGTTGCCTTTTATTTTGTTGCAACTTTGGTACCAAATTATCAAATAAGAACGGTAAACTGTCAATTATGATCTATGTTTTGCGCGAACTTAACTCATATTTGAACTTGATGATAAGACTCAACAGTCACCTGATGGACACTGTCACAGGGTAAATTTTTATTATTTTTTAATTTTTGGCCAGCATGTCACGTTGGTAGTGATCAATTAAAAAATTCGTGAAGGGTTGATCAATGATTGAGCTATTTATACTACCTTCTTTTAGGCTGTGGCCATTAAAAAGTCTGAATTTTCCACAACAAAAAGTGTGAACTCATAAAATTACTGATGATCCAATTTAGCATGAATGTACTTTGTGAATTGAGACCTACTAAACATATTTTCTTGGATGGGGGGGTTAAGAGAACAAGATCTTTTTTCTTTGACATAATGGAGAGCAAATGCAATCATTTTCAGCCCTCTATTTGCATTAGTGCAGTACTTCTTAGACAGAAAGCAAGACCTCTCCGAAAACTGAAAAAAAAACCAAAGTATGTCGATGACTGAGTTAATGTTGACAGTTTTTGTTGACAATTTTTAATCAATAGATTGTGAGATTTTTTTTTCTATTTGTAAAGTAAAAATTGAATTAAGCTTATTGATTCCAAAAGTTTGAAGATGAATGTTTTTAATTTGAAATGATCTTTTTTTCTTCCTTTTTTTTTCACAAATTATAAGCGGGAAAAATAAGTAATAGCGTATTCAAACAAGTTTATATAATTTAATAAGTCGGTTGCTAAAGTTATATTGATTGAATATGACTATTCTATTAATGACTTATATTCCCCACGATATAGACAGAAACGAAAATTAATAAGATTCCCAGTAGTCATTATCATCATCTGAAGAAAAAATATAATTCTC
>OY735206.1:39022621-39027621 GCA_963457665.1 Thysanoteuthis rhombus
ATTCATTATTCATCGGAAAGAGTTAGGTCAGCGGCATGACAGCTGCTTTCCGCTCAGAAATCACTAATTAAATGAAGATTTAATTAATTTCAAATCGAATCTTTGTCGAGTGGAGGAATATATGTATATAGATAGATAGATATGTGCATGTGTACATGTATGTATGTGTGTGTTGATATATATATATATAATATATATATATATATATATATATATATATATATATATATATATATATATACATGTGTATGTGTGTGTGCGTGTGTGTGTGTGTGTGTGCGTGCACGTGGGTGCATATACTATATAATTATTTGACACGCACGAGAAATTATTGGGTGTCTCTTTGTCGGATCACATGGAAATTCGAAGTAATAAAAATAAACAGTAAAACACGTACACCGATATATACATACAAAATCAGAAGAAAAGATACTAACACTCAAATTATATATATATGTACACACTGACATATATATATATATATATATATATATATATATATATATATATATATATGTGTGTGTGTGTGTGTGTGTGTGTGTGTGTATTCAAAAACACACTTGGACGGTGAAAATGGATGGATCGGACTATAAAGATGATTTATCACACCAAAGACATTTCTTTTTGGCTAATAACTTTATCATTTTCTGTCCCCTTGTGTCAAGCTGTTTTCAATCAATTCTTTCTCCCAGTTCTTCCCATCGTTGCCAGTCTTGAGCTCTGATGATTAGAAATTAGGGAGTGGACCTAATACTCACGATCAGTAAATCATCCCTCTAGTGGAAACACAGACAAGAGATCAACGAGGAAATTAAACCCTGGGTGGAGACGGGCAACAAAACTTGCAGATGACACAACGAGATAAACGTTATACTAGCACACATAGAGTCAGGGGTCAGAGTTTGGTTTAAGGGGCTGAATAAAAGGATACGCCATTTTTACCAATTTCTGATTCAATTTCATATTAAGAAAAAGTCAATTTTTTTCTATTATAATTTTACATGCATATTTGTTTTCAGTTCTTACAATCCTAGAGGCAAACTGACCGTTTATTCAGTTCCCAAAACTCATTTTCGTAACAGACCAACGTCTTTGAAAAATCGAGAATGTTTGAAAAGAACTTGAGTTGGAAAGGCATCAGAATGTTAGGATGAACTTTGATTTAGTGGAGGAAAAAAAAGAACCCATGTCTGTTATTTCTCGGAATCTTTCGTCGACGGTCTGTATCCCGGGACGACTGACTGTTTGTTTGTTTTTTCCAAATAAATTTTCATATTGCTGTAAAGACACCTGCCTTATGATTTAATCTTCGATAGCTTGAAAGGCAATGCACCAATTTAAATGCCCTCAAAGCATTGAAAGCTAGTTAAGGTTACTTAGATACTTCATCGATATCAAAATGGAGAGCTTTGCAATAGAAAAAACTTAATGAGTCGAGATGCTTCGAAGTGATTATGCAATTACCATTGTATTAAGTGGGACAATTTTCAAAACCTCCCAGAACCCCAAAATGGTGAGATGATACGTTAGTCTGAGTTATCAGGGATTTGGGTATGGAAAGTTACAAGAGACCAGGTTATAGGATGAAGAAGAATGGGGCACATATTTGTCTCTATAACAGCTTACTGTAAGACAAGAGCTGAACACTATTCTCACTTTTCGCCTTTCGTGAAAGCAAAAGCGTGCGGTGGAGTCATTTTTCGATAACTGGGGATACCAGTATTATGTTGCCTGCAAAGCAGCGTCAAAACAAAATTAGTCGAAGAACTGAGGCAAGAGATGTGAAATAAAGAAAATCTGATTTTCCATAACGGCTTCAGTGACAGTTGAGGCATCGCGACATCACATAGCGGGATCGAATAGTAGAGAATGAAATTTTGAATCTCGTCTTAAGTTGATATTTTAGATTTGATTTAACGGCTGAACAATGAACCAGCTAACGTATTCAATAAAAGTAATACGTCTGAAAATGGTTGATATTGGAATCTTTATGTTACCTAGATATATCCGATTCAATCGTTCAGTGAATTCCTCCTTTGACGATAATATTACGATATGATACTGTGTCCAGAAGTTACCAGGAGAAACTGACGGTGATATAAGATTGCTTTTGTCGGTGTCAATTCAAAAAGGACGAAAACAAGGGAAATGAATATTTGCATGATATATCGTACATTGCCTTTTATTACGCAACCATCATTTGGTGAATGGCATTCAAGGAAATGTATTTGTTTTAGTAACTATTAGAACGTCGATGTTGTATTACCCGATGATTAAGAACAAAACAAAAGAATATTCAAGTATGAAATATAAAAGTAATTTTTTTGACCTCCATCGAACCAGTCGGCCTATGGCAAGTCTTGATTTTAATGGCATGATATGCATTTTTTCTCACCGAAATTCCCACTTAAATACATAAAATTATGATATACATAATGATATCTTTATGCATCTTGTAACATAAGGAGTACGATTTATCAAACACATTCGCCAATACATCCATTCACGCAAATTATCGAACATAAAGTCTATGGATTCTGGCGACGAGGGAAAATAAAACAATAATCACGGTTTTATTTTGAATTTGACTGAATTTTAATCCAGCATATTGAAACATTTTGGTCATTTTTGCTCTTGCTGCGGATTGAGGCTATCACTATTCAACCACTCCCAACTCCTATATTAAATTATCTTTTCAAAATAAGCTGAGTTAAGTGAATGACTATATCATATTTTGTTGAAGTCACCACTTGGTCACGATGGAAAGAGATAATTTTCGGCAGGAACCCCACGACTAGCAGTTGGCGTGTCGGGCTGGATTTTTTCAATCGTTGTGCTGAATCACCAATGAATTAGCCAACCAAGGAGGGATGCAACTGAAACAAGTGTCACGCACTCCGTGGGAGAAGAGGGCAATTGAATCATCATCATCATCATCATCATCATTCGTTCAACGTCCGTTGTTGGACATAGACCTTTCCCATGATTTGTCAGACCTTTCTATCTCTGTTCTTGACAGTTTAGCTTGCTCTGTCGGAGGCTTGCCATCCTAGAGGGAATCTTTGCTTAATTTCTTCTTCGTTCTGCTCGGTTCATCTAGCATTACTTGAAAGTTCTCTGCAAAAGAGATGATGGTGTCTGCAAATCTCTTCTCCAAGACACCAATAAGATACTTCAATGTCATTATGGGACACTTCAACGCACAGGTAAGACAAGGAAATGGAGATTGTGTCGGTGAATTCGGATATGAAGTACAGAACGAAACCTTGTATACTTTGCAAATCGCAAACAGGTTCGGAATCAAGAACACCTTTTTCAACAAGAAACCCAATAGAAAATAGGCTTGGAAGAGCTCAAATCACGAAACCAAGAACGAAATAGACCACATCTTAACCGAAAAAAAAAGAGATTCAAGTCCTAAAACACAGAATATGATTACAGGATGGTAAGATGTAAAATGCAAATTAACACCTGCAAAAAACGCAAAAAATGTGCTACACTAAACTGCAATAACAAAATGTACCAAAAGAGCTCATTCGATCTTTCAAGCTTGAATTGAAGATCAAATATGAAATTCTTACCGAACCAGCAGAGAGTGTCACCAAAATCAACGAATACCACAACAAAATAACAGCCTCTTTGATTGAAGTCATCGCTATATTTGACTCAAAGAGCATACAAACCATTTGTAAAATATCAGATGAAACCAAGAATTTCATGGGAAAACACAGAAACCTCAAGCAAACGAAAGCAAAAGAGAAAATAGAAGAAACCAAACTGAATGAAACAATCCAAAAGAAACAATAAGGAAAAAAGAAATGCACAACGGCAATCATCGGAAAAACCTCAAAAGGAACCGGGGCTTCAAAGCTATGAATAAGGTTTTCGGTACGGGATGGGGAAAAAACAACTAGTATACTCGCGTATACTCATGAGACTGAAACCTAACATAGAGACAGGATTGTCAAATTCACCAAAGAATTCTACCAAAAACTTACCCCTCCAGACAACAGCTACAAAATGACACACAGAATACGCAAATTGTGAGCAATCGTTTCGAGGACTTCCAAGAAGTTACATCGTGGGAGGTTAATCTAGGTAAAACAAACAAAGAAATGAAAGGCAACATAGACCAGATAATAACAGCATCGACTTACTCAAAGAAACTGGTAAGATTGTTGCTATGAAACAAGATATTCCATTTAATTTATGCCTAAAACAAAGTAGTCCTGGATGATCCGAACATTGAGATCATAATGCTTTCATAGAAAAAAGGAACCTTAACATTTACAAACCAATAAGTTTACTCAACTGCATCAACAAAGTTTTCGCAAAAGTCATCATCAACCTAACCATAAAAACTTTTGATGGAAACCAATCATGGGAATAAGCTGGCTTAAGAAGAAGTTACTCGACCATGTACCATCTCCATTCAATAAATCAGCTAAAAGAGGAAGCAGCCAAAAATGCCACTTCCTGTTGCATATATCGTCTTCAACTTGGTGGAAATTGGCATGGTCATAGAGGCTATCAATCTCTAAGGTGTAGCCCCTGTATACGTTGGAGAACAGCAAGATATATATATATATATATATATATATATATATATATATATAATATATATATATATATATATATATATGTAAGCAGTCACGGCAGAGCTCGGTTATCAGGCTACATAAAAGCATTAAACTAGTTGAAAATTTTGTCTAAAGACAGAAGGATGCCAGTCTTTTTTGCCAGCTGATACACGTAGGAGTTTATTCACATATACTCAAAACAGAGTTCATCCTTTTTTTCTCTGTAATGGTGCACACAGACCCTGACGATTCTATATCAATGCATTTAAAGCCATACTTTCATAATTGTACATTGTATTCTTTGTTGTATGTCACTGTTTTCTTCAATTTCAATACTTCCAATAACACAGACGACAGTTTTTGCTTCGGGAAAGATCCATGTTTTATTGGTTTTACTTGACCTAAGCCACTTTGGAAAGG
>OY735206.1:39032621-39035121 GCA_963457665.1 Thysanoteuthis rhombus
GCAACTCTACAACCAGGAACGTCACTGTTTCTAGAACTATGATCAAAGTGTGAATAAATCGAACCTCTGATGATAATATATATGATAGATAACTTACTTTGTCAGAAAATGAACTAAAAATTCACACTGTTTTGTTGGGATTCTCCTTTCTTTTGGAACTCTTACTGCTTGTCTGAGGACACCGATTTTTCAATTCAAATTTCATCATAGAATAAACAGATTCCCAATGACTTAGAACCCTTTTTATGTATGCGCTGTTTCTGACATCGAGTGGGCGTTCGTTTTTTCCATTTCAGACTCAATTTGAGGAGGACAGAATTTTTTGTGGAAAAAACTGCAGAAAACTAAAACTAAAATCAAAAATACAACAAAATGAAAAACAAAAAATACAACATATCAGAACGTGCTTCCCGCCCCACGGACCCAGCTGAACAACAGTATAGGAATAGATGAGCAGATGGGAGTTTCGCAGGAAGAGACTGGACTTGTACTATGTAAAAATATGATACGTGGCATCCCACCCTTTTTAACGGGGTTCGACTTGGACCTGGGTCCAACCAAGGACACAACATTGTTGGGTGACTACTCTGAGTTGTAACAGACCTCTATAGTCAGCTCAGATCTGCTATGATTGAGCGTTTAATGTCGTTGCATACAGCTGTGCTGTCCCAATTCACCTCCAAATGGACCGTAAGACTTTATTGCCAGCTCAGCATTTACCAATTACGGATTGTTCACGTTTTATGGTCTAACCATAGGTCAGCCTGACTTTTTGAATACTCCTACAAAAGAGTGGCGGATCCAAATAGCTAGCTCGCCTTTGCTAGGAGGAGGACACTCCTGTCAAACCTACGACCTTGGATCCTGCTCCAATCTGTGCTACCTCGATGGATCAAAGATTGCTAACCTTTGGTTTAAATGGTAGGGTTGGCCCTTGGCAAAATGATTCTCCTTATATCTCCATTTCTCAGGCTGATCGGTTTTCCACAGACTATGATTCCAGTGATGTGAAAATCCTTCCCAACAATGTTAGCTCGCAAAACCAAGTCAATCGTTCATTTATAATCGTACACATAGGTGAATCCCTCTCTCTCTCTCTCTCTCTCTCTCTCTCTCTCTCTCTCTCTCTCATATATATATATATAAATGTGTGTGTGATGTACTGATATGGATTGTGGTTAATCTGATATCATGAGTGTAAAATGACAATACCAGGTCTTTTTTTACAACAAATGATTCTTTATTCCGAAGTTTTCTCATACTGAGTTTCGTCAAGAGAAGAAAGAGTTTTAAGAAGGATATTCATAAATCATGCACATTGTAAAAAAAAAGAATATGCTTGCAGTGACATTCCTTCCCCTTTTTTCTCAAAAACCATGTCTATGTATGATTGCTTTACCATTTGATTTACATCACAGAGGATAAAATATCACCGTATAAACGTATATCTTACTTTTTTTTCCAAACGCTTGGCGCTTACAATATAAATATTATGTGTACTTACACTGAGAATACTCGTAGTAATAATATGATGAATGTTAATGAGATAAAGCCTTGTCAACCTTCGTTATTATTCAATATTATTCCTTTCATCTCAATTTCAAGTGATTCTCATCAGAATTACTCAAAAATCACTCTACGCTTGCTTTTAATATTACCACTAGACTTTTCACTAACAGTCCGTAGAGTTATGTTGTGAGTAGTTGCAATAAGAGGCAATGTAAACTAAGATGGAAAAATTTTATTCAAGAGAGATATTTCCTCGAATGTTTCCTCAATAGATCTGCCTGTCAGCATAATAGAAAATGAAGTGTTTTTGCAGTGTTTTTGTTAGCTATGTAGTTATGCTATGGGTCCCATATTTTCCGAGCCACGCACTAAGTGCATTATCATTGAACCTTGGCCTTTAATCGTCTATTGTTGAACATAGACCTTACCCAGGATTCACCAAATCTCTTAATCGTGAGCGTCGTTGAGCCATTATTATCTGAACCCATCCAGTTTGTCTAGCCATCTATTATTCCGTCGGCCTTGTATCCGCATTTGATCTGAAAGGTTCCATGTTCTGAGTTGTGATGTACATCGGTTGTGTGCCATTCTTACAAGATGGCCAGCCTATGGCCATTTGAGCTTCCTAATTTCAAGGATGTCTCGGACTCCTGTTTTTCCCATAATATACTGTACTATCTTGTGGTCCACCCATGCGACGCTGTCATGATTTTTTCATGTGCAAGTTGCATGGTTCTCAGATTGTACGTGAGTCTCTTGCTGGAGTTCCATGTTTCAGTTCCATGGGTGACTATCGGGAGGATACATTGATTGTATACCAATTTTTTTTTTTTTTTTAAATCAACGGGATTTTCCTTTTCTTGAAGGTTGAGCCAGCTCTACCAAAGCCTTGCCATCGTCGAGTGTATCAATTCTGATTCAATTACACGGAACTTTGATACTATAGTCCTATACTACCTACAATTCTTATGGACGACTAGGTGTTTAATGT
>OY735206.1:39040121-39060121 GCA_963457665.1 Thysanoteuthis rhombus
ACACACCCTTTTTTTCTCTCTCCCACCCCCCTTCATCATATCTCCAGTCTCATCACCTTACTCGTGCCTTGTTGTCACGTTAATTAATGCCTCGCTCGAAACCCGTTCCCTCTCTAACCAACCAATCGCGTTCTCCCGAATTCTTATCTAATCTCTCGCACATCGTGTCTTCTTTGCCGCCTTTGTCTTCATCGATGTTCGCAAAGTGTCATGCCAATGATTTGCGTGTATCAACCGCATTTATCTTTCAGAAACACACAATGCAACCACGTGCCACGTTGTCCTTTGAAAACTTTGTGCGCTATCAAGCAATCGATAGAACGGTCACAGAACCCACGTACCCAACCACCCAATACAACCGACCTGACACTCCCCACTGACAACATAGCTGTACGTCATGGTTAACCGTAGAAAAAAAAAGAAATATTAACCACCAAACGATTATTCACAAAGCATATCTCTTGATGAATTCACGAGATAAAATATCGAAGAAAATTAATCAATATACAAACTTTGAATGTAAACAAACTTTGAAATATGACAAAAGTTAAGAGCAGATACGGTGTTGTCTATCAAACCATGATGGGTTTTAAGGCCGTGGTATGTTTTGTTGGTCCAAGTTGAATGTAGGACAGAATTTACAAAAAAAAAAACTTCTTGGAATTCTATTCATTGCGCTACCCGAAGATGCCTATGCAAGAAATGCGTCATATTCCATGAAAAAAAAAGCAAACCCTGCAATGACCAATCATATTATCCCGATTTATTTTTCACGAGATGAAACATTGTCAACGATTTCAATTTTGTCAAACTCATGTCCAAGCTAGAGTTGATTACCCCCACCTAGGAACAAGAGCAAGAAAAATTGTCTTCAGCTTTAGTAAACGCTTCAATGTTTTTCTACCCCGTCATGTTATACTAATCAGTCTTAATGAATTAATATTCCCCTTTAATCATTTGAAATTACGATCAAATGATTGTTATGAGGCCCTCTTACCAACTGAGCCAAACTGGCAAGCCTAAAATGATCACCAATTTATTCATTACGTATACAATACAAAAGTTGAGAAAACTATTTTCATTTGGAATAAGTGCAGGGCTTTGATCCCGTAGTATCCAAACTTGTCACCAGTGTTTTCTTCCATCGTATATTTTCTTTCATTCATCTATTCATTTTATTGCTTTTATGGTAACTTACCCTAATAGTTCAAAGTTTAGTAAACGACGTATATCAGATGTATGATCAACAATCAGCAATGAGATATCAGTTTTTCCAGACTTGAAACATAGTTGTTCAATCAGATGACATGAAACCTACCAGAAAATAGCAATATATTGTTCACCGACCTCATGCTCTGATTACTCTTTCCTCGAGGAGGAAAGTCAAGTGTAAAACTGTTTTTTGTATTTCCCGGAAAACAGCCAAAAAAATTGCTGAAGAAGAATCTATATTCTTTAAGTTACGATTTAGTTTGAGAACTCTCATTTGTCCAACTGAACAGTGAGGAAAAGAACAATGCACACTTCCCTCGTTTTTGAACATGTAAATATGATGTCTGACAGGAAAATAACCAGCCATTTAGTCTTGGGGAGGAAAATAACCCATCCTTGGCAATTCTGGATTAAATAACATTGCTTTTTTTTCGCGGAGAACCTACACGACCTCTAACTAATGCTACATAAATTAAATTAAGAGAGCGATAAAGAACACTCTGATGAAAATTGAGGACGCAGAACTGGAGGAAGTAAACAAGTACATCAACCTAGGTTAACGAATTTCCATGAGACACTCAAAAAAGGAAGAAATCAAGCGAAGAATCACTCTACGATGGCAAGCCTTTTGCAGAACAGGCTCAACATGGAACCTAAACAGGAGACAGATCCACAAATTGAGAACCATGTAACGTGCACATGAGAGAATCGTGCTCAACCTCACATGGAGAGACCACAAGACAGAGCAATACATCCAGGAGAAGACAGGAGTCGCAGATACCATAGAATCGATTAAAAATTCAAATGGGAATGGGCTGGCCATGTTGCAAAAATGGCAGATGACCGATTGATATCGTGACCCACAACATGTATCCCCAGAGATCACATGCGCAATTGAGGCTGGCAGAGTATTAGATGGAGAGACAGGCTAGACGAATTCAAAAGGCACTGACTCTGTGACCTCCACGATGCGAACCTTGAGGCAGGTTCATGTCTAACAACAGACGTTAAAAGACTGATGATGATGATGATGATGATGATGATGATGATGATGATGATGATGATGATGATGATGACGATGACGATGATGATCCTTCAAAATACCCCTGTGTCAACATTGCAATCGTCCTTTCAACTTTTCAAAACAATATGCAAAGCCCTAGCTCTGGATCACGACCACCTCTATTGTCAAACTTTCTTCAATTTGGCCTATTATCTGAATCTTCTGTGGAAGAAAAAGACGTTGTTGGGGTTCAAATATAGTCTCCAAAAAACAGGATTACTGATTTTTGCGATGTAATGTCCTGCCCAGGTGAAATATAACTCAGTGTCAGCTTAGTCTGGCATGTTGGACAAACCATGAGGATCTGGGTCAACAATCGTGACTTGCAACGCAGTTTTGTTCATCTAAAATAGTGGTGGGACCGTGCAAGCGTGGATCCTATCCTGATCCGACTCAATATCCCTTTAGTAGCCCGTAGCATGAGTAGTTTTGAAAAACAAACCTATAGAATATCTAAAACGGAACAAATATATTTCGTGCATAAGTGTGTGTACGGACATGAGAGACTGTCACTCAAATATACCTTGTGAAAGAAGAAAAGGTATACATAGAAGACAACAAACAATATTTGAAATAAGAACCAAGTCCGATTATATATTCTGAATGAATAATACTTTGTTTTATCTCAAAAGTTCAGGAATAGAAATCAATCAAATTCAGTTAAAGAGTCTTCTCATGTCTTTTTTACAATTGAAGCATCCAAGATTCATATGATTTCCCAGGAGTCTTTTCAACTAATCCTTTCGGAATTATCAGAGAAGAGTTTAGAAAAAACAGAGTGAGAGGACAGAAACAAGTAAATTTACTTACATTTCTTTTCCAGTCGAACAATATTCAGTTGTTCTTTCCCACAGAATTTTCTCTGGGAGAAAAACCCCTCCAGGCATTGAATTGTCTTCAGAAAATCCAATACTTTCGTATACATTTTAGTTCCATTATTTATCTTTCCCAATTCAGCTTGAGGTGAACATAGCGCGCCTGTTTCTTTTTAATTCTCCTACTTGATTACTCTTCTCTCTCATATTGTATTCCTGAGTCAAATTTATCCTATGAATTGCATTGCAATTTTTCATCGCTTGAAGATGAATCTATCTAATTTTTTTTTAATTTATCGTCTTGGACGGAACGAATTTCTATTATGACGACATAGAATTTTTTATATTAATTTTCAATTTTAATAAATTTACGAAAGTTATCGAGGAATATAAACGAAGTGAGCCTGAATCCCATCCAATGGAGGGGAGATAAGGTATTCTCTCAAGATACCAGCCTTTATCCTTTGTCTTAATTTTAATGAAGATTCATTTTTTTCCTTACAGTAACAATTCTTATGAATGAAAAATTTCCTCCATTGCAGTTAACGAATACCTCCTGGACAATACGTCTCGTACATTTATTATCAGAATATGAATATTCTTGCTCCCTATCTAAATTCGTCTGTAGCTAAAAGAAAAATCCTTGCAATTAGAAGATGGACCTCGGATACATATGCATTAGTGATATAAACACGTGTTCATGTAATGTAAAAAAGATCCGGGGTCTGTCGCAAAAACCACCAAAGCGAGATGAAAACTTGACAAAAATTATTATGATAATGTTTCATCTGAAAACATCAGACATATCTAGATGAAGCTTCGCCATCAAAAAATATTTTTTTCTCGAGGTGTTCTCTTGAACTTATTTCTCTATCTTTGTATCGTAACTTTTAGATCATAATTCTGCGGGAAGATACAATTATGAGTATAGATTTTTTTTTTCCTGATTCTTGAACTGACATACCTTTGAGAATCTTCTGCCATTTACATTAACAAACATCGGAGGTTTTCCCAAAGATCAAGAAGTAGGCACAATGGCTTCACGCGGGAAGATATTTTGTCGTTTGCAAACAAAGACATGGTTGTATGTAGGTGATAATATCTAAGAGAGAAAGTAATCACGCAGAAGGGGGAAGACCTTTAATGGTCTTTTTTTTTTGTTTCCTTTGCGTCCATATTTTTTCGAATCTGAAGATGACAAACTGGGGATATTATCTACCTGAAGAATATGATCGCATTCATCAGGTCGATGGGTCGGGTTAAAATTAGGTGCACATTTGCTTAGAATTTATGAGAATCGCTCATAAATCAACCCACTTATTTTAAATGGAATCAAAACAGATTATCTATGATGAAGTAAGAAGAAAGGGACTAAGGTTATTTGCAATATATATATATATATATATATATATATATATATATATATATATATGTGTGGGTGTGTGTGTGTGTATGTGTGTGTGTGTGTGTCTAGTCAAGAAAACTCTTCGCTTCAAACACAGGTGTGAAAAAACTTTGTCTTTTCAGTCAATTTTTCTACTAATGCAATTCATGTAAATTTTTTACACAGAATTAGATACAATCGAACTGTATGTCCATTTTTTTATGTGATCATCAGTTATTTACCTTATATACATATGAAAATGTGTTATCGCCTTCTACTTTATACCTTCATTTCTTTTATATACTATATTTTTTCGATATCAAAGAGTTTCTCAGAGCAACAAACTGTGAATACAGAGATCTCTACATCTCACTATGCTTTTATTCTCTTTTGGATATAGATCCTAACTAATCTGAACTTAGCTATCACGGACTTAAAAACATGTAACACTCACTGGGGATTTAAAAACATGCAGAAAGAATCAAAAACATTATTCTATAGAAAATGCTATGTTGCTATCCTCGTTTGAATTTGTTATCTATAGAATACAATGAGTACATAAAGTATCCCATACGTTTTTGAGATATCATTAACATCCTCAAACATCTTTGAAATTAACAAAATTTAGATCTCAGAAAGAAAAATAGAGAACGAAGAAACTTATAAATAAAATTGAACTTTGTAAAGCTGTATGCAAAAATACTTTTTCCGTCACTGTAAATGAATTTGCACTCGGAAATAGGAAATCTGCGTAGCACCAATTTAAATTATGAGCCTTGTGCTACAGGCCAAATTCGATATCCAAATTTGAAGGAATTCGGAAAATAGTCGATGCCTCTCGCTTAGCTACGTTATCGAGTGCAGTACAGGGACAAAATGGCTTCTCAAAATAGGCATACTTCTTCAAATTCCCCCTTTTTACGTCGTTCCCAGATTCCAACTGACGAATAACGAGACAAATACAAAAGATACCAAACCAAAATCTCTTTACAGTGCAGTCCAGAATAGACGCCAGGGAACCAAAGCAAAAATTATCATAATGATAAAACCACGGAGGATCTTTCTTTGGATAAAGTGATGATTTTAAAGCACATAAATAATGAATGCAGTGAGATGGCTTAAGTGAAATAGTTGGATAACAGAATATGAACTGCACGGACGACTCTGATTCAATCACGTGGAAAATAATTACATGAACACAAACAAGACTCTTTCCTTATCGAACGAGTGAAATACTCAAGGATTTTGAGATTCTTGCCAAACGATTCATCCAAGCAGGAATACCGAACCTGCATTTAAACAAAAACTCAAATAATTGCTATAGCTGGCAAAAACCTGAAGATCGAGGAAGCAATAAAATTCGAAATTGAAAAGAAAGTTTATCTTTAAACCCAACACTATAGAGACAGTGTGAACTGTCTTGGAGAGTCTTGTAAAAAGGTTGCAAGAACATGTGGTCCGGAAATGAACTGAAACTATTCACACGACAGCATTACCAAAATCAGCAAGAATACTGAAGAGTACGCTTGGGTATTCAGAAGAGTTGCTGTCGCTAAATCACTCACAGAATCCAACAGATACCGTATCTTGAAAAGTTGATAACTATAATTACTTTGAACAGTCCATAAGAGGCTTACCAGCAGACTGGAAAAAAATTAGTGGTACAAAATTTCACCAAAACAATATCATTATAATCAGTATTAATAGTGATTAATTCCCTGGATAACTGGGATGACTTGCTGTCACTTGATCCACAGTGAAACCAAAAAGATTTTACTGGTGTCAAAACTGGTGACGGTAATACTATTACATGGGCATTAATTATGAAATGTCATGAAATATTGAGGAAAATAGTTGTCATTTGATCTCCAGTTAAAACAACCAATTCTAGTGGTGTGAAAGTTTGTGATGATGACAGATTGACAAGAAACCCAAGTAGAGTGCTTGAATCTTTAGAAAATAGCTGACCGATACAAGTGATGTGAGCATTCATAATGATTTGAAATGTATGGAAGAATCAGGAAGGAAAAGGAAGGAAAATAATTGGATGATCTGGACAACCAATGAAGAGTTTATATAATTCATATAAAAGCTCCATTGGGAATTTTTTTTATTTACAAAGGACAGAGAGACTTGGTGTCACATGATGCTAAGGAACAGCTAACGGTTATTAGAAGTATAAAAACGACAGTAATTCAAAATGAAGTGACAATGCACGAAACATTATACCATTGAGACGATCCTGACATATGTAAGAAGAAAAGGTGTACTAATGAATTAATAGATAAAAACGCCTCTCTTGATTCAACTGAGAAAACTTCGAAAATTTCTCAGAAACAAAAGAGGAGAAAACTAAAGATCATCGTCAACTACGGAGAGAACAGATAAATGTTTAACAAATGGCAGATCTGATAATTCAAAATCTAGAATCCAAACAGTAACAGAAGACTTTACAGATGATCCAGGAAACAAACAAAGGCAATTGCAGATAAAATGTTGATAAGGATTGCTCACTGGGTACTCGAAAAGAGCAATGAAATCAATTGTTATAGCAACGGAGCAAGTGTAATCCAGAACGAGTTACATCGAGGCCAAACGATACAAATCACAACAAAATGGTCGAAGGTCCTAAGTTGTAAAAAAATACTGTATCGGACATATAATCTTCAATCAGGCAAGTTGAGGATCGAAAACTGTCATGGTCTGGCATCTTCTGAATCTCCGGCAATTAGTCTGTTGAATTATCATAATATAACTTCGATTCTCTTCCGAACCAAGATTTGAACAGAGATTTAGATTTTTTCAAAACCGACTGGTTAAACTGGTTGCAAAACCCAACTGTAGATTGAAACTAAATCAAAGAATCCTTAATTGTTTGATGTTTAGTTTACCATTAAGTTAGGCATGCATTTATTGAATTTTCCCTCAAACTAATGAATTATTCTCAATAATGTCAGTAAATTGAAAAGCAAAATCACACATAGATGATATTCATTTAATAGAACATAATTTATATTATATAATTGATATCAAAATATGTCTTTCTTTTTCCGACAAAATTTGGAAATAATTGAAATTATTTCATAGGGACCAATTCTTCTTTCCCGGTAAACATCAGGCCGATGCAAAACTTCCCATGTCCATTTTAGCCTAATGTCCGGGAACTTGCAGATGTTTCTCTGAAGTCCACTCAAATTCATTACTACTTGTAGGATCAGCAGTTAGGAAAATTGCTCAAGGTAGGAAAATGAATTCTACATGAAGTCATTATAACAATAACAATCAGCGTCTTTCTATCTTAGTTTGACGCACAAATGATTTTTTCCCTAATAATGAGAATCAAGAACAAAGAGAGGTATGACTCGGTCTTTGGCAGCCTTATACATCAACATAACTGGCAATACTGTAGCAAAATATTAAAAGATCTTGTATGTTATGAATTTTGACACACTGTTACAGCCAGCCCTAAAGTGACCATTTTGCTTGTTTATACGACGAATTGAAACAGGATGTAATATTTTCCCTCCGTCAGGAAATCTATCGTTGATATTCATTCTATTCAGAACTCTTTGCTTGGGCAGTTTTTCCAGCAATTCCTAGATATCGACAATTTACTTTAAGAATTCTCTGATTCAAAACTGTTATCATTCTTTATGATTAAATCAATAATTTACCGAGAGAGAGGTGTAGTTGATACCAAGCGAAAAAAATTTGATGAATGATAAATGATGTAATGAATTGGTCAAAACAGCTCGAATCGTATCCATTATCTCATTAGTGAGTGGGTGTCACGTATTATTGTGAAAAAAGCTACAAATAAACGTAATTTTGTTGGAGTAAGTATTCATTGGGAAAAATAGGAAATCTTAGGTTCGACAATACGAACCAATGGTATTTGTAGAAAGAGAAAAAATGTTCTTCAAAGTAAGATACGGTGGAACCATAATTTCGCACATAGCGAAGCTAAGAATGTTGAATTATGAATCGTGATTAGTAACATAAAAAACCTGCCATATTATGGATTTAGTTGTCCAACTATAGGACTTGTTTAAACCAATAGTGAAAAACTTATGCATATCAGGGCAATACCTGAAAACAAAAAAGTTCGGGGAATTTAAAGTTGATGCCTAGAAGAATTGTAGTGCATAAAACAGTCACATCGTCCCCCTGGAAACAGGTTTAAGAATTGAAAATAGGCGGTATACTAAGTCCTGGGGTTTAAAAGAACTTGTAGTCACTTGACATGTTATTAGTAGACGTAAAAAAAGTATTCCTGAGGAAATACAAAGTCACTAAAACCTGGTTGGACGCGACGATCGTAAAAAATGATGGTACTATTACAAATTTAAAGCGGTCTTCGAGCCGTCAGTGATTACTTATTTCTCTATAATAGATAGAGGATTTGAATTGTTCAAAAAGATGAATATTCCTATGAAGATATTTCGTGAAATAACGTAAAGAGAAGGAGAAATTAGAATATGGGGAAAAATTGAGTGTTCTCTGATCTCAAAAATGGTGATGATTAGGTTTCATCGGAGGTTGGTTGGTGGGATTTACATAGGACAAGGATATAGATGAGAGAAGAGTAAGGTGCACACACTCTCATGCTGCTAAACAAATTTGAATGCGAATTTTGCTTGTTACTTTGTTTTGTAAAAGCAAACCATTATTAAGTAATATTTCGGGAAGCGGATTTGCCTCTGCTTATTTTCCAGAATCTCCAAACAACTTCAGCGTTTTCCTTCTTACCTTCAACGATTCAGTGAGGAATAATAGAGTCTGAAGAAAAGAACACTGACAAGGAAGAACAGATGACAACGATACCTAATGTTGACAGCTTTGGTATTGTAATTTATTTAGATATTGTCCACGTTGAGTGAGAATCCACCACATTGAATGCAGGTTCGAGTCTCATCTGATATTAATACAACATCTTGTGCAATGTATGCAAAAACGTGTAGTATGACATCCCTATAGAACTATAACTGATACCATTTTATTCAATGAAGGTTATTCTATATTTCTTTTTAGTATATTCGATTCATTGTTGGAAAAGTTTTTCCCCTGTATGATAAGCATAGAAATGAATACAAAAGGAGAATCTTTAATGAAAGGAAGGATTTTAGTTTTAAAGCTCTGAATTTTCACAACCTAATCATCCTACAGGTCTATGCTGCACTTATTTTTGCACTCATCTAATCAGGTCAGAGATATCTCTCTTGTACGTTTTCTCTTCCAACCTTATTTTCTCTGCTAAAATTTTTTAAAAATACACCATATTTTCAACGAATACAAAGGAATTTATCAGTCAAAATGTAGCATTAAAGTGGGATAAATGACGTCAATAGTTGGACAAATATATGCCATAAGGAAACACTTAATCTGAATACTTAAAGACAGACTCCTAAAATATATTTTATAATGCAAACTGTATATTTCAGAAATTTTGATGATGATAATAACGCCGAACCATGCCGATCATTTTCAAAAGTGTATTTTATATCCTGCCGAATAAAGCTGCATGTGAGGAATTAGATTCATGCCACGTATTCTTAAAAATCGGCAAGAAAACTCAGAAGAATACTAGTTAGGGAGAATTGAACTCTAGAGTTAGCATCATTGGTGCGATCATATTCATGAAAATATCAACAAAATGATTTTGATTAATAAAAACATAACAAAAATTATCATGGTTAATCAAGTCACACATATTGTTGCAAATATGGTATCGAACTGGTGGTCACTCTTGATAAATCTGCATGCGTTTTTCATTATAACATTTGCAAGTATCATGGGTTCGATACTCACAGGATGCTCTGTTTTCATGGCCTTCAGTCAAACTATGTTTAGTTGAGTAAAGAGTTGTATTGAATGCAATGCGTTAACAGGGAAGATCTGAACTTTATTTTCGAAATTAATTTGCATTGCATCGAGAATCAGCTTCTTAGTTATGTCGAAGTGATCTTATCACGGCTGTTCACTGCTAATCTGCATTTAAAACCAATGTTTTTCGCGTCGTATAATGTAGAATTCAGGAATTTGCGATAATATTGTGTATAATAAAAATTAGTAATTGTTTGTACGTTCCCATACTGTCACTTTTCATTGCAATAACGTGTTGTCGATTTGGGTTTGTTTGTTTTTTGTTTTTTTTTACGGAGGAAAAGAACTCTATGTAAATTAAGCCGGCTATCTTTTGTCTTAGATAGTCCTTGTTCTCTCTTTCGTTTATATTTCCCTAACGATTTTTATTTGTTTCGGATTGTTGTCTATTTTCTTTCTTTTATATTTTCCAAACAATTTTCATTTCCCTCAAACCATGATCTTGGTTGTTAAATTCACTCAAAAATAACGAAAATAAACACGATGATTAATCCAAAAACCCGACATAATCGGATTGAACGTAAAAGTTTGGTTTCATCCAAAAAAAATCCAAGAAATATTACTTAAAAAATACACAAACACTTAGAACAAGTTTAAAATCACTTGATAAAAATATTCCCGAAATTGTTTTAGAAGAGCGAGCCCAATGCTTGTTTTCCTAATCAGTAAATCTAAAACTGCTGATATGTAATCTTGCCTTTAGGCTGCACAGTTAACGATTGGTAATTGATTGAGTGTTTTAACGTTCAATGCCAGTGTTTGTTTTAGGAAAAGTTTCTCTCTCGGTCGATCACAAACAAATGATTTTAATTTAGAATCTTATGATAGTTTGCTGCTTAGAAAACTGTAGTTGAGTTCACAAGCTCTGTGGTTCAATTTACATTAATGTTCTCTTCTCTGGTAGTCGGATAACAGAGATGTCCATTCAATTACAATCGTCAGAGTCCAAAACAGAGAAACATCCTACGGTATCTTTTTTTTTCATAAGGTTGTGGTTACAGTTACTTCGCTTACACTATTAAGCCAAGATACAAAAAGAAAAAGTAACCATTCACATTCATTTCATTTAAATATTTACTAAGACTACGTACTTTTCCAAAATATAAAATTTAGAAAAGATGCGCTCAAAAACATCGGTATGCCTATACTCTATGGTAAAGGTGGGTCTGCCTTATAAATCAGCATTAAATATAATGGAATTTATACGTGAAAGACCGAGCTGGACTCTATAATCGAATATTTTATTTTATTCTTGAATATCTCATTTTATTTTTAAATAGTATTTATTTATGAAGATACTTTTGGTGTGGGTATAAATGAAGTATACTAGGATATTTGATCAAAGGTAAGATGCAAGAGAGTAACCCTTTTCAGACGCCAAAAGGATAACAGAAACATTGAAAGTAGATTCATTGACGAGATAAAGCTTGGTCACTTCGAACTCCTGCCGTGACAGCCATTTATTTGATTAAAAACATACTGGAAGAAAGAAAATGAAAAAGGGTTGATAAAGAAAGGGGCTGAGTATAATGACCCTAACGGCGAAATTGAGGAAGACAGTAAAGTTTAGTTGCATGGGAAACGAAGGAAAGCAGGGGTGTGATTGAAAAGAAAAGGGTGAGGGATCATTTAGTTCAAGTATCAGGCGAAAGAAGTGGGCAAGTTAATTTTGTGAAGGAGACATCCACAGAAAAAACTTTTGCCTTCAAGTTATACGGACCAACAGTCGGTCACTAGAATAAACAGAGTACACTGATCGAGACAGTTAGTCTACGGGCCGCCGCTGGCCCCTGCCCACTGGCAGTAGAAAGACTTAGAACTCACTTTCTCCCTCGCCGTCTGTCCACAATCTCTCTCTCTCTCTCTCTCTCTGTCTCTCTCTCTCTGTCTCTCTGTCTCTCTCTCTCTCTCTCTCTCTCTCTCTCTCTCTCTCTCTCTCCTTGAGTAAAAATCTTGTTTATTCTCACGACTAAGATCCAAACTCTCGGAGTATTTTAGGTCGGCTGGAAAAAAAATGAAGGCTTAAGTTTGAATTCTGACATGAGTCTTGTCTCCTTCGTTCCCTCCCATAATGCAGCTGTGATGCTACCAGAACGGTACATCGTTGAAAAAGGTCCACACGCCATTACCCTCCGACTGACGGCGGTTATAAATTCAATGAAAGGAAGGATATACTCGAATAGAAGTAGGATATCAATGCTAAGAGCGTCCTCTTGCCAGTACGATGCTGGTAGTGAAAGCTGCTATTCCCATGGGTTTCGGTTCCTTCCCATAAGAAGACACGAAGATGTAACTCTGTTTCCTCGTAGCTTGACACTAAGCTGATAGAGTTCAAGTAAGAGGCAGGTTTCCGGAGAGAATGCAAAATCCTGATGCAGAATTAATGACGCTGGAATATTAGAGACAAAAGTTAGTGACTTTTTATTTCTCTTTTAAAAAGAACAGATAGAGGCTTTGTATCGTGATGGTTTCAGTAATTTCGGAAAGAAGACTACGCACAAATATGACGTATGGATATTAATATCCGATTGCATAATTGGCATGAAGTAATGCACGATGGCGAGAAACAGTATCCAACTGCGTCCTAATGGTAATGTTATGATGTAATGTGAATATGGTATGGAACTTGTTTTTCTTTATTTCTGGCTTTTTGACGATAAAGAAAAATAACATGTGCCGTTTAGACTATTTTTAAAATGTTAGACTATGTGTATTTGAGAATGCTTGGATTGTATTTTGTGGATATGTTCTGGTATGTGTTTGAATCGTACTTTGTGGATGTGTTCTGAAATAAGTTTGGATTGAATTTTGTGGATGTGTCATGGAATATGCTTGGATTGAATTTTGCGGATGCATTCTGGAATTGATTTCAATTGTATTTTGTGGGTGTATTCCGGAATATAATTGGATTGCGTTTCGTGGATATGTTTGGACTGTATTCTGTGGATGCGTTATGGAATATGTATGGATTATATTTTTGGATGTGTTATGGAATATGTTTATATGGTATTTTATGGATGTAATCTAGAATATGTTTTCATTGTATTTTTTGATGTGTCATGGAATATGTTTGGATTGTATTTTGTGGGTGCGTTTTTGTGTGTGAAAGACAGTATAAGAGAGAGGGTGACAGAGAGAGAGAGAGAGAGAGAGAGAGAACTTGGAAGCGATGTATGTACAATTTCCTAGCCAAAGAAAAAGACAACGTCTAATACACGTCTCACTGGTTTGGAGGATAATTTTCAACAACTTCACCAAGTATATCTTAAATATCACATTGATAAAGGACTTAGCATTTATGGTTTAAATAAGGTCATGCGATTTCTTGTCGTCAACAATTCCATCTCTCTAACGCAAAAATATTCACGGATGATTTGGGTCCTTGAAAATATTGAGGCGTTAAAATGAGGACAAGATTTCTTGCGTTTGAATGATTAGAAAAGACATGAACCCGTCCAAGAATGATCCTCGGATAAGTGTTTTAGGTTTCTCGACTGTGGATCAAGAGATTTGAGGTATCGCGTACAGTGTCCGTCGACGAAGTTCCTAATTAAACAAGACAAAAAGTCGATAAATTTTAATCGTACTTTGATTTGCCCCATCATACTGTCAAATCACAAAACCTCTGGCTGATGAGTTCCCAGGTGAAGTGGGAAAATGGTCATTGAAAAAGATAGCAATTCTATGCCATGGATAGATCGAGAAAAACAACAAGTGTTTATCCGTCCAAAATGGACAGTGATGAAATTTAGGAACTTTAGCCGATGAAAGAAAGACAGAGGCTTGATGGGGGTGAAAGAAAAACAGAAAAAAAAGACGTAAATAGCAATAGAATTATACTCTCTCTCTCTCTCTCTCTCTCTCTCTCTCTCTCTCTCTCTCTTTCTCTCTCTCTCTCTCTCGCTCGCTCTTAGATAAACTCTCCTTTTCTTTCACAGGAATCTTTACAATGACTGTTATGTTGTCAGCCGATGCGAAAAATAATTTGAGGAAATGAAAAATCATGTCTGCAAAAGTAAATAGTCTTCCGTCTTTTATTCTTGCAACAGATCTGCATGCCTGCATATGTTGATGCCTGGCTACGCAACAACGCTCCACCAATAAGAATCCGGTACATTCAGAAAAAGTTGACGGTCAATCACTCATCTCAGCACCTAGCCATTGCTTTACCAGATTATCTAGCTGCATAGACAATGCAATTCTCTTTTTTCGACAGACGGAAACAGACAACTAAATTGTCGTTATCGTTGGCTGATTTCGTTTCCGAGTATTTTGTTTGTGCATCAAAAAGAAGTGCAAATAGCGCTGATTTATTCAGACCATTTCCCAAACTGTTTGGTTGTGGTTCACGTACAATGATCTCAGGACCATCTAATGTGGCATATCTGCTTTAAAATATGAAGGCTCAGGTGTTGAGACTGCAAGGATGATCAAGAACTTTGCTAGGCAAGAGCGTTCAACTCCTTGGGGTATTTTACATACCAAAACAATTAGATATATTTTGAAGAGAAAAAAAATGCATATTACGTGTTATGGGGATTCATGTAACTGAATCAAAACGGAGTCCGAAAAGAAAGGTGGCAAAGGCAGGTATGCAAAGTCTTTGCTTGGAAATTGATGGATAAAAATTGTCTCTGTGGCACTGAGCCACTCAACAAAAACGATTCACAGTCGCAAAAGTGTATAATGCAGGAATTTGATCCTTTTTGAGATTGATCAAGTGTCTCTTTCTGCTTGCCCCTCTATATATGAGAAATGTTCAATCGTATATGTTGCCCAATGAGACAGTGGAAAGGCAATCTTTTTTCATTTAATGTAACATCTAAAACGTTCAATAGTTTCATAGAAAATGATCTTAAAAGTCTACGACTCGCTAAAAATTGTATTTTTACGGATTCAAGCATTTACAATGATCCCCATTCCAGTCTGAACTGCTTGGCATTGGTTCAATATATCTTAGTATAGAAATATCAATACTGTAATAAACCTTCAAGAGAGGCCCATGAATGTGGTAAATGATGAAAAATTATCGACGGCAGTCGCCAACCGTCAACAAATAATTGATCAAGTATTCTTGTGGAGATTTTTGGACTTCAGCAGCGACCATATTATCATAATACTGTGCGTGACCACAAACCTCAAACCTGATAGAGCCAGAGATTGAAAAATTAAGATATTAGGTATGGCTATATTGTTCGTATCCACCAAGCGCTTTTCCTACAGATCATCATTGTTTAAACATTTTTTAACTTCATATCTGTAATGAAATGTCCAATAGTGAGAAAGCCACGATTCGTGCTTTTACTGAAATTGCCGCCATCAAACCAAAATAATTTTATTGAGATTGCGTATAATTATTAAGGGATCGTTGGAAAAAAAACTTTTGCTTGAGATGAGTCATATTTTGATCAAACTTTACCATATCCGTCTTTTCTTTTTTTTTTCATCTTTTTATTCCAAAAACAATATTTGATATGTAAGAACTAAATATTAATGGTATGAAACCTTTTTAAACAGATGCTTACATCCTTTGCGTATTAATTCGTTCGAAGTAATTTCCTCGTCCTTTTTCTGAACTACTTCATCTGTTTTTCTCTCTAGCCTTCTCCAGATGGATGATTGTCGTATTTTTAAATACCCAGTCTTCATCTGAGAAGACTGGATTGACTACTCCCACGAACGTCGGGTCCTGTGGCCATTTTTCAAATTCTGTCTATACGCGTACTCATATTGTTTCTGCACATCAAACTCATGAGTTTGGATATTAGCACTATAGCACAACCACTCACTTCTATCAAAATAGCACAACGACTCCCATTTGAATATCTTGTGTTGATCTTGCTGGGTACCGTGGACCTGCAGAAGACGTTTTGTCCTCTCCAAAATCATCTTCTACGGAGTCAAGCCGTGAAAATATAAATAAAATGATTTCGAAACGAGTCTATTAAAATATAGTGTGTTGATGGGAAGAATCAAATGATGGTTAACCAGGTACTCAAAAGATACATGAGGACTTCACAAAGATAGCATTTTTTTTTTCTCTTTGGCAAATATCAGAATATTTATTTCTAAATGGGTCATTTTTTTTTTTGGCAAGTTTTTTAAAATCCTTGAAAATCCTGTTTTAAAAGGTGAGAGCAAATACAGGCGTACGAAACAACGTAACAAAATGGATATCTTCACTCCATGACCCATAATGGCAGTATTCAAGCGGTCATCATTCAAAATAGCATCTTTGATGAAAAAATTGTACTGATCAACCCCTAATACTGGAGATGTTCAATTCTAGGAGGGGGGAAAGAAACCTTCAGTCGGTAAACAGTTCAAAGTTATTTGCTTTTTTCTCAACTCAAAAAAACGTCTATTTATTTTTTTAGTTTGGTTTGTTTTTTGTTTTGTTTTGTTTTGTTTTTTCTCGCTGTTTAGGAGATATTTTCTCCTGAAAAATATAATAAACAGATTAAAATAAAAGAAGCCTATCTTTTTCGGAATATGCAGCAGGAATGAAAGAAAAACGCGATGTTAAAGTGTTTACGACAAAATAACACATATGAACAGGAAATTACAAAAACCTTTCGAAACAAAACATCAAGAAATGAAAGGGAAAATAAATATCACTTTGAGAAATATTTCTTAAAGAAGCAGTCAACAGGAGTGGCAAATTGAGAGGTGATTCATGAGGAACGTCTGTTGCATCTCACGTTGGAAGATAATAAGACTAAGTGAGAAAGAAGACGAAGAAAATGAAGGGAGGAGTTATAGAAATAGAGATGTGTAGATCGTGAAAAGAGAGAGAGAAAGAGGGTAGGGATGATTTTTAAAGAAATGAAGAAGGAACAGAAAATTACTGAAAAAAAAAAGATCGATTAAAGAAAAAAAAGAAGCCAAGAAAATATCAATATTCATATTAATATATGAATAAGGATTTCAAAATGTAATAGTTCTAAGTGACTGCATATTGCACAATACTCCGAAAATTAACAAGATCTGTCCAGATATTATCAGGTCATTTCAAATATCTGGAAGAGTGTTTGCATCACTTGATGTGCTTGGACAAATAATCTCTCGTGGAATATCTCAATCGATAGTGAGATGTCATTAAATAGTATGTACTCTGCGACCATCATGTCCACAATGATCTAGCCAGTACGTTTTTTCAGGTTTCGTGCAGGATTCCTTTGTTTCCGTTGCAAAACATCGCATGAAATGGTTCTGTTAGCCCTACCCCCATACAGACCGGCCTGGGTTTCCTGTGATTTTTGTTTTTTTCCAAAAGAGATTTTAGAAAAGTGGACAAGATTGAAGAAAAGTCAGTGAGGCAGCTGATGACGATCCCAAAAGAAGACTTTGCAGATGTTTTGAAGAATTGATGGAACAGAAGTTTGCGAGGTCCAGTGACGGATAATTTGAAGGGGTTCAATTGCCCTATGTCTGATATTTTCCTGTTAACATTGGATGGATAATTTCCAGACAGAATTATAAAAACTGATAAGCGAAACACATACAAATTATATCAGTCATAGTTATAACTATAAGTTGAAATAGTAAAAAGTAAGATAAAGTTGTCTATGACTAATATGCTTATGTGTAATTTATATACGATAAACAGACACTATTTGTCGTTGAGGTAGTTAATATTTCGACGTTTTAATCACCGTATTGGCCAAGCAACTTATCTTTACCATGAAGAATCAATTAACAAATAAACATTCAAGATCTAAAGTATAATCAAAATTAAACAGAAAAAATAAGTGGCCAAGTCCTGTCTTCATTCTGATGGGGTTTTTTCCTTTGTTCGCTGGTTTTCATCAAGATCAGTACTTCATTTGTTATTGTTCCAAGAATGATGTAAAAAAAAAGATCGAAATAGGTATTAAATCACCCAATATTCTTGTATTTGCTGATCGTACTGTGTCGCATGTTTTCTGGCGTTACCTTCATCTGGGCTTTTTAACAATTGTCTGATGGTCAAGGTTTTATGAGAATAAATAATTGTCTAGGAACAAGATTTCAAAAATATGAAAACAGAGAGAGAGAGAGGGGGAGAGAGAGAGGAAGGAGGAGGAGGGGAAAGTGCAAACCGATAGAGAATATTAATGGAAAAATGTTTAAATCAATTCTCAAACTAAATACAACAGAAAAACGATAGAAATAAAATTAATATCAACTCGAGAAGGAAAAAGGAAGAATTTAAAGAGAAAAAATAAATCGTGAAAATGGTTTTTGGTTATCTGAAAACGGAATTAAATAATCATAGTCAAAAACAATAAACAGACTAATTTTTAGAAAACGCCAAAAATGAAGTCAATATTAAAACTCAAACTGGGGGGTTCATTCTATTTATGAAAGAAAAAAAATCTCAAAAATTATCATAGGAAGTATGAAAACATGAATTCGTTGTGTTAAAAATATGTGGCCGACTGTTTAAAGGTTAGCGTGCGACAGCCAATTCTGTTGATGCAGAACAAAAGCAAAACTGTTTTTGTCGTCGACTTTTGCACTAAGCGCCACCAACCGATACTTCCCTGACTACGTAAGGTTATTGAGTGCAACAGATATCAAAGCGTGATTGGTAAATACACCGAAAATGCCCTTACCCTGCCCAGGAGACAGCGGGGAACATAATATCTCAAACGGCTTTAACCAATTTGGGTCCGACGTATCAAATGAGAAAATGAATAAATAAATTAATAAATAAATCAATGGAAAATAAACACGATGAATATTGAAGAACCAAAGGAAGCAGAGTTATGGCATGGTTGATGGGGTCGTGGGTGGGGGCGATGAAGTTGGTCTTTTTTCTTTTTTTTCCAATATAAAATTGTTACTGAAATCAAATGAATGATTTCTAAATCAAGCGTTTATTTTTGTTAGTATTCCATGTGGCTTTTGTTGGAAGGTCAATAATTAGAAACCCTCAACCAGATCTGCCAAGAAAACCGTCAACATGGGTTTCTTCAGTTCTTAAGTTGGCTGGCAGGCAAGATGGTTATGTATGTATGTATGTATGTATGTATGTATGTGTGCCAATCGAGATAAAGGGCTGCAATATCCAGCATCCACTCCTTAGTATGCCTAGGAAAAAGTTATGTTTTTTTCTTTTTAAATCCCCCAGGAATAGATTTTGAATGGGGGTTTCAATTTCCATCGTAAATTTATGCTAAATCAGTCACTAATTTGCGTCCTCTATCATTTTTTTTTTCAATCCGTACTTGTTTAGAGAATACTGTCCAATAAGATGTGAGAGAAGTAAACTCTTCATCGATCACCCTTCTCTGATGTTTTTTAAATTGATCATCCCCAACACGGTATACTTCCAAAAAACGCTGGCCATGTTACAGTTTCTACTGAGCGACTCATCAGACCTGTATTGTTGTGGTTTGGTAATTTCTTTTTCTTGTTCTGCTTAGTTTCCTCATATGATCTCTTTCATTTGTTAAGAATTCGTAATAAGGACACATTGAAAGATAGAAAATTGCTCCTTGATTATCAGCCCTTGCTTGCGTGTACGAATGTTAGTGACTGTTGAGAAATACATCATTCCTTGCGTGAGAACGAAGCTGCGATTTGAGTATTCGGTTTAAAATAATCTTTCTTTGCGCACGTTTGTGTTCAAGCGTTTATTGAGAGACATAGACACCCG